>JAOXNO010000001.1:133581859-133592811 GCA_028565335.1 Limnodromus scolopaceus
AAGTGTAAAAGTAACCAATAGGTGTAGACATTTCAAGTCAAGATACTTGAGCAGGCATTGCCATTTCATGGAGTTCAGATGTGCCGCCGTTTGCACTGAGAACAGAAGCATTTCTGCTCAGGCGCCTCACTGTGTGGTCAACCTTGGAATCCCCGGCGGCCTGAATGGCCACCAGACCACAGGACATGGCAAATAAACATCTACTCAAAAGTGACACTTGTGGTTTAGACCAGGACTGAAGTCAGGCCAAGCGTTAGATGTGAATTAGCTACCTGTATCACAGGCAGGACGTTTACCATGCATTGTGGTATAAATACTCTGTTCTCTCCCCATTTTTTTCTTCTTCCTAACACTTTCTCCACATTTGAAGAGACAATCATCATCTCGGAGAATTTCATTTCCATGAGCTGGGATGTGGAAGTGAATGTAGAGCAATACAGCCATCCATCACACGGGCAAAACACAGCCCCCAGGAACAGCAGGCTTTTCCCACACAGGCATCACCTTCAACCTGAAGGGTGGGGGAAGAAGCCTGCTTTGCCTTCTTCCTCCATCACACTAGAAATACCTACATGACTATGGAAATCAATTTGATTCCTTCTCCTCTCATATTGCATGGGGGGTGGAAATCAAGTCAATGAAAAAGTTGAGACTTGTATCAATATTGCCCTTCTTTGTGCCTTCTTGTCTAAGCTCTCACCAGGTCTCCCAAACTCTCTCCTTTAAAAGTAGCCTTCCCTCTCCCTTCCCACTGCTACAAAAAACACACATGAGCAGAGAGGTCACTTAGAAAAAACATCAATCAAATCCTCAAAAGCAGACTGGAATGTTTCCTAATCTTTCTTTTACAGCAAGCATCACAACAAAGAGCAAAACAAAAAAAAATTAGTTTATGTTCATTTACATTCAAAAATCCAGAGTAAAATTACACTCTTAATTATATTTTATGTCTTTAGTTTGTATTCAGTTTTTCTGTATTCAGCTTTTCCTCCTTAAGAATGAGATGGTTCAATACTTTCTTACAGATGCAAAAGGGCAGGGAGACTCTGCAGTGCTCCCTGGAAGATTACACTGCAATTCAAAGCTTTATAGGTTAGGTCAGCTTTAGGATATAGCTACTCTGGGCTGCTTTGCTTTGGTTTATACAAATCCTGTTATTTCTTCATTTGCCAGACAAATCTTTAGAGAGATTACAGGCATGCTGCAAAATCATCTTCGCTGATAGAAAAACATTTGTAATCCAGGCTGCACTAAGGCAACAAGGTCGTAAACAGACTCTTCTAATAAAAGTGGCAGAAAGTCATTAAGATTCATTTGAGCCAGCTAGAGTACTTGGTTAATTTTAAACTGCTAATGGATTTTGGAGGCAGCATCTCAGGTGAAAGTCACTTTTGATACAATCCTTTCAGTTCACTGCTTTTCTAGAGACCTCATTCGAGATGGCTATGGTGACAGGTAGCACGAGTTACCCCATTACAGCAGCGCTTTTAAAAGGACCCCAGAAAACCATGGGAAGACATCACCTGAAGCTCTACCCTCCAAGCCCCTCCACTCCACACACAGCTGCAGCCCTGCAAAGCTTCCACCCTGCCACAGAGCCCAACAGGTCCCCAGCCCAGCTTCAACCTACAGCGCCTATGGCACACTCTGACATGAAGCAGCCCTGCGCACATCATCTGGCTGAAAAGCTTCGTCATAAGGTCCCAGGGGTACCGATGAAGCGTTCAGTGCCTGCTGGATGCAGCACAGAAACCCTGGGTGTTTTTAAGGAACTGCAGAGAAGATATGCCCCACTCAGGTGCTATAGAGGGACTGTATAACATAGTAAATATACTCAGTACATACTCCACTCACAAAACCAGTAAGTTTCGATTGAAACCATGCTGATGGTGCCCTAATCCTGACCTGCAGAAGGACATTTGTCCCCCGTCCATGAGAAGCAATATATTCTTCCTTTCAATTTTTCCCTCACCTTCCCACACCATGTAAATAGTCAGCTTTATCTATGGAGCAATTATTACACCCATACCAAAATAGAGCATACCACTGAATTACATTAATGCTCAAAGATCCTTCATGAAATCTTCAATAAGATATTCCAGAAACTCTGTATCATAGACACAGTCTCTACCATGAAAACCTGCTTTAATTCCCAATGTCAGTACAACATATTAACACAGTGCAAAGCACGGGTAGTAAACTGGTCTTAACTGCAGTATCATCTCCCTCTAGGCACACCTATTCAAGATGCTTCTCCCCTCTACTTTACAATACTGGTGCTCACCACCAACTCCAGCTCCCTGCCTTTAGTCACTGCTGGGGACTTCTGGCAGTTGTCATGACCCAGAGATGCATACACCCACCCAACCTTGAGAGAGAAATGGGGTATTTAGGTAGCCAGAAGAGAAGACAGTGTGGCCACGGGACTGCTGGAAAAAGATGATGATAGAGCTGAAGAAGGAGCTGCAGGGAGGCAGCCCTGGCCTCAGGACAGGAGGGGGAGCAGAGAAAGCTGCTTTAGGAATCTCTGCTCTTTCTGCATAGCCAGCCAGGATTTGGAAGAGTTCACAAGTTCTTCAGGCACACATTTCCTTGCTTGGCTTCACAGTTACGATTGCAGCATTGGAGGATACTGGCAGGAAGAGGTGAACTAAGACCAGCTACTGGATGAAAGCGTCGCTGCCCACACAGTGCAACAATTTATGGCTCAACCAAAGGTTCAGGCAAAAATTCACTCTGACCACACAGCTTGAACATAGACCCGTACTCAAAACATTGACTTAGACAAGCCACAGCTGCGCACAGGAAGAAAGCTGCAGTCCCCACACACTTTAAATAAAATTCATAAATAAATTGTAAAAAAAGTTGTCCCATGGATGCTTCTCTGGCTGGATGAGTCTTCTCTGAATGACTGCCAAAGTCAGTACCGAAACAACATGGCTGAAATCAAGCACACAAGTTGGCCAGATATCCTGAGAAGAGGAAGAAATTTAGTATTTGTATGCAACCACTTTCCCATGCCCATAAAATTACTTCTCATTCATTACTTCCTTCATCTCAATAGCCCAAATACAGCTATGCGAAGCGATTGAAACATTACGAGTAACGTTTGTTATAAAACCTGAATTTCATTCAGCAGTGTATAGAGTGCTCGAAGTAAAATACAGGGGACGGAGAGAACATTTAATATTCATTTTGTCACTCCTCAAACAACTTTGCAAAAGACTGAAACTGGTTTTAGATGGAGGCAGAGCCCTATAATGAAGGCTTAGAAAAGATCTCCTCCTCAGTCCATCCAAGAGTTCACATATAATGGAGCTGATAGCCAGCCGGAAAGACTGAGCCAGCCAAATTAGCTCAAACTTTTTTTGTGTTCAAATTATGGAAAAAAACAACCAGAAGTGTTTCTAAAGAGAAATGCCTGTCACTGTTGTGCAATCCAGAACCCAAGAACCCAAACTCCAGGTCTTCCTAAGCTCCGTTTGGCAAAATGAAGAAAAGCCATGACATGTCATCTTGCCCCCAAAATGATTCAACATTTACCACAGGCAAGAATAATAACCAAAATCACTAAAGAACTTATTTTGGTTTTCAGTTTGCAGGGTGGTTTGTTTGAGGTTTTTTCAGACTAAAGCATACCAGCTTTAGCAAGGCTGAAAAATCTTTCAGCCCTATCCAAGGCAGACCCTCAAGAGTCACAGGAGTTTATGGGCAAGATCTGCCTAACAGCCACCAAGACCTTTTCCTAGTAGACACGAGAGCAGCCACCTCTAGTGCCTTTATTTGACTTTGGCTACAGAAACCCCTCTTGGTCAAAGCCAAGTGGTTGAACCAGCTTGCAGGCAGCTCTGGGGACCATGAGACTGGGAACAGCTGAGACATTCCAGGAAAAAAATCATTTCAGCCAGTAACTGGCCTGAAACAAATATGTTCTACCACAACATTTCAGGGCAAGTCAGCCAAATCTCCAGTGTTCCTCATAGCACTGTCCTAAGTATGAACAGCTATTATGCTCCCTATTTTTCATAGTATGAATAATGATGGATTTATTACCAGTTACTTCCTCAGTTGCTGTGCTTTTTGATGATCGTATAATAAAATACAGCTTCATATACCTTACATAATCTTCTGAAACTGCAGAGGTGCTATTTTTATCTTCTTTAAATGTACAAGAGCAATAGTAACATTTTTGTTACAGCTGAGTGGCTCAATAAACCCCCCCCCCAGCACTGACATATTTCATGTGTTAAGAAAACAACTCAACAACACGTCTGTTTTCTTATAAAAAGAAAAATTGTTTAAAATGACACAAATAAAGACACCATCACTCAGATTCACGCTTCAGGGCAGCACACAGATCAGACCAAAGGTTAGTACCAGTTCTTTTCTCTAAACCCCTGCACACATTGTAGAAAACTCCCTTCAACAGGTAAGCCTTGCAAACACAGGCAGGCTCTGGAGATGCTCTGCAAAGCCAGGTCTAGTCTTTAGTTTGTTTGCTTGTGTAGCTCCATAACATTTGTTGGAATTCACAGAGGAAAAACCTTATGTTGGGTCTCCAGAAAAATCAGGCGGCTTTCTTGGCCAAGCTGACCCAGCAGTTTGCTACCACCGAAAGGAGAGGGGACCCAATTCTTCTCTTTTCCATTTCTTCCCCTTCCTTTAGCTGGAAGGGCACTTCACCTCAGCTGCCCCACCACATGCTTCCAGGAGCTGATCCCATCCTCTATCCAGAAGAAAACCAATCAAGCAAAAACAAGTACGCGGGACACCTTTCTACCCACCTAGAGTCAGCCACGAACACGTGCAGTGAATGACCAAATTAGTCCAAAGTAAGAGACCCAAATGCTCTGACAAAAACATCATCATCTTTCAGTAGCAATGAGCTCTTAGTATGGCTCATCTTTTGAGAAATGAGGACCTGCCTCTCTTCCAGGGGAAAGAGTAGCTTCTTCACCTACTCACATCACAGATTTATCACAAGAGAAATTTGCAATTAAGCACAGTAAAAAAGGAAAAAACTTTCTATCTTTAGTTATCTACTTACTTCTATCACTGATGGCCACACACTAGGTGTCTCCCTGAATCTGTACCGAGAGCTGCCAAACTGACCCGATAGGCTACTTCACATCACCCACAGAAACGTCACCTCAGCCCATCTGAATTTTAAATGAAACAGAACTGGGAAACAAACCTTATAAGGAAGAGTTGCACTGTTGGGCATGAAGGGCCCCAGAAGTTCTCAGAGACGAATGTAAGAAAAGGCGAAAGTCAAGCTGTTACAGCACAGGACTCCTTCATTCACTTTGCTTTTCAAAAACACCCATTTTCCAAACACCCATGAGAACCCCTCCCACTGCTGGGAAGAGGAACTGAACAAGGAAACCAGGATAAATCACACATTTACCCAAATTAGCTATGGCTAAGACTAGCAAACCATCTCGCAACGCCATTCTCCTACCAAAGACTGTATCAGCAGTACTATTTTTCCAAAGGCCACTGGGGGAAAGCAGGGGGCGGGAAGCTACTAGACCATAACTCAACCAAGTGTTGCAAGCACCATCACACACCTGAACTCATCCTGTCATGCACCACATTAGCTGCAACATTCTTTGCAACGCCCCTCTGACTTTCCGTGTGCTAACAATGTAATCCACCTTTGCTAGCAAGGAACTCCACAGAGAATTTTCCTGACCTTTTTAGCATCAGCTCCAGAACAAAAAAATTGCATGCTGAACGCAAAACAAGCTTGAGCACACATCAGAGATGCCAGCAACCCAAATAGCATTTGCTCTGCGCTCCTACAGCTCATGTCAGAGCTCCCTGGCTCAATTCTCCTGAAGCCTTTTAGAAAAAAAAAAAAAAAAAAAAAAAAAAAAAAAAAAAAAAAAAAAAAAAAACCACAACAATGCCTCTTCTGAAACCTTTCAAATGTTAAATGTCATGACTATGTGTAATGTTATTATAGCCTACCAGGAAAGGCTATCAAAAGTTATCAGTTCTTGAAAATCACGTATAATCTGTGACATCCTACTTTGATCATTTCTAGAGCATAATAACGGGCTATTTTGATTATCCTCCCCTTAGCATGCCTTCATTAAGAACCATCATTTAAAAACAAAAACTAACGCTAGGTACCCAGCAGCCAGGGAGGAAAACCAAAACAAAATACAAAAAAAAAAAAAAAGAAAGGAAACTTTCAGCCTCAACTTACTGGGCTTCAAGATTCCTGGAACAGAACACTTCATGGCAGCAGAAAACAAACAAAAGAAACAAAGTGCTACAAACGAATGCATTTCTGTGTCTAGGTTATGGATGCTGGTGGCAAATCTGCCTCTAGCATGAAATGTAGAAGCACGTAGTACTTTGTCCTCGCAGTTGTGCTGCACTGATACCTTTCTCTCGGAAATTGTTTTGTTTACTACACTCCTTGCTGTGACCAAGCACAGTAACATCACAGTTCAAGCTGGACAGGAAAAACAAAAGCAACCTGACCCACCGGGAGCGTGTCTGCCAGCACTTGAGCCATTGTTCTGCAAAATATCAAGGCTTGAATTCTGACATAATCCCCTGACATCTTGGGTGATGTCAGCACGAGCAGCTATTAGAATGAAGAATGATCACCCACAAGACATTAATTTGGGAAGAATCAATGGCCTTGTAATACATATTTCTCCCTTAACGTTCTCCTAAATGGACTTTAATACATTTGAGACAGAAGGGAAAGCAGGCCTTTTAAGAAAGGCTTTGGCACAAGACAAAAATATCACAAGCTTCTGAATTTTTAGCTTTTCCAGTTCCTTGAAGTTTAATTCCACACTTGTGCTTTGATGTAATAAAAGCTCTTCATTCCTTTCCAAGGATGCTCAGAGCTTTAACAGTACACTAACAGTACACCAACCTACAGATTTTACCTTCCCCCAGTCCTTCTCATACACAGCCCCCCGCTCCATTCCCATTTCAGGAGTGAGAACATTCTCCTATCTGAATCTGTACCTAGTAGTTTGGCAGAGATTAATATCATGGGAAAGAAGGAGAAAAGGGGCGGGGGGAGAGCGGGGCAGAAGAAAAGAAATCACTTTCCCATTTTTATTCCAGCTCCTGAAACCCTCTGGTCTGATCCTTTTCAATATACAACTCTCTTGTCCTATTGTCTTCCATTAAAATCAGGACCTAGAAACATTTTCTAACAGTATTTCCTTTTCCAAAGGGTCTAAATCTGCGCTGCCAGTCAGTTTTGAAATCTAAAGCACCCTAAAAACACATGAAACATGCACAGGCACAGAGCCCAGCTGCAACTTCTGACCACGTTTAAGTGTCAAACTGTTCTGTAACAGGAACATCTGCAGTCAAAGAGATTTGGGTGACATTTCAAGGATTCCCTCCCCCCATGGTTTCAAAAAATCGAAATAAGCATCTGAAGATGACCTAGAAATAAACCTAAGTGAAGGGGGAAAAAAAAAAAAACTTCTGAAAACTTAATCTGTGCTATGAACCAACAAGATGAGTTAGGACAGAGCAGCAGCCACTTGATCAAGTCATCAGAAAGGCAGAATTTAGATCCCAGGCACTGAAAGCAGTTTCCAAGGATTCACCAAGTGCTAATCTCCACCATGAAAAGAGTCTACAGTCTTAGAGATTCTCCCTGCTTATTGATTTTCTCACCAGGGATGCATAATGGAAGAATGATACTGGTGTCATGGACTATTATCCACCCTTACTTATGTGCAGCCTTCAGCAACCACAGGCTGGTCTTCAGAGCAGCCGCTCGGTTTCCCTGATTTTTCTGTTGACACAAATTCTACAGCAGTTAAGCGTGAAGGGAGCGTAAGGACCTCACTCTGAAGTGTAGTTTGTGAACAAATGTAGAAATCCCCAACACTGCTCAGGAGGAGAGTTCCTTCCCACTGCGCTATAGGTTTATTCCAATGGGATGGCATGGCATTTCCTCTATGGTTTGCCTGCCAGGAAAGTCATTTCCTATTTTTGTCCTGTTGAGAACTAGTAGAAGCTGGCATTGACGGAGGCTGGGAAGAATCAGAGGCTGGTTTGCTAGTGGTTTAACCAAACATATGTTTACAATTACCCCATTCATCATGACCTGCCTATGTAAATCTGCCTTTCTGGAATTTGCCCATGTTCCTTGGGTTTGGCCTCCAAAAAAGCTGAAACAGACTCACTAAGAAATACACTGTTTTAATAGCATTGCTGGAACAACAGGACTGTCCAATAGTTAATATTGTAATCATTAATGCAACTGCTGGGCATTAAGATCAACAGAGCTGCTCAACTTGTTGCTGTTGGCCTAAGGATGACAGCTTAACAGCAGGAGAGTAAGATAATGGGAAAACCTCTTGCAGTCTCCTGGAGTCCAATAAAAGAGTCCAACAGAAATAGGATGCCACGCTTCTTCCTCAGATACTCTACAGTATCTGCCTGCAAGAAGAGAATGCCGAGATAGTCACAGTGTTCCCAGCAAACTCGTCTAGGGTACTCATCACCTCTGCACCCAAGGACCATGACTATCACCATAGTCCCAAAGCTCTTTTCAGAAATACATGGCACAACATAATTAAGACTTGGAACTCCCCTCACCCTCTCCCCAATTCTCACTTAAAGAAAGAATAAGCCAGAGTTTGTCCTCCCTGCATGTGGCAAAGCAGAAATTTCTCACCGCTGATCCTTTCTCCAAGAAGAGGTCAACCTATTCCAACAAACAAGCCTTATCCCATTATATCTGAACCAGCATAATCTCAAAGTCAGCAGTCTCGAAAACTGCAAGAGCTCCAAGAGAGACATGTTTCACCTCTCTCAATACCAACGTGGTAGACTTTC
This sequence comes from Limnodromus scolopaceus, assembly GCA_028565335.1. NCBI lineage: Eukaryota > Metazoa > Chordata > Aves > Charadriiformes > Scolopacidae > Limnodromus > Limnodromus scolopaceus. Next base: position 133,590,695 of record JAOXNO010000001.1, read on the forward strand.
ATGCCATTTGCCTAGACTATGCCAGATCTAGTCTGGCAATCTACAAGCTCAATACAACCTGTAATTTTACTTCATACCATCCGTCAGAGAACTACACCTTATCCTCTTGTCGTGGGTTGGGCTGGCCAACGACAAGATGACAGGTGCCCTACCCCACCTCTCACTCCAAGGAGAGGAAGAAAAGAGAGAAAGATTTATGAGTTTAAAAAAACTAAACTACTTTAATAAAATACTAGTAATAAGATTTAAAAAGGAAATAATTAAAAAGATACAATATATATAAATACATACAAAACCGTATCAAGGTCCCAGGGAGATGTCACCAGCGTGCACTGGGAAAGTTCCAGACTGGTCTCAGTCTCCAAACTGGATTCCGGAACACACCGATGGGGATCCCAGGGAGACAAACTCACAGGGTCCTCCTCACTGAAGAAGAGCCAGCCTGACCCCCTGGATCCCTCTGCTTTTATACCGAGCATGGCAGTTGGCAGGAACACCCTATTGGTCAGTTTGGGTCACCTGACCTGCCCACCCCTCCCCACAGGTGCAACCCCTCCATGGGGTAAACAGCCAAGTCAGCCCCCCCCCGTTGCCACGGCAACAAGGGGAAGCTAGGCCTCTCGGTGAACAGAAAGTTGGCTCTGCATCCCCCCAGACAAGGAGACCTCTACCATTTTCTTCTCTCCAAAGTTATAATTTGATATAATGACTTCCCAAAAATGACTTATCAAAGGTTTCCAAGAGGCTTCAGGAAGGAAAAGGTCCCTCATACTAACTTACACTATTAGTTGCGTGTCGTATTAATCATGCTGCTGGAGGTCTCCTACTCTGCTAAGAAGATCACCCACTTAGAACAACCGGTCTTCATGATGGCCAGCTTTTGCTGTAGCCATTCAGGACTGGTAACCTGCATCTCCCCATAGGTTAACTAATTGGGATGCAATTAGCAGGTTTCATTTAAAGCTTTCTTGGCTTGTAAATGAGCATTAATGTTGGTTTTTCAAGAACCCACGTGATTCATCCCACCTATACTTTTGTTCAATCCATATTTGAGTCTCTGACCCTTTCCACTATGGGTAGTTTGCCTGTAAAAACCCAAGCAGCCACACAGCCATCACCGCCTTCTCCTAACAGAAAGTGACTCACCCAGTGCTCAAAACCTCACACTTTCATCAGAGCGTCTTCCAACGAGTTTTCAAGTTCATTCACAGCACTGGTTCTCTACCATTAAACAGAAATTGCTGGTCTTTTCTCTTATGGAGTCCAGGAAAGACAGAACTGTTCACAAGGGCACTACTCTAAAGCAGGGCTTGAACTTGCAATGCCCTCAGCCCTGAGAGCTGTGTCCTTTTGCTCTGCATGAACTGATCCATCTGCGACTTATGAAAAACCCCAGGAAATCAAAGAGGGAGATGAGTTTTCAGGCAATGGATGCACATCAGTGTGAATGTGAAGATCTCTTAGAATGAGGGTTTCATGGTAACTTGGCACTGGTGGTCACAACTTCATGAGTCCTTCAGTCTTCAGTGGTCCTAGTCCTAGGCACATCGTACGTCCAAAAGCTGCTAGAAAGCACAAACACTACCACTGTCAGATGAAAGTGCCTGTACGAAAGACGTAGTGCCTGTCTCTCTCTCACATCAGCTATCTGCTTAAGAGACAGTCCCCAGGGGAATAAAGCATGCCAGCAAAGGGACTGTAGAGTATATCCAGCCACATCTCATGAAGTCAGGCTATTCTGGTTGTTTCATCACTGAAGAGAGTAACAGTCTGTTTGCAGAGAAGGTGCTTCATACTGTTCAACAATTTTCTTTTATGCTGCACTCATAGTGGAATCAGGCTTCCTTGGCTAGTCCTCCCCACATCCACAACGCAATAGAGTAGCCACACTGAGCTAATGGGAGAAGTGCTGTCCAAGAAGATCATCCAATGCAACAGATGGCCTGAGAATAGGAAAGACCTGGCATGGGGCTAGTTCAGAAGTGCACAGCTCACCAAGTATAAAGAAAGAAAAGTCAACGAGGTGACATCTGTTTACTTGATAATAATTATGTTTCATAACAACCACTGGTTTGGGAGAAAGAGTGATGGGAAACAAAACTGCCACATCCAAGTTT
>JAOXNO010000001.1:133592911-133623161 GCA_028565335.1 Limnodromus scolopaceus
GATAATAATTATGTTTCATAACAACCACTGGTTTGGGAGAAAGAGTGATGGGAAACAAAACTGCCACATCCAAGTTTTGGTTGCAAAGTGCTCTCCTGACCAGCAGGCAGGACAAGGATAGCAAACCTGTAAATAAAGTTCCATGCTCATAAAAGGATTCCTTGGCAACCTCATTCCTCATAATTCCTAAAAAGATTGTGGAGTTTCACCTTCTAGAAAAAGGACCTCCATTCCTAGACTTCCCTAGGTGAAGAGTCGCAACTGGTATATTTTGGACATGCCCAGGAGCTGGTCCAGTTTCCAAGAAAAACAATCCTAACTTCTCAGCCTGCTTTCCTACAGAAGGAGGCTTATGCAATCACATTGTAGCCAAGCCATTTGGCAAGCTTCATGCAGCCTGACAGAGGCAGAGGTCTCAAGAGTTATCTTCCCTGTTTGCAAAAACACTGGGCCAGGTGGGCACATGCAAGAAATGCTGCATCGTGAACCAGCTTCAATATCCTCATAGTTGAGACAAATCCAAAGAAACGCAGGCTTCTTTCATCTTACTTTTGACAGAAACACCGGCTTAAAATGAAGAAAAGCATTTCCCTCCACCCCACTAATAAAGTCCACATAGACGTTCGGCCAGCAGAAACTGGTAAGGTTTTTGTGCCACAGTGTTTGCTGTAACCAGTGAGATTTTCATCCGAGCAAATACTTTAAGCCCTTCTAAAAATGTGTACTACTGGTCATCAGAAGGCACCTCCTTCATCTCCCCCCATCCCTGCAGCTTCCAGGTCTCTGAAGAAGCACCTGCGTGCACTTCCCCACGCACACGCTTCCTGATACAGAGCTCAGCTGGTCTAAGGAGAAGTTTTGCCTAGAAATCTGGCCTCTTTTAGCATTAGCACCATAAACCTTCATAACCGTGGGTACCGGGGCACAGCAGAAGGGAGGAGAGGAGCAACAGCCCAGTCCCACCCAGCGTGACACTACCCGGGAGCCCCCTGGCTAGCCCGCTGCCACCGCCACGCACGCCCAGGGAAGCTGCCGGTGCCTCACAGTCTAGAGGGACATCTGTTAGTTTGGTGCTGTCAGAAAACAAACTCCCAGCTCCGCACTCCCGTGCTGCTGGCAGAAGCGGCGCATGACCCAGCTATGCCTCTCCTCTGCCAGCTGGGAACTCCCCGCCTTGGAAGAATCCCTTCGCCGGAGAGATCCAAATACTTTTCGCCCATTTACACCCCGAGCGCGGCTGAGAACACGACCAAAGATTTCTAAAAAAACCTTTGGGACAATTCTTACTGGAGTCATTTAAGCGTTCACAAGATAGAGGGCTGCAAATATTTGGTTTATTCACAGAGCTCATGGTATATGCTTAAGCAAAAGAGAAATACAGAGATCCATTTCGCATTTAGGCAGCGCTTTCGGACTACAAACACAGGAATACACTACTGAAATCCAGGTGTGGCAGTATCTGAGGATGAAAGCCAACTCATACAGTGGTAAGGGAGGGGATATTTTGACTAACAAAACCAAGGAAAACCATGGAAGTACCACAAGATCTTTAATATATAGCCAGGGCAAACAAGACCTACTTTAAGAACAAATAAAGTCCAAGTGAAGAAAATAAATCAGAGTATAACACGGTAAAATGATCACTGGAGGCAAGCGTCAGGGTCTGCTGCTCTGCCAGTTTACCCTTTGCAATAAGGCTACCAAGCATTGCTCTTCAGGCTTTGTTCTTTGCTCTACGTTGTGTTGAATTTTAAAGAGTTCTGCTTCGGAGAAAGAAAATCCAAACAGCCTTGACATTAGCATATAACCGTACAAAGATAGCCAGAGGAATATGGCTCTGGAACAGCTCTCCCTCTTCTACTCCACTGGGAGCGAGGTAAACCCTCTCGAAAGACTGGCACTGCTCGGGAAGAGCATCTTGCTGAGCCCCCACACCCTTCACTAGAGGAGCATCCTGCTGAATCCCTGCACCCTTCCCCAGCCCCAAAATGATCATGAAGCACAACCTGAGCCACCCATTTAAAGTTTCAAGCGTTATTTCCCTTTTCCATACAGGTTTTCTAATCTCCATGCATTTGCGGTGGGTTTTTTTTAACCTGTCCTCATAACTCACTCCTTTTAATCCTAGGATTAGCCTCGTTGCCCTTCTCCGTACCTTTTCTAGAGCTTTCAGTACAACTAGTCTCTTGATGCAGGAATAGCACCAGTTGGAGTGTTAATGCATCACTGCTACACATCCTACAAAATCTCTGTTAAAATGAGTAATTGGGCAGCACCTTTATGAGGCAACACAATTTCAACTGTCCCTTAGAAGCATAATTTGCAGCGGTATCTACCCATGTCCCCCTCATCTCCCCTCTCACTTCCCCCCCAACCCTCAATTCATTCTTCTTCAGTGAAGGGAAAAGCAAACCACATTCTTAGGGGCTGTTCTAGAAAACCTGATCAATGCTGTTTTGACATACCAGCAACACATGTTCCCATTTCAACAAATGGGAACATTTCAGGCAGACCACCACTTCAGATGGAGTGGGGCTCCAGGCTGCTGAATCAGCACTTTCCATCCTGCTGGCAATACAGAGCTATGCGAAGCTTCAAAGGAAAGCAGGGGGAAAGGGGGGAAAGGGGGTGCTCTGATATACTTCAGAAGACAACTGAAGGTACAAAACCAGCAAGATATTTCACAAAGTATACCTCAGGGCCCATCACTATAACCCATTTATCATGATGTGAGTCTTGGTTTTCCAATTCTGTCTCTGAATGCTTGTTAACATTATCTGCACCTTGATGGTGGCTATCTGTTTAGCCAGTCATGCTAAATACAGCTAAGTTGTTGCACCCGATGTGATAAAGCAAAATGTCACTTGAGCTTAACAACCCTTGCATTATCACCTGGCTTTATCACAGAATGAAATATGATAACAGACATTGCTTGCCAGTCTGTCGATCCCACCAGAATTTCTCTCCTGTCCTGCCCCTGCATGGCAACACACACAGCAATGGGTTTTCATCTCCCATTCTTTCTCTTCCTAAAAATGTTACCTCTCTCCCCATGAAAATCAGAAATAAATTCAAAAGACCCACTCTAATTCTGCAGTAGGTAAGCAAAGATATGATGATGGATGAAATGTAGGCCAGTCAGTCATGGGTAACAGCACAATGCATAGGCCCACAGTAAAAATCAAATCCGATTAAAATTAAATTTCTTATAACAGTATAGGGGCCTTTATGCAGAAGGGAAGATTCTTGTGGGAAAGGGCAGAGGGAGGGATGTTTTTCTTTCCTTAGTTCAGAAAATAAAAGCCCCTCCTCCATTCTGCTGCACATCAAAAATCAATAATAAATGATAATTATTATGGCTGTATTCTTGCTTTATCTATTGCATGTCTGTCCTAGCACACAGGAGATCGCCTGCATGGAATTAAAATGACTTCTGCTCACTTAAGTCAACCAGCTAATGTGTTCTGCACTTACACACTGAATTCAATCATCAGAATATCCCAGCAGTATAACAAGAGCCATCATATTAAACAAATGGGAACCATTGCAGAGACAAAAGACAATACTTTCCAACACTGCTAACAAGGAAATCATAGTCACATTAAAAAGAGCTCAAAGCAAAATGATTGCTTTGTCAATTTGCTAAAAAAAAAAAATCCACCCTACATTCTAGTTGCCGCTCCTATGATTTTTATTTTTTTTCCTCATCTAGACTTTTTGGTTTTTTGTGATATGCTGTTGCTATTTTCTTGTTGCTATTACTACTGAAAACAGCTGCTTGCGGCTGAACAAAAATGTGGTAACAGAACAGAAGCTATAAAATGAAACACTTTGTGAATAACAGCTAGGTCACCTGGGTTTCTCAGGCAGGCACCAAAATGAACACGTAGCTCATCTCTAAAGGAAAAAAAATCCTAAACCAGTTATTTAAATTAATTAGCATGCACATGCACACATTTCAATAGCCATCTTTTCACTCAGAGGCACACTCACCCGCTTGCTTCCAATAGTCACATCCAATTCTCTTACATTCCCAGCTAATATCTCCTGCTGCTGTGGAAAAGGTCTTCGTGCGAGCCTGCACTCACAGTAACAGGCTTGCCAGGAAAATAACAAGATGAAAAGCTCTCGCACCACCCCTAGCTGAGAGGAACCCCGAGCCTGGCACCCCGAGCCACAACAACGGCACTGCAGCCCTCAGTCCAGAAAACAAATATTTTCAAAAGGCACTGCCTTCTAATTCCAGTGTGCATGATGCCAACTGTGAAAACAAAAGCTGCTAAAAACAGCGCGCGTGTGTGAGCACATGCACACAGAGCATCTTAGCTGGAATTAACTCACGTTTTCTCCCTATTCTCCCAACCCATCAGTGAACAGAGCAGTCAATTACGCTAAGCAAAATAAAATTCTGTACCAAGCATTGCATTGTTCCTAATTTGCTACTATAGCTTCTGCTGATAGGGACAGAAGACGCAGCCTGTACTCAAAGACCTGGAGAACAAAAGAAATACTGTATGAATTAATACTGCAAATTTCTGCTCAGAACTGACAGAGAAAGGTAATTAAGGCACACACCTCTAGCTGTTTCTCTTATGCTTTAACACTAAAGACAAGACAATCTTACCGGGATTTACAGCTGTTCACCCATATTCACTGGATATGTGAGCTTTGCATCCTTGCAAATGTGCCAGCCAGTTTGAAAGCCTCGCAGAACTGAATCTGTCTCAACCTCTGCGTCTCATTTACTGTAACACAGAGGATTTTCAAAGCCATGCCTCACAACAGCTGGCTTGTTTTTGCCTGCTTCCTATGATTGACAAGTTCATACAAGCTCTCTCAACTTTAACCTTGATAAGTGAAGGCTCGGTCTGTATTGTATGTTACATCATCAGAAACTTCTGACCTCGGGGAAAAGATCTTGGGGACTTCAAAGCTTTTCCCTTCCCCCACCCCCGCCCCCTGGATTATTAAAAAAAAAAAAAAAAAATTTTAGAAGCCTTTTAATTTTTTAAGGGTTTTTCCTTTCATTTGTGAAAATCATGACCTGCATTTCGGCAATAACAGTTCCACAAGTTTTAAATATTTAAAATGATTTTAAAAGATCAGTGTGTTACTAGGCTCCTTTCTGAACAATGTTCAAAAAACTAAGTCTTTAATTTTAGAGGAGAGTCTTCATCAACAGCCCTCCAGCTTGAATTTTTTTGCATGCACTGTGTGCACAGGCGGCTCTCTCTTGCAGGAGATTCTGCAGGGAAAGAACTAAGTGCTTTCATGCTGCATGAGCAAATTACCACCCCCACGCTCCATCTTTAGAAACCAAAGGCACTGTGGCCTTCATCAGAGCAAAGCTCAAGCTACTTTCAATTTTTCTACAAGAACACATTAAAGACTTAAAGAAACTGTGGATAAAGCTGTCCTATGTATTAAAAGATCATTTTAAAGATGACCACTTTCAGAGGAAAATGTTATTTAAACTACACACAACATTGCATACAGAGGTTAGATATTAAGATACAGCACCGATATTGTGTTAATCCCCTCCCCTAAGATTTTTCTCTCTCTCAAGGCTGTCTATTTGCTTTCAAGATAGAGAGAGACTGGTTTCAAGAAAACTCATCTGTTTACATAACACGACACAACTGGTTAACAGACTGTAGCATGTCTGGTTGTCCCATGCAAACAAATGGAAGTTATAGCTATTACGTTACTTTTTAGCACAAAACTTTACTCAAATGTACTGGCATAAAGAGTCTCCTGTGCGACAGCAAATCATAATCCATGTTGCCTAAGGCCTTATAGCAGAAGGTGAACATTTCACAGGCTGGCTTTTAATACCAGAACACCATAAAGCCACTCCACAAGTTAGAAATATATGAACTGCTGCACTGAGGAGACAAATCAGTCACCTATTTCCAAACATGCTTTTCATCAAGTAACTTGGGGGGGAAATAAAATCTACAATACATCAGCATATGATGCTTTTATGAATTTAACCACTGGAGACTATATCTTATATTATCTCTAATCTCCCTACTCAACTGCTACTATTAAAATAACCACAAGAAGACAGCTGGATTTCAAGTGATGCAACAAAAACTTAGTCTTTAGATCGTTTTCCTTCTAATCCTCTTTCCAGGAAAAGCACCAAAACCAAACCAGAACACAACAATAGATTAATGCTTGCAAATTTATCTGTTTCTCTTTCCACAAACATTTTTGTGTGCTGTTCCTCTTGCCCGCCCCCAATTTCAGTGCCTTCAGAATCACAACCAGGACTTCTCCCAGCTTCTCATGCTTGGCAACTCTTACCTTTCGGGGCAGGGGAGGAAACTTTCCATAAGATTCTAGAAACCACTCTCTGTTATTTCCTTTTATCAGACCACAGTGGCCTTGCATACCCTTAGCTGTCACTGCATGCACAGTGGAGAACGCGTGTGCCAGCAGCAATTAAAAAGAACTTCACTCAGTAATAAGAAGCTGGAATTAGACAAAAGTGGGTATGTGAGGTGGGGTAGCAACCCTCAAGTTTAGAAACAGGGACTAAAAATTCACCTAACAAAGGTAGAGGGAGAAGCCACACTTTCAAGGGTGTGTGGGTAACGAGCAAATTGAATGGGGGAGAAACAAAACTACATTACTGTAGCGTACTGTAAACCAAGCACAGGCTTTGGAGACAGTCCAGCACCCATTTAATGAGATCCAGCATCTGCTGGTGAGCCAGAGCTGAGCATCACACCGACCTGCAGGACCTGCACCTGACAGCCGCTGGGCTGAGCGCTGCTAGGAGAGTGAGGAATGGGAAAGCAATGGGGAGGAGCCTGCAAGGTCTGGAGATGAGAGTCTGCCCGAATTGCAGGACTAACCCACTGAGTAACATGGAAAGGAAGGAAGGATGCATCTACCAGTAGAGTATGGCAGAGGGAAAAGAGAAAGCGAGATGTAATAGTGGTAGAAGGCATCTTCATTAGCACTCTCATTTAGCCACAACCAATCCTAGATCCCAAAATCATGCAATCACAGAATAGCTTGGGCTGGAAGGGACCTTTAAAGATCATCTAGTCCAACACCCCCTGCAATAAGCAGTGGCATCTGCAACTAGATCAGGTTGCTCAGAGCCTCGTCCAACCTGACCTTGAATGTTTCCAGGGATGGGGAACCTTCCATCTCTCTGAGCAACCTGTGCCAGTGTTTCCCCACCCTCAGTGTGAAAAATTGCTTCCTTGTATCTAATCTGAATCTGACCTCTGTTAGTTTAAAACCATTACTTTTTTTTTCTTCCCATTGCAACAGGCCCTCAATGCACAATGCATTTGGGATGCTCCTGAAGAACCACACATCTCTCAGCTCAAGCAGCCTGAAAGTTTGAAAATGGACAACAGGAGAAAGAAAAAGACAATTTATCATGTAACTCCTGCCTTGATCCTGAGGTATGAGAAGAATCTGGTTCAAAACTTCACTATTTGAAGAGTTATCCTGCGCCAGTGGCCATATGCATTTAGGCTAATCATTCTTGAAAGACCAAGAATCCACACTGTGGTATTTAATTTTGAAAAGGGCATTTACATGCATGAGAGGAATATTTTTAAAAGGAACAAGCCAGCCAGATGGTATATAATGCTAAAAGATAACATGCGACAGAAGATACAATATGTGAAACTCAGAGAAAACCCATAACACCTACCAAAAACCCCAGACCACCACCTTTTTTCCTCCCTTCTCTACCCACTGTAAAGGCTGGATTAAACAGTAATTAAAAGGACATCCACCAGAGAACTGAAGTCCTATCTAAATGAGGAAAATCTAGAACTACTCTAGCAAAACAGGTGTATAAACACAGTAAGGTTTAAAAAAAGGGTAAAAAAAAAAGGAAAAAGAGGCTGGGGCACAAATTCTTAAAGATGTTAGGACAGAAAAAGGAAAAGAAAAAAAGAAAAAGCAGTGCTTTTCCAAATGCAGGTATGTGCCAGACAGATTATAGGGCCAAAAGTAAAACAGTAAGAGTACAAAAAAAATAAGGCCGCAGCAGAAAATCGACAAGGACTCCCCATGAGCAAAGAACAGCCTATGCAGGAATCCTCAGGTGCCGTCCACCATTAAGAGGGTAGTCATGAGTTACCTGGACCACATGATAGTCACCTGAAACTCCCATAGGAGTGATGCACAACTACCCTCTCCTCTGACACTTGGGCAGCTGTTTGAGAAAAGTAACACATGCATTGTTTTTGGGGGGGAAGGTGTGAGGGTGTTGAAGAGAGAGAATGAGAGAAAGAGAGCAAGAGTTAAAAACCAATATTCATTATGAATCTGGAGAACTTCAGAACCATAAACTTAACATCTAAATTAAGCAAACAGGTAGAAATTATATGAAGAGATTCAGCGGCTGCACTAACTAGTGTGTTAAAATGACCAAGAATCACGTGGGCTGTGCAGAAAAGCTGTGTGTCGGATGTGTTCTTAGAAAGAGTCACTACACACGTGGACAAAAGTGATCTGCATGACAGAGACTATTTGGATTTTTAGAAGATTCTAAAAAAAATAAAATTATCCTCACATGAGGCTCTTAAAAGTTTGACTGCCATGGGACAAAGCCCTCAGTTGCATCAGCACATGATTAAGAGAAGTAGTTAGATCTAGATGATTGACAAAAGGGGTGAAAAAGAAGGTGGCAACAGTTGCTGCTGTGAGGAAATTACTCTTAGTAATAAAGACACAAGCCAAAGATTTCCTATCATTAAGTGAACGGGCAACAAAACAACAGATGAAATTCAGATTTAATAAATGCAAAGTAACCCACAGCATAGCTTCTCCTATACCACAGCAACATATACAATGATGTATAACTGAAGTTACTGCTATGCAGGATTGAAAAGCTGGATTTCATAGGCCATTCTATGATCATATAATCTCTGTACTCCCAGCAGTAAAAAAAAAGAAAAAAAAAAGAAAGAAAAATGTCAATATAAAGGAAACATTATGTTACTTCACCAACTCATAGCATACCCTAAACATTGTTGCAGTTCTCCCACTGCTCCAAAAGGAACATATAAGAATGTGGAAAGACACAGAAGAAGAAAATGAGGATGGGCAAAGCTTTCATAGAGGAGACATCCCACACACCCCCTACAGAATCTTATAATGGTTAGAGTTAGAAGGGACCTTAAAGATCACTGAGTTCCAACCCTCCTGCCATGGGCAGGGACACCTCCCACTAGAGCAGTTGCTCAAAGCCCCATCCAGCCTGGCCTTGAACACTTCCAGGGATGGGGCATCCACAACTTCCCTGGGCAACCTATTCCAGTGTCTCACCACCCTCACTGTAAAGAATTTCTTTCTATTATCTAATCTAAATCTCCCCTCTTTCAATTTAAAACCATTACCCCTTGTCCTATCACTACACTTCCTGACAAAGAGTCCCTCCCCATCTCTCCTGTGAGGCCCCTTCAGGTACTGGAAGGCCATTACAAGGTCTCCCCAGAGGCTTTTCTTCTCCAGGCTGAACAACCCTAACTCTCTCAGCCTGCCTTCATAAGAGAGGTGCTCCAGCCCTCCTATCATTTTTGTGGACCTCCGCTGGACGCATTCCAACAGGTCCATGTCCTTCATGTGCTGAGGACACCACAGCTGAATGCAGTACTCCAGGTGGGGTCTCACAAGAGCGCAGTCGAGGGGCAGAATGGCCCCCCGTGACCTGGTGCTTTTCTTCACATCACATCAGCACAAAAAGCTACAGATGTCAAAAGCTGATGTGGGCCCCAAACCAGTTAGACACTTTTATGAAAGAAAAATTAATCAAGGGGCTGTTAACCACAAATACTTAGGATTGCACCTCTTTGTTAGAGATCAGCAGAGGCTGGGTAACGATACCCAGCAGCATGGCTCCATGTTTGCCTTGGGTTGGTTTTCTCCGAGCATCTGCTATTTTTCAGTCAGAGAAAGGAAACCTGCTTAGGTAGACCTTTGGCTTGTCCTAGCACGGCTGTTCTTAAGAATCAACTTCCATCAACTTCCTTCATGTATCAGTGATTCCAGGTTACACTATCTCAAAGCATGATACTTATTTAGCTTTTACTAGTCAGTCACATACACTACTACACTGGAAAGATGTAGTGATTTATGGCAATGAAACTTCCACTAATTACAAGTATTGACAGAAATCTAAGGAAGATGAAAGGTGACAGAGGGGTCCTAATAGATGAACAGATGCTGCTGGATTCTCTCTCCTTTGTTTGCCTCTATATTCACGGAAAGAGCCACAGAAGTGTCTTCCCAGCTTCAGACAAAGTATAAACTTTAAAACAGCCCAAGACTCTACTGGATCATCCATTAGTGCATATGATACATACAAAAAAGTAGTGTGATGGATGTATTAACAACCCATGTTGTATGATAAAGAAATGCTAATCTAAATAGATAGGGCTTCATCAGCTCATGTTTTTGAAGTCTTTGTTAACAGCCAAGAGCCTGTGAGGATGCACGCTGGCTCTCCTGCACAACTCACTGGAAAGGGGAAACTGCAATTCATTTTTAACTTCATGCAAGAAGGCATTTTCAGAAGTAAATCTATTACCATTGGGAATTCAGGTATCTGAAGCATTACTTCAACCGAACTGGTATGCTCTGGCTACACAAAAAGCATGTTTTCTTCTCCCTTTCACTGAATAATTAATCTCCCTCACAAAAAGAGCACTTAAACCTTTATAACAGTCTTTATTATACTTAAATTGATTTTAAGAAGAGGACACTTCACTTTACAAGCTCTTGAATAAAACGAATGTAGGAATTGTTAGCACACTGCACATTAGATAAAAAAAGTGATTGTGCCTATTTATAATTTGTTTTCTACAAAATACTAGTTAGGTAATTCTATACTTAGCAAATTGATAGGAAATACTTCTTTTCATTAGAAGAATTTACATGAAAAATGACAACAGCTGTAGGTGAAGTGTAAAACAGAAAACTTAAACCTCTTTCGCACCATAAAATATTGAAGCTTGTTAATACATGCAAGAAATGTTTGCCAAAGTAATTTTTCACTGATTTGTAAGGAAGTAGTCGAACAAGATCACACTATTTCTTCCGCAAGAGGAAAAGGGAGGAGGGTGAAAACATTTTGCTTATATAGCTCTGGGGATGTCTCGGTAAGTCCTACAATAACTGAGACACACTCATCCTGTGATATTAATTCAGGAAAACCTTCTCAAATTTGACTCTAACAGTGTATATAAATAAAATATAGAACTTAAAATTACTGGAGTTGTAAAAAACTACTCAGTTCATAAGAATATTTCCAATGTCTAATTTATTTTGCAATCTCTAATTGGCACCCTTTATCACTGTAAACATGAGAAACTAATTTGTTCAAATGTGTATTGTGGATTGGTTTTTTTGCCCTCTGCTATTTAACCTTTACAGATATGTAGCTCCAACCCCTATAATGGTCACAAAACAAAACAAGTTCAGAGAAATAATTATCAAAACACACATACATGTTTTGTGTGTGTATGTATATATATGCAAACATCCACATATGCGTGACATATATAAACACATAAATAAATGGAGTATCACCCATTCGTAAATTCTTTTCCATCTGACTCTATTCAGAAGATGTAAGATTATTCACATTCCTGCATTGCTGAAGGTCCTCCTCCTTCCTTGCACAATTATTTGCTGTTATACCACCTGGTGAGTGTGGAGGCTAGATATTCACCAGCTCTTGAAAAATCAGTTTCCTTATGAAGTGCCTAATAATGAACTTGGGAACCTCTCCACAGGCTCTGTTTCTGGGTTGTCAAAGATTCTTTAGAACATTAATCTTGGCCATTTAGGTCAACTTAGGCATCAAGAAACTACTTTTACTTCGGTTTTGTATGGTAAAGGATGTGCCTCTGTCTTCAAGAGCTCAGATAGCAGCAGCTACTAAGGCATGAAAGAACTAGAAGAAACATCTTACAGTGTTTAATTAGAGTGAGTCATGCTGTCGCCCTATACTTGACACACACATGCTCTTGTACTTGACACCTATTAAACGTTGAAAGATTTTCTGTGACCTGTGATCTCCTAACTCCTTTTTCACTTTTTAAAATTATGTAATTTTCACAGTCATTGCAGAACCACATTAACAGATACAAGTCAAACGTTCTTAGAAAGTAAGCAAAAGTATTGGCTGTGAACATCTCTAGTAGATGGCAATCTTAACAATTATATCATAAAGCACTGTTCTTTTGACGCAGAGCGACTTTTATGTGTTACATTTTCATCCTGCAGAAAGCCACAGACTATAGGCCAGAGCACACATTTCCATCTTTAACCTTTTGAAGGGCTATGTCGCTTTAGATATTGTGGAGACTTCTGTAGGGAAGTTAATTATATAACCAGCATATGTCATTTGACAAATACAGAAAGAGAGACATGTTTAAAGGACAGACTTTACATCTGTAAAAAGCTAAGCTTTTGTAACGAATTTGAAATACAAAGAGTAGCATGATTAAAAACAAAAAAAAAGCACCAGCTTTTGTTTTACAGATCAGTAGACTCACGTAACACTTTTAAAGCAGTCCTAAAGTTAAAATCGTATTTAGAACCGTATCAAGCTTCAGTATAAAAATATTCAGCTCATGTCAGATGACTGTTTGCAGGCCCATAAATTCATAACAAGAGTGGCTTGGTTCCTGCATGAGAGATAATAAATGGCTACTATGGATCACTACTTTCTGTTCTTATATAAGTTATACTCTCAGCTATTAAATACTGCAATTTGGAAGAACATGTTGTAGCTTTTCTAGAAGGGGAGATGAAACAACCTGAATTCATTGGAAGCATTCAGTAATCTCAGAGGGGAAAAATACAGCCCAAAGATGAAAGGAGGTCACAAATTATCTTCATCAACTTTAAAAAACCCCCAACTTTCTGAAGTAATGTCAATTTAGGTTTTGCAACTGTGTACTAAAAAAAGAGCACCAAAAAAACCCCTAAACCTGAAAATGAACCAGCAGCAAAAAGCCCAGGAGAAAAAAAACTGCTTATCAAGCAGTTTTTGTTTTTTCTTTCCCATTTTTAACTATTTGCTGTCACAATACCCCAACCCTTTTTCATTCTAGATTCAGTGTACTAAAAAGACTCGTATTTCTCCTGAAAATAATCAGGGAAGCTGTAACAGTAGCACTGGACAGTCTCAAACCCAGAGGAGGCACCCGTGGACTCCACAGCTGCCTTTCATCTTGGGTCCCTGCACATCTAACACCCACGAACGCTGAAGGGCTGCTCCTGCATGGTCATGCTGGCTTCGGTAGCACAAAGGCAACTATAGCACACAGGCCTCAGTAGCACAAAATAAGGGCTACTGGTAACAGAATCCAAACCCAAATTTTCAAAGAAAACATTAAGTATGACCACAAGGAAGACCTTAATTTTGGTTTCATATTCACATCCTAGAATATACCATGGATTAGGTAGATTTGCTAGCCATTTGTGGATTGCTAGCTTTGAAAAGTAGGAAACTGCTGCCTTTAGGGCAGCTTAAAAATCATAAAATCAATTCATGTCATGATGAGTCCAGTTCCTTTTGTGCACAGGAACTCCTTGTATAAAAAAAGAGCACATGGGAATACATATTCTTTCCCATAGGACAGTCATTCATCATCATGCAGTGGTACTTTACGACAGAGGAATTAAATGGCCAAATGAGATTTTATTTAGTTTTTTTTGAATGCAGAAGACATATAAGCCCTCTACGTTACACAAGTGTTGAGGGAAAGACTGCGAAAGAGACCATTTTACAAAACCTCCCATAATGTGGTGAAACGGCCAAACAATACATCTGAAATAGTATGTCAAAACAGGCTTTGGCTTGGGGAAAAAAAAAAAAAAAAAGTTATTGCAGCTGGTGCCCAGTCATGTGATTTTCATGGATTCCGTGATTATAAAGCAAGAATTGTGCTGCACAAACACTGCTAAAACGCTGGCGTAGGAGTATTATTCACATGCTTTTGTGACTAGGGTTCAGCACTGGTGGATGGAAATCATTTTACTTGTCCAGAGATGCTGTCTGCCTACAGAAGCACGTCTGCTGCCGGCTGATTGTGCTGCCGCCTCCCCCTCTCCCTCCCTCCCTCCCCTCCTTCCCTTCCCTCCAGCCCAATCTCCCCTCCACACGCGTGCGCACACGGGCACACACATTCACACCCTCACGGGCTATTCATTTTGAAATCACTACGGTAAGTACAAAGGGCTACGAAAGGATTTGAAAAATAGCAGATGGTCTCTTCAGCTGGGCCATAAGCAACGCAAAATATAACCATGTAAGACCACAAATAAATACTAATTTTTTACAAGCTTTTGCAGTTATGACTAGAGTATGTTTGCTACAGTTCACAATTTTCTCTCCCCTTGAGAGATGAATACCACATAGAGGACTGAAGAAAGCCCATAGAAATTATTTTTCCTATACATGTGTTTCTTCTGTTACAGAAACCGGAGCTATCAAACCTGGCGATAGCAGTGTGTGCACAATCTCAGTTCAGCTGCCACACGCCACTTAACAGCCGCAGTATCAGCGACCGCTGAAATCACTGCTTACATTACATCGTCTCCAGCAAACTGCGGGCCAGGAGGAGGGCACCCCCCCCCACGCTAGACATTTAGGGATTTTAACTGCATTGGGCATACTGTCGTATGTTTGAAAGTTGTCTAAAAATATTGTACAGTCTAATTAAAACACGAATTAACAAAGAAAAGCGGAGCTGATCAAGGGGAAAAGAGCTGCTGCTCACGTTCTGCATTCTGTACAGGCACAAGTAGAGAAAAGTCCCATTTACAGCACTACTGTCTTCCAGTAGCATAACGCCTTTGCCAAGGATAATACTGGAAAACTCTTTTGGGAAACAAGCATTCCCTCCCTGCCCTCCCCCTGCCAAAAACCTGTAACTGATAAATATGAAAAATATCTGAATCATTTCACTCACACAAATAAGAATCATCTGGCCCCAAATAAACGATAACGCACTTGACAATTTATTCAAGCTCACCCTTAAAGTCCCCATAAATTTCAGTCCCAACGTTAATTCTATCATGCATATCGAAGTATGTGAGGAAAAGAAAAAGAGCAGGGGAAAAGGCATTGCAAAAACTCTGAAATCATCACAGCAAAGAAATACTTACCTTACAGCGCAGTTCCTTTCATCCAGATTGTTAACTTTAGAGAAAATACGCTCCCCATCTTCCTTTAAATCCTCTGCTTGCCTCCTCACTTCAACTGAGACTTCCTAAAAGTGGTTTACAGCACGAGTAAGACACCAAGTCATCATGTTTCAAACTCCCTGAAAAATCTATGATTATGGAACCTCTTATTTGTGGGTTTGCTCTGTTTGAATATACATGAAGTCAACAGCATAGCATGTCTTAAGCTTGTTTGGTTTTAAGTGGTACAGTATGCTATGTGACCTCTTGCGCAGCGCTACCGACCTGGCTGTGCTCAAGTTACTGCTCTAATTTGCTGATCTACAGAAGAGCTTAACATTGAAATAAACCTTTGCAACTTCTATTTAGCAAAGACCAAAAAAACAAATGCGGCACAGAAGTTACAGAAGAGTCGCTTACATTTTAGAAGAGGCAAGTACGCACCAGCTTTTGAATCCCTGAGCATGTACTTTAGTTTCTCAGTAAAACACACAACAGTGCTGTTCCAGAATTTTATTATCTCACTATCTTCAAACAACCACACCCAAGCATAGCTTTGCATTACAAACACTGAACCTACAGGAAATTTAATTGCGCATTAGCACTGGAATCATCTGAATCATATATGTGAAACACCATCTTTATTTACTTCAGTCTGTTGTAAGCACCTTCAATGCACTTATCACCATATTTTCCAGGTGCCTAAACAGGTGTCTGCTTTTTGCCCCAGGAGGCCAATACTGAACTTAAAGGCACTGACTAATAAACCAGAAATGCATACATGGAATAGATTATACGATGATTTTTCTGCTAGGTAGGCAATTATTTAATAATTTAGTTAATTTAATTTTCAAAATAACTTCCAGGTGAGTATTTCCAGTGCTTGGAATCTCTACCCTAGTAAATTACCCACATAGTTAAGTCTACACCGGGAGTTCAAAAATAACTTTTGCAAAACTTAGAGACAACAAACTTAGAGTCCACAACTTCTAGAGATCAATATACTTTGTTTCTTTTTGAGCTATTCTCATTCTACTCCCTGTATATACATGCACAAAGGTGCTGTATGGATGTGTATGTATGCACGCATGCCATGTTGTTAGCAAGGGGGGAAAAAAAGGAAGAAATAATCTACAGCTGCATCGCCTCAATTCTTTTCTTGCATGAGGTGAAGTTCAGCACAGGTTGAACACACTACGACTCCTTATATGTATTAGGCAATCTTGCAGCAGCTTGAACAACATCGTTTAAACAGAGAACTTAAGAGACTTGGTTTCTCTGTTTACTTCCCCTGCCACCTGCCAACCATTCCCTGGCCCTGCTAAGTTAAAAGTTAACTTAATATTTACTTGCAAGTTGAATAGACAATTGGCATCTCTCTAAGAAATAAATTTATACATGTTAAATCAAGCAAACTGACATAAAACAAAACACTAGGTTTCATTTGTTGCTGTAGTGTAGCTTTAACATTAACAGGCATATTTTTCTTCATCTCTAAACTTTATTAGATAGAAGTTTTGTCCTATGTAGTTCTTGCAAGTTTAGAAGAAAAGAGGAAAATCCATGGAAAATTATTAGACCATTAACAAAATTGGACAAAAGTAGCTATTATTTCCCCTTGGAACTTTTTTCTTCATAGTTTCAGAGAACTGCAAGCCTTAAAATGGGGAAGGTAGCTACTCCAATGAAGAAATAACTCTGGATGATCCTCCTATACCTCTAGTGTAAAAAAAGCGGATCCTATCAAATCAACCAGGTTGTTGTCTTCCATCCGTCTACAATACACAAGAAATTACTTGATCCAATTGATTTTTGCTACACTGAATTCCTGTGCAATACAAAGTTTGATCTTCTTCATTGTACCTGAGAGCTATCTATAACAATTATTCCCTTACTGACAAAAGGCAAACACCACACTACATTGTGTTCCTAAACTGGAAATTTTCATAAAAGTTATGTGTTTCCCCTCCGCCACTTCCCTGCCCCCTCCCCAGGCAATTTAAAGGATGGTATGAAAGACACTTGTACCTGTTTGTAGAAATCAGTAGAAGGGGATGATCTAGACCTCTCATGGGTGTACTGGGGTTTCTCATGTTGTTCGTGGCCTGCATCAAGGATATTATCAGCTGAATGGTACCTTCCTGAGCTCCTGGGCTCTATCAGCTTCCGCTGTTCCTTCCACGACGCCTGGTACTCCGCAAAGGTTCCCAGGCGCTGTGGCTGTTCATATTTCACAATCCTATCAGCAGTCTTATTGCTGCTACTGTGCTGGACGTTATCTTTTGAAGCACGTGCAGTTTCAAGTCCAATAGAGGCTGCCCGTCCTCTTCTCTCATACCATGACTCTTCTCCCTCTTGTCCACCATGAGCTTTCCTATCCAGCCTCTCAGGCTGCCCCTCACCTAGACTGTGGGGAGCTGGTTTCTGTGCCAGTTTCCTATAGGCAGGCTTACTTGTTTCTTCAAAAAATTTCCACCTGTCTGCAAACGAGCCCAGGGCTTCTTCAGATGTATTTGGACGGCAATGAGCATGGCACTCATCCTCTGACATCCCCACCTCATTCATCTTCTCCGGTTCAGAGTAAGACTTCAGTTTTTGCTCTGTTGTGAACCTCTTCCTGGCTCCGATGCGAGAAACGTGATGAGTGCCACTCCCTGTCGGGTTCGGTTTAGCTTGTGTAGCCTCAAGGAATCCAGATGCATCTTCAGAAACCAAAGCCAATAACGAAGAGTTGTAACTACCAGTTTTCCGCTCGGGTGACCTGGGGAGATACTCAACGGGGCTGGGCTCCAAGTCCCGCCGTTTGAAGGACGTCGCCCTCAGAACCCTGGCCTGTGCTTCCTTGAGGTGATCTTTGTAGCTGCTGGTAAAGCTGGTGTCTGGGGATGGGGTGACGTTTTCTGCTGAATCTGGCTTCCAGGTCTCATTGGACTCCTCTGTTTCAGATGACCCTACTAACGTAGCAGTGCTTCTACTTTTCTGCAGCTTTGCTCTTCTCATTTGGATCTCGTTTCTCAGGGTTGTTGCAAAACGATCACTCCTTCGTGCCTGTTTAGACAGGTGAGTGTCAAATGGGGCCTGTCGCTCTGTTACCAGTTCTGGGCTGTTGTCAGACTGCTTTTTCCCTTCCTGAGCTAATGAGTGCAACATTGGGGTCTTCTGAGGAGAAATCTTGCTACTCTCATCTTTACCCCACCTAAAATCTTTCTGAACAGATCTGTTTTCAGTGGTAAGGACACAGCCTTTTACATACTCCTGTTGACCGTACCTAGTTTCACTTTCCTCAGAACTGCTCTCAAAGTTTTTCTTTTGTCCAGACTTTTCAGTATGATTGGTTTTTTTAGCTTCTTCTACTACAGGACACCTAGCATCCCCCTCCCTGTCCACTGGGTAATGGCTACTGTTCTCACACCCTTTCAGTGAAGATTCAACAGATTGTTGAGGTAGATAGTATTTTGGTTTTTGGACCATTGTGACAACAGCAGGATTTTCGTGAGGTCCAAGCGATGCATCAGTTCCCACTACAGGTTTCCAGCTGTCGTCCTTGGGTTGCAGTGGCTTTGAGCTTCCCTGAGCAGGCTGTTTTGCTGTCACACAGTAATAGCGACTCTGTCCAGTGTTGTCCACCTTCTGTTCAGCAGCACTGTTCGAAGAAGAGGAATTGTTGAGCACACCGGCTTGGTTTGGACTGTAGCCATGGAAATGATCTGTAGGCAACTCCTGAATGCCACTATAGGACAGATAATGTTGCTGATCTTTAGGCGCAGCTAAGATCCTTGCATTGTGAAAAAAAGTGCTTTCATCGCTGTACTGGTGCTGGTGGTGATAACTGTAAACAGGCTGTGCAAACCGAACATCAGTGCTGGACAAGGATGACTGCAGTTTGTTCACAGGTCCTGCATTAGTATTGTACCTTTCACCAGCTGAAGAAAAAATGTGTTCTGAACTGAGATCAGATTTATAATTTGAGCTGCTGACCCTTCTGTCACATGTTCTGGAGGGTCGCCGCTGCTGCTCCACAGTTTCCAAGTTCCAGTCACTCCTGGGCTGAGACCGGTTCAGGGCTGGAAAGTGCTGCGTGCTGGCACCCTCCGAGTACACAGAGCCATGGGCTTTCTCATGGCCTTTGGTAGCAGCAAAACTGTCACTACGAAGAGGTGGAGGTGGCGGGGGAGGAGATGAAGACTTCTTCTTATCAGGAACATACCAGACAGGTCCAAAACTGGATCTTCCAGAGCTAGCAAGCTTGCCGTCAGGGTGTTCCTCTATTCTAGGACTTTTGTTGTTCTCGTATTGGATGGGAGCTGGCAAATACCCAGGTTTGTCCTCTATTCCACTATTGTCATTCAAGAACTGGCCAGGCTTGTTTCCATGCTTAGCAGTCTCCCAGTGGCCTACTTTGTACAGCATATTCTCTGTCGAAGAAGTGTCTGCATTGGATAGAGTGTGGTCAGGGGTGCTAGAACTCGTGGAGAAAGATCCGTAAGCTGAATCCCGCTTACTTTGGCTCCCTAGATGATCAATGCTACTATTAGACCTTGCAGAAGAAAGTCTTCCGTACTGGGCTACTTGTGGAGTGTGGTCCCAGCTGTCCATACTTCCCAAAGAGCTGAATTGGTCAGAAGCGCGATGTAGACTTGACTGATCCCACGAATTTGACAGGTCATGAGAAGAACAACTACAGTAGGAAACAAAGAAAAGCCTCAGCATAAATATACCAGTCAAAAAATGCTACAACATAATTATAAATATATAGTCACCAATTTTACTACCATTGTTTTAAGATCTATGTAGCAGTTACTCAAGACAAACAATCTAATGAAATTGGAAGTATGAACACAAAGCCAGGGCTTTATCTTTATACTCTGCCACCGATTCAAAGCTTGAAACCCTAACAACTAACTCAACTTCCCTTTGTAAGTTTACCAATAAGCAATAAACATTTATCTCCTTGAAGGCTCCTCTCTCCCTCTACAAATCGTTGATTTTGCTGACTTTACTTTTAGACAAGTTTAGTTTGATCTCTATTAGCTCCCTCTTTTGGAGGGCAAGCACCAACTTATTTTTCAGCTTATTTTCCAGGCACCCCGATTCTTTCAGCTATTAAACTCACGTACTTCCCTGTTCATCTTTTGTAATCTCAATCCAATCTTCTTCAGTCTATAAAGTTATTCCCTTGTTCCGCTTATCTAAACCTACCCATTCATTTAACATTTTCATTTCTAAACAAAGGTTTGCTAAAAACATTTGCCTCAAATGCCACCATTGGGTTCTGAGGTTCCACATGTCAATGTCAATGTGGTTTCAAACCACTCTCAGGTTTGAATTCTCAATTCCACCCAGTTCCACAACACTGACAGGAAAACGTCACAAGGAGATGCCAGAGCAACATAAGCTCTGAATGGCCAAAACTAAACTTCTGACCTTTCTTCAAGAATCCTTATGGCCACCAATTCCTCTCTGTCACTCTTTCCTCTATAGAAACATCTTTGACACTGTACTTTCTCTGGTTTATTTGCCTAGGACACTATTTCAAAATCTTGCCACTTCTGCTGTTTTCCTACGCCACCAGTTTTGTTCTGGTTTCTTTCTTTTCTTCTGTGTCTTTCACAGCACCCACCTCCTGTCAATCCAACACACTGATGCCAAGATGATAGTCTTTCCAATTATTCTCATCACATCTCCCTATTTGAACTTCCCTGGCAGCTCCTCCTGCTTTTATATACCAAATTGAAATTCTTGCCCTTGCATGCAAAGCCCCTTGGTAGAAATCCCAGAATTATTCCACTTCCCTGTAGCTATAATTATATGAAGCATCTATCAAATCTTGTGCAGTAAAGAAACCTGTGAAAGCTAGCAATGAAATTAGATTAGTCCACATAAAAAATACAAGGAGTGATATAGATCTTTTTTCTGTCAAAAATATTGCAAAGGTCAACTAAACAGTTCTTTGGAATTCAGTATTAACATGAGAATTGCTTTCCCACCCCCTCCTTTACTGTAACCTTTGTAACTTCTTTCATACAAAGTGGTCAAAAGCGATTTGTGTGAAGGTATACTTTGTGTTTATTTTCTAAAAGCATTTTATTAACAAGATACACTAGCATTGGCCTCATCTTGTGGGTTTTTTGTTCTTTCATTCCTTTATTTGCAGCATTTTAAAATATCTTGTTGAATACTTAAAAAGGTCTTAATTGTCTTCTTAGGCAGATACCATGGCTCATGTAAAAAGTGTCTTGGTCATTATTAGGATCTCCCTTGTTAATGAAGAACGTAAGCCAGATACTGCTATGATTTGCTGACATTTTCCCTCCTTTTCAGCACCAAGGAGATACTTGGCATTGACTAGAATAAAGATGACACTTGCGCAGGAAAGCCTCAATTTACAAGTCCCATGTAGATCTGCTGGTATCTAATGCGAAGCAGAGATCATCACCATAAGAGGTTCAAAACCCTGCTAGAAAACGCCTAATGGAAAGTCAGCAGATGCAGCGAAAGCTTCAAAAAAAGGACAGGAAAGTTTCTGATACCGTGTTACTACAAAGCATGACCACTTCCTGTGGTCCTTAACTGCAGGACAATCCTCCCATGAATCCTGACATGGAAGAGAGCTCAAAAGCTATTTCCCTGCCCGAGCCTGGCATCCCAGGATACCCGTCTCTCAACAGCTTTTTTAGAGTGGATTCACAAAAGCACTTACACTGCTGGTCGAAGTCTGGCAGGTGAAGTCCAGGAAATAATCTACTAATACCAGCCTTGGCCACTTTGGCCAACAAGCACCGCACCCAACCCTGGGGCATGAGTTTTTGCTTCTGGGCCCTCCCAGAAATGACATCATCTCAGTAAATCAGACCACAGTGAGACCGCATGGGATTACAGACCAAATGTACCTGACCATAATTGCTCCAAAAACTCAATTTACACAGCTTTGTCAAAGCATAGTTGCCTCACACCCACACCTGTAAGGCCAGAACAAAGTAGATGATGTTGTTGGTTGCAACTGCACACCCACGGCATGTGAAAAAAGAATAAAATTATAAGGTCGTCTATCATAGTATATCCTACTGGAAGAAAATGCAGGGTCTAAACTTCAGCAACTTACAATCATATCGACACCTCCCAGAAAAGTGCACTCAGCCTTAGTCTGGGGTGTGCTAGGAAAAAAGTCTGCATCCATGTTGTCAAGGTATGACCTCTGTGAAAAAGACAGCAGAAGACTCACAGAGGAATCACAGAGGGAAATTAAGGTGCCAAATACTTACAAGGTCTAACTCTTTAGCCTTGCGTGAGAGTCACCTAGACCTAGACTAGTGCTCCCAAGACAGTTTACAGTTTTTGAATGGAAGTCACATGATAAAACAACACACATACAGTGGTGGATGTGGAGATCTGGGCTCCAGAACTACCCTCTCTCCTATCTACATTGATATGGTCTCTTCTGGTCTGACCATCTTCCTCTACCTTCATGCACCTTCTCAAAGGTCCAAATTCAGTAGGCTGGCAAAAAACTCCCACCAAAACCTACAACACTTCCCCCCGGGTCTTCTCCCTACCAAAACCAAATCAAATTACCTATAGCTAAATGCAGCTATAGACAATCTTCAGACTGTTGCTTTGTCCAGGTGTGCCCCAACACCCAAAACCCAGGTATACCCTGCTTGGAAGACAGCAAGAGCATCTCTCCCCCTGATCTCCATGTTTTACAAACGATTTAGTTATCACACTCTCAGACAGAATGCATGCAGGCACACTCAGAAGATATTTTAGGCTCTGATGCCTAATTTCAGATGCTTAGCTTAAGGAAGGACAAGAAATAGCAGAAATAGCCTTGGGATGGGATTCTTGGGCTAGAAATATGCTGTCCTGGGACTATTTCTATTATCCCCTTGCATACTGATTGCTACGTGTCCTGTTCAGTTTGGTGCTTGACTTAAGAGTGCAGGGTGCTTCTTTGTTTTGTGATTTGTACTTTGAAAGTGGGGAACCTCTGAAGCTGCTCACCTTCTCTTTTTGCAGACGAGCAAGCCCAAAGAAGCCCCGTAACCGGGATCCTCCTTGGGCAGACACTCTGGAAATGCTGGACCTCCAGCAGCCAGACTCTCCAACGTCAGCTCCATCACTGAAACTGTCTCGGGCAACAGACACCAGGACTAACAGATGACCCAAACACATCACCTTTCAAGTGGGCAGCACAGGCAGCCAAAGAGTTCAGGATGGCAATGCTCTGGGTATCCTGGTATTAGACTGTGCTAAAGCCCCTAAAATCTTTCAGCAGCATCTCAAAAAGCAGAATTTGCCCTTTAAATTAATACTGAGGTATGCCAGCATTGCTGATATTTCTGATACATGGGGGGAAATGATTGCTCTATTCCCCTCCTCCTTTTCCCACAATTTCCTGCCTAAAGTTCATTTCAAATTGGCCTTGAACCAAATGAGTATTTTTTTCTTCTTTAAATATTGTGATTCATCTAGTTCCTATGAAATCACACTTTGAGACATGAGTCCTGTAATATTTTACTCGTACAAGGACAATCATCCGGAAGAACAGGAAGCCTATATTGATTTACAGCTCTGTCAGAAGCCTCGGTAGACTGAAGTAGAAATATTCCTGAGTTAGTATTGCAACTAGGAACTCTATGAAGTTTTTAGAAATTTCTGAACTTTGTTTCTATGTACAAGGACATTTTCTGTCTTCCAATCTAAATATTTAATTCAGCCCATCTACATGAAATTTAAATACAAACTCAGTGTATTTACAGGTTTTTTTTTTTTACACTCAGTGTATTTTACACCATTTATCAGTGTAAAACAGTAACAATTATAATCAAGGATTTGAGGAATATTATGTGCTAAAACTTCTGCTAAAGAAGTATTACAAAATGCATTTTAAAACTCCTTTATGTCTAAATGTTAACATTCATACTTTATTCAAGGACAGATAGCAAAGCAGAGAGTTTCTAAAGAAAACAAGATGTAAAAACGATTGTAAAAATGACATGGAGGAAAAAAACACTTAAAGTATGAATGGTCTTCTGTTTTAACTACTACAATAAATTAACATCAAGAAGTAATGATTGAGAATGTACAGCAGTAAGCATAGAAAACACAAGCCTACTTTCCAAATTGGGGTTGAGTACCAGACTCATTTTCTTTAATGCTCACTGTAACTATGGCCCAATGGGAACTGAGAAGAAAAAAGAGACAAAAGAAAAAAAACCCACAAAATAACAAAAAACCTTTATGAAAATGCTGACGAATGTCACCTACGAGCAGAAAACAAACAAGAAGCTGTAACCAGACACAAAGATGCGTTACCTAAAAGTTTAAAGTTTCACAACTACAAGTGCACGGGCCCCAGCCTTTCTCCCCTGGTGCTAAATGAGACCTAACAAATATTAAGGTGCTTTAAACAGCGACTGAAAGTCATTGGTCTTTTTACCTCTCCACACAAGCAAGAGCACAACTGTAGGGGAGATCAGATTACAGAAACAGTTTAACTAATAAAACCAGTAAAACCTTCCAACAGGAAAACATTCTGCACCCTCCTTTAGCAAAGGCTTTTTAATAGCCTGAAAGAGATTTTTCAATTTCACTTCAGTTATCTTGATTTTGATGGTTTCTTTTCACTTACAAAGGTTTAGGATTTTACACCAGCAAAGATCGAAAGGAAAGGCAGAGCAAGAAACATAACCTTTGGAGTGCCTTTAAAGCTAGTTTCTTACCTCTCAGTCATACGCACATATCACATACTGTTTCTGAAATCCACTCATCCATATGTCAAACTTCCCACGCTCCCCCTTCACGTGTTGAAAGGACAGGCAGATACTAAAGACGTGTAACACAACCATTCTGCGTTCGTGGCTTTAAAAAACACTCAATGTCATGACCTACATTATTATTGTCTCGCTGTTGGAGCTTAACGCCTGTAACTTAAGCAGAGACTCACCTTGCATGATAGCGCGAGTGCCAGGAAGCACAGGCATTGGAGGAGGAAAGGTGTGACGTGGCTGTCTCGGGTTGACTTTCTGTGAATTTGGTCGCGTGCCAGGAGTGAGGCCTGCAGGCTAGGTCATTTCTTCTGAAAACGAGAGAGTCAGAGCGTGTGAGTTAAATGCAAATGGTCCAGTGAGGTGACGTGCAGCAAAAAAACCCCTACCAAACGTTATAGTCAAAATCTAGTCAAATTCTATACAGATAGGAGAGGGGCATAATGACTTTAAATGACAGCAAATGAGGCAACTTTCTACAGGCATGCCAGTTTTGAAAAGACATCAACATTTCTTTAAAACGCTTGAGATGCAGCGAAATGTCAATACTCTCCAAGGTCTGTGCTTGCGTGTTTTTTGGCTTTGGGTTGGTTTTTTTGCTTTTGTTTTAGTCTTATTTTTTTTGGCCGTGAGGTGGCTTTTACAAAGGGTGGAGACGGGCAAACAAATTTTAAAGTACCTGACACGTATCCAGAGCTTTAACAGTCAAAGCTCATACTGAGAGTTATGGCTGTTTTACAACATGTCACTGGTACAGCAGGGCTTTGGCAAGGTTTTATTGTAGGTACGTGCTTATAGGAGGAGGCGGGAAGAAAAGAGTTACTGACAGGAAGGAATAAAGCCATGTACATTGTTCCACACAAGTTAGTAAGAGTGACACCACTAATCATTTTAACTCCAGCCAAGTTCTGCTCCAGCTCTTGAAATCTTTAGCACCCCAGGCATGCAGGGACTTTTTGTTTGTTTTGGGGGGTTTTTGGCTTTTAAATAATACCTCAAAAATAGTTCAGCAATTCAAAGCCCCCAAATATCTACTTGGATATCATCTCCAAACTTAACTGAAGAGATTCCCTGTAAGAAGTACAACAATAAGTTGTTAGAGCTCTGTAAACTGCAAAACTTTCTGCAAAACTGCATTACTCTCCTCTGCCCCTTCCTTCAGTTCAGGAATTGGTAACAACAGCTTGCGCTTCCTCCCAAGGACTTGCTGTTTGCAACACCTCTCAGCACTCAAGAAATAAGTGCATTCTTTTTCCCCAGTGTTAAATAATCCTTCTGGGTGGAATTCAGCTACTTCTGTTTCAGTGAGCAGATGCCAAGCATGGGCCATTTGTCTAGACCCTCTCAGTCACCGGGGAAGGAAGCAGGAACTTCTTGAAGGTAATTCATCCTGCCCTTCTCTTTGCCTCATCTTGGAGGAAGCGTAATTTAAAATTTAGACAAGGTACAGGGCGAGACAAATCCCGCCCTTCCAAGCCACAGTCTGAAACAAAGGCTTACAGGACCTTAGCTCCTGAGCACTTCTTTTAATGCACTTACGCATTTATGAAGTTTATTGCTGCAAGGTTAAGTAATTTGTCTAAGCTACAGAATAATTCACTAGGCTGCAAAAGCGTTCCCTTATTTTCATCTTGAACTCTAAAGGCAGTTCTACATTTTTTTAGTCATTCACTCTTTTAATAAATTTGGGTTACCAGACAGCCACTAGATTTAGAGAACAAAACCAAAGCTCATTATAAACCCAGTATCTTCAAAACAGGTCAAATTTGAGTACACAGCTTTTTGCAGTACATTCAGGAAGATCTGATGAATTAAATGATGAATTGCCTTTCCAAAATCTGCATGCGAGACTACAAAAGGAAAATAATAATTTTACAGGGAAGCTGTAATTTCGCTAAGAAGTGTAGCATCATTACTGTCACTAAAAAAAGAAGTAATTGTTTCCATAAACAAAAGCCTACTCTTCCCAGCATGACAAAAGAGAAAACAGTGGAGCAGAGCATCACTATGTTGTTCCTTCTTGGTAGAATATGAAAATCTGAGAGCGAGTGGAGGAGCCCAAATACTCTCAGTACAAACAAGTGCAAGAGATGCTGCTCAGCCATGCGACGTTGGGCTCCAGACGGTCCTTGCATACTTTAAGGGCCCCAAGCCTGTGTTCAGGTATGGGAAAAAAAATCATTCCACTGTTCAGCTGTTTCCCCACAGCTCACCTCTAAGGTACTGATACCAGTTCAGCAAGCCACAAACACCTATTTAGGCAAATTCAATAGACCTCCTAGGCATCAATTCAGCAAAAAGCTTCATCTGTTATGAGACAATTACTTTTCTATGATGCACCACTAAGGAAACACAAGAATATAAAGATAGCACAATACAGACAACGTTTGGAGTGTGAGGAAACAAAGGTTAGGAAAAAAGGACTTTTGTGATGGTTTGCTATGGGTTTGGCAAATGGTAGGGGAATTCAATCACTGGGAAGGAAGAGAAGGGATGCACTTGTAAAGTCAGTACTGTACCTCATAGAACTTCTCAAGATCTTCATAAGATAATTTCTCGCCCCATGAACATCATTTTCAGATGGCATTTTCTGTGCTACAATATCCACCACCACTTTCATCTTCCTGAGCAGCCAAGCAAGGGGAGGAACAGACTGGACTGAGTTGTGATGTGAGGCAAGTCAAGCGGACAAGAACTTTTAAGTTCTGATTTGTTTTTGTTTTTTTTTATTTGTGGACACATGTATAATTTGAGAGGTTCTTTTTTTTTTTTTTAAAGAACAAATTTTTCTAACAATAAATGGAGCACAGCATAGATTCCAAAACTCAGCACAAACGGGTAGAAGGACTGAAAAGAAAAGATTAAAAGACTCTAAACAAGAATATTTTGCAGGCAACTAAAGATGCCGGAAGCTGAGCATTTATATTCTAATGTAATACCTCTGTATTAATTCTGAGTGACAGAATGAGATCATCTGAACCTATAACCCAGAAAACCTCTAGCATTAATGGAAGCATTAATAAAAGCATTTCACCGAGAGTGTCTTTCTACCAGTGCTTTTACAAAAGCTGCTGGAAGGAAAAAGCTGATAAGCTTTGAAGATATGATACAAAGGGAAAAAAAATTTTCTATTGACTATAAGCAATCCGTTAGATAGTGGTTTCAATGACATGTATGTGCAAATACTTTAGCAATGAAGCAACCTTTCCAACCCAGTTTTTTGAGAATAAATGTTATTTTATAGTTACTGCCTGAAAGTCATTAAGAAAGCCATTCTGAATTTCACAGGCTATAGAGATTACAGATACTGGCTTATATTGCTACAGCAATACTGAGGAGGGGGAAGAGAGAAAATGTACTTCCTTGACAAGGAAAAAAAAAATTAAACTGGACAAGCAGATTTATCTATAAAACAACAACAGAAGTCAGAAAAAATCTTAAAAATTAGAAGCAGACAAGAAATTTAATAAAGTAACTCAACTACCTCAGCATAGAACAAAAATATCAATGAATATGAGCCATTTCCTCTGTTTTCAGACACATTCTAAATTCCTGTAGGTACCGTTCAGATACAAGGCCTGCAGATACAACAACAGAGGCGTGTATTTCCCCACCCCTCAAGAGAATTTCTGTTTTATTCCCATCCACTGAGGAGCACTCTTGCTGTAACCCTACCATACCCGCTTTTACGTTTGGAGTCCCAAAGCAAAAGGAGGACAGGTGGTTCCAGGGACCTGCATCCAGGTGGAAAGCAATCGCAAGGATTTATTTGCCTGTTAATGTTTTGTTCCAGCCCTCTGCTGAATAAACAAAGATGGAAGGCCTGACTGCAGGCTCACATGTAAGCATAAGGCTGCAAATCTTTTCACTGCAAGTACCAGCAGCTACACATGACAGAAGCTGTACAGTATTCCTGAAAGAGAAAACTTGCTTTTCACCCCTCTCATTCATCTCGGTACTGGCTCCTTCTGTTTAGCTCAAAGGAGCGTTTTTAATACCAGCAGCGCTGACGTACCCATGGAAAGACACTCTGACCCATCTCAAGAACCAGGTAATGAGCAGTTCCCTACAGAGATTTTTCAGGTAGAACTTTGGAAATGTGGAAACATTTCCAAAGGAATGGAAATGTGAAAACATTGAGCAACCTGCTCTAGTGGGAGGTGTCCCTGCCTGTGGCAGGGGGGTTGGAACTCGATGATCTTTAAGGTACCTTCCAACTGTAACCATTCTATGATTCTAACATGAACTGAGAGCCACACTGATGGGGCATTTTAACCAGGACTGCCTAGCCACTTCCCTTTTTAAAGGCTATCTTCTGTTATTTCACATCCTTATGTTGCCCGAAACGTACCGATCTGTATGATTACTTTTCACCTTAAATCCAAGTAATTATTCAAAATGACTGAGCTCGTCTTGGGGCGGCGGGGAGGGGGGTGCGTGGCTGGCAGCTCCACAGTTGCGAGTCTTCTCTCCCCACCGCCCCGCTTATCAGTAGCGAGATGCTTTTATTTTCAAAAGCAGCCGCGGAGAGTCCCGGAGTCCGGCGAGGATGAGGCTGCGGCGGCGCCCGGTGCGGCCCCCCCCCTCCCCGCCGCGGGCAGCGGTACCGCACGCTGCGCGGCCGCGGAGCGGAGCGGGGAATCGGCGCGATCCCGGCGATCCCAAGGAGAAGCTGCACGGATCCACTCGGTCAGACCAGCTCTTCGGCTCGCTCCCTCGCTCGCCCTTTTTAAACAATATCTCCCTTGTTGGTGGTTTGGGTTT
The DNA here is from genome assembly GCA_028565335.1 of Limnodromus scolopaceus. NCBI lineage: Eukaryota > Metazoa > Chordata > Aves > Charadriiformes > Scolopacidae > Limnodromus > Limnodromus scolopaceus. The sequence continues at coordinate 133,622,620 of JAOXNO010000001.1, forward strand.
TATTATTATTATTGTTATTATTAATTTAAGTGTGATTTTTGTTGTTGTTGTTGCTGCTGCTGCTGCTCCAGTTAATCTGTCTCTCCCTCTCTCTCTCTCCGCGTCTTTTTGATCTTTCGCTCGCCTTGTGCTGGCTTGAACGCTGTGTTTTGTTTTGTTTTGTTTTTAACGCGTCTGATGTTCCCTCTCGGATCTGCAGTGGAAGGTCTCGGGGAAGCGGCTCGCTCCTCGCTTATCTTCCTCTGATCTGCTCCTGCTAATTTTCCCCCCCTGCAAAATCACGACATTGTGGCACTTTCTACTGAAACTTTTATACAGGAGTTAAAACCACGTGGGAACTCCAACCTATAACAGAGACGCCATGGGTTCCTCACTATTTAGGAGATTAAGTTAAGTCTTTTGCCCCCTGGGCTATTACAGTAACTTCCTGATGTGGAAATATTAACTATGCTGTTTCTTTAACCCCCCTCAAAAAAAGTGTCTTGCAAGTAAACAGGCAATTGCAGGGCCTTCAGACAATGCAAAAGACATCACAGTGGCCC
>JAOXNO010000001.1:133629843-133643648 GCA_028565335.1 Limnodromus scolopaceus
TTACAGACTTCCAGCTGGATTCTGTGCCCCTAATCACAACCCTCTGGGTCCTGTCTTTTAGCCAGTTTTCAGTCCACATAACTGTCCATTCATCTAAGCCATACTTCCTAAGCTTAGGTAGGAGGATGCTGTGGGAGACCGTGTCAAAAGCCTTGCTGAAATCAAGGTAGACAACATCCACTGCCCTCTTCTCATCTATCCAACCAGTCATGACATCATATAAAGCTATCAGGTTAGTCTGACATGACTTCCCCTTGATAAATCCATGTTGACTACTTCTGATAGTGATATGATACAGCACTACCAACCCTTTATAACAAACTACATTATTACTCATCTAGAATGGGTGCAAACTGGCCACAAACAGCTTTTGTTTTCTTCTGGGAATGATTATTATCCCCCTCTTGAACAGTCTGAAGTTACAATATCAAGATGACCACCATGCTGAAGAGGAGATACGGGCATCCTGACATTGTAAGACCAACAGTGCTGTACCAGGGACAACTGCTTCCCGCTTCTTGAACTTCTGCAGCAGGGAGAAAACCCTCTTCTGGAGGAACCCTTTTGGACTAAACTTACAAATGTATGTAAATGAATATGACATTTGGAGATAACGATGCAACTATAAATAACTCCGTGATATGTGGCACTGTTTTTTAAAAAAGGATTTTTATTGTCTTAATAACTATTTTCAGATTAAAACAGACATTAGAGTTTTGGCATATTACAGAGCTCATAATCTGGGCATGAAATCTCAGCTGCCTTAACGTGTTGGAACCCCAAGGCATAAGGTGGTTACAGTTGCACAATCATCTTCTGAGGTAACCTCTCCCTCCTTACCTCCCAGGGGCAGCTCAAGTTTCAGGTGGAGAAGCTAATTATTCAGTTCCAAGTTATATCCCCTTCTTAATCTCCAACTGATGACTGCAGCTGTAACAGCAGTATAACAAGAAGCAGTACAATTTGAAACACTTACGCATCTATCTACAATTTGTCCATTGGCAAAGGACAGATATTTTCCCACAACTTCTTGGGGTATCATTCTCCTCCTATGTCTGTATTAATCTGGGTCCAATTTCTTCAGCATTGAGTGTAAAGACTCTTCATTAAGTAGAGGGCAGGTGTAACATCGTCACTGCTGTCACACCTGCCAACAAGAGCTCCTGCCAGCCTGCAGGGCTGCAGATCTGCACCTTACCCTGGGAAAGGCAAGGCCACCACCCTCCATGCCTAGAGCGGAGTTGGGGGCTGCAGTGAACCAAGTGAAAGAAGCTGGCCCCTCTGCTGGGGCAGGCTCTATGTCTTGCTTCATCTCCTGCCATTTTATTCTGTCAGAAACAGAGCCGCACCCCAGCTTCAACCCTCCCTGCTACAAGACAGCGCTGATCCTCATCACACAGTGGTTAAGCAAGACTAAGACCCAGCTGATGGCCACAGAAGCACAAACACCGGATAAGAATGACCTTTCTTCCCCTGCATCATCTCTCTTATGGATGAGTATCTGGGTCACCCACAGACAGTGATACTCTTCTTCCTACTGCAAAGGGACTAGCAGCTATGCCTGGAGAAGACGGGTTCCTCCCTGCATACAGTACTGTACCCATGTACCTACAGGATGCATAGACTTGTCCCTGTCTCCAACCCTGCCCAAACCTTCCTCCCTCCACCACACACTCAGTAACAGAAGGGTACGTCTGAATCCTGAAATTAAAAGGCTTCATTTCTTCGCTTCTTTCAACAATGTGAGACCCCCTCCAGAAATGCAGGCATGAACCGAGAGTTCATGAAAAGCAAATGCAACGAACGCAAAGGTTTCAAACCAGCAATACCTCTGCCAAAGATTCACCCACAACAGCCACCTCACCCCTTGCCCCAGTGAAACAGCAGTGGCCACAGACAAGTGGCCGTCCCCTGTGCCACCCCTGTGGCTCAGTCCCTTGGGCAGCAGTTCCCAGAGCTGCTGGCCCGAGCCACTGGTCCAGTTGAAGAACCCACTCCAGCCCGGACTCTGAATAAACACACTCAAGTCTTCAGCAAATTGATGCTGATCAAAAAAATAAACCCCTACTTAATCTACTAACTGCAACAATGCTGTTTCCCCTTGATTTGGATACCCTGGGAACATGTAAAGGCCTTATTTTGAGCAGATGTATGGCAGCCTTAAAACACTTAAAACCAATTAGAACTGGAAGTTTAAAAGTGACCAGACAACTCCGATTTCTGGGATTCCCAGAGTAGCGCTGATTTTCTTTAGTGGCTAATGTTCTTGCAGGCTTTGAGGCTTACTTTGCAGAAACTGAATGTGCCAAGATATTCACCCAATTTAACATCATTAGACTTGAAAGCTGGATTCAGTCACTTCACAGCAAAATAAAAGCTATTTTCCAAGCAAGATTGAAAACAGAATCACTTCACAGCAATAACAACATACTTTAATAGATTTTTCCTCTTCCAGCCCACCTCATGCCACCCCTTCAGATCTCAATCTTTAGTCACCCATAATTATCACCAAGAATAAGTTTTACAAGAGAGTCAATCTGGCAAAAATAAAACTAAAAAACCGCAAGTTGAAACATGTGCTTGGATACAAAGAGATCAAATCGGAAACCACCTCAATGATTTTCCAAGGCTAGATCAGTGGCAATAGATGATGAAATACAGGAAAAAAGCTCTTACTGATATTCACATGCAGTTACTCCTACTGCTGAAGCTTGTGTGTTAAAAAGCCGCAACAGGGGCTACCAGCATCTCTCTGAAGCGACTGAGTAGTTCAATAACTGAATCCATCCATGCAGTACTCTTCTTGCATAAGCCAAGGTCTGGATTCTCATGCAAGGTATCTATGGACAATCTCACAATAAATAACGATACAATATTCACATGCAAGTTGCGACTACATCACTATTTTAATGTGAATGTGGCTCTGTTTAAGACTGAATACTCGGCTGTTTGCATTATACGTACTACCTTTAGTCTTCTTCAGCTGGAAAACAAAACTGGGTTGCAACACTAGGTGGTAGGGTGGTACAGAGCTCCCTTAGGGAAGTCTGAACAGTATCAAAGAAAAGAAAAGACGTCTTTCATACATAAAAGATGATCACTGAAAGAGACACACTGAATACTACATATGTGCTGCAAGCGATTAATCAAAGTAGAGTATTTTATAGCTTTACTTGAAGTTCAGGGAGGTCAGCAGAAACATGTGATGTGTTCTATGTGCCAACACTCTGCTATGTATTATTATGCTTTATTATAAACAACAGTAACCCGCAGAAGTTGACCGTTACACTTCTGGGATCCTGCCCCACAAATACAACGGGCAGCTCCTATCTGAGCAGCTCCCACTGGAAGGAAGCTCCATTAGCCTCCCTAGATTAAGGATTTCACTAATGGAACCGGCTACTTTGTCTGGTCACCACTAAGCAGATAGAGACAGAAACACATCCTGAGCCCACGCTGCTCCGGCACCCCACCTTCACAGCATATGTTCTTGAAGAGCAGGAAGCACCGACTGGATTGACAGTGAGAAAAAAATCCCACCCTGCAAAATTTATCATTTAAACTCCTCCTCCTTCCCAAAACTGCATAAGACAAGTATGTTTAAATTTTATGCCCCCCTGCCCCCAGTTTTGCTCACCACTCGTATTCCTCCCCTTCCAGAAAAGAAATCCCACGATCCCTTCTTTAGATTTACAAGGAGGAACAAACAATTTTGGTCTCACACATTTATCAGCATACTCGTTTCCTCTTGCGCTGTTCCATAAAAATCCCCTTGCATCCTTGTGTAACCTCTGCACACATCGGGAAACTGCTCACAGCCTGGGAAACTTTTTCCATTCAATTTTCTTTTCGCACCAATAAAAGCTCAAGACTGAAAAACTCTCAGGTCTTGACACTTTTAATGTTTCACTAACAGGCTGACTCTGCTACTCCACGTGTCCTGATGAGACATACTGGGATGAGGAGACTGGCCCAAGAAAACCAGTTGCAGACCTCTTAGGAAGTAGCAACTGCGAACCACCCAAGCGCACGGCCCCGCTGGGAGATGGGTGGTTTTGCTCAGAAACACAAAGCATGCTGAAGCCAGGTCTGCGTGAGAAACAGGAGGCAAATGGGCAAGTAAGCCAACAAAATACTCTTCTCAAAGTCACCTCCCTTCTTCCACACCTGCCGACTCCACTTCAACAATCCTATTATGAAATTTTAATCAGACACATTTGAGACAATCCTGCATGTCTTCCCTCCGCTGCCCCCACCTCCACAGACAAGTTAGTAAGGCACAAAAAAAGCCAAGAGAAAGGCACCCCAAGCACTTGCTTACCCCAATGACGGGCTGTAGGGGTGAGGAGCTGCTGGAGCCGAGCAGGGGCCGGTACCCTGCCTCCTGGCCAGCCTGGCCAGAGATTCTGCCCCCCCCGTCCCCACGCAGCCCTCGGTACCTACCCAGCGCCTCCTCCCCAGACCCCTTCCTCAGGAACCAGGCATGGCTCCCAGCCGGCAGGCAAGGCTCCAGGTCAGGGAGTGGGACTGAGCTGAGGGAGAAGAGATGGGGCCCCAGCTGTGGGCTGGGGTGGCAAACGTGGGGTGCGGGTGGCACACGTGGGGCTCCGTCCCCAGTGAAAGCGAGCGATGCTGGCGGAGCAGAGCACGGGACCCCGCAGCCCTCTGCCACCGACCGACCGTCCTCCTCCTGCACTAATCCGTGCCGCTGTGCCAGCTTAGGGGATATAATTAGACTCACAAAGGAGCCTTGTTGCCGCTCCCCGCTAAGAGGCCGTAGCAGTTTTGATTAGTCATACCAGCAACTCCACCGACCCACTCCAGCAAACGCCGCCCGCGGAGCTCGGCCAGGGAAAAGCTGAGCAAAGCCCAAAAAAATGAAGCCAGAGGACTGCTCCTGGAAGAGGAAGAGGAGGGAGCGGGGATTTGTGTCTTTAATTTAAAGTGGTGTTTGACGTGGCACGTGGAAAATACACTGAGATTATGCTGATGAAACTAGTTTTTTTCAGCAGGTCCATCCTTTCCTTTTGCAATCTTCCAGCAAACACATGAGTGAATAGATCAGTCTGGGGCACTACATTGTGAAGAATCTGCTCAAGGAGCAAAGCTAAAAGAAAAATCCCAGAACAACCTGGGCCTCTTAAGGTTTGATGGGCTGTCAATGGCATTTGAGAGTTACAGACTTTTTTTTCCAATACCTTAAAACCAACCAGCCAGTCTTCTCAGGGAGCAACGCTGCCCCCAAAAGAGAGGCAGCCTGTGATATCCCTAAAAATAAATAGCCTCAGTACTCAGAAAGGCATTGGAAATCACCACCTATGGAGAAAAATGGCAGGTACATCTTTCCATCCCCTAGGAAGACTCATTTTACAAATTCTGGAGAACTGTTTCAAAGGACAATTTATTTTCATAATCTTTTGAAAAAAATAAGCTTTATTCCACAGTCATACCGTTAATCCCCAGACGCTGGCCAGATTTGCACATATAAGCTTGCTACAGTTGCTGACCATCATCATACCTAAGGAGGTAAAGGATACAGTACAAGGCTGCATAGAGTTTATCCAGGGGAAAATGAAAAAGACTAGTTCTGCTGTATCCTTAAGGATCAGCCCAGGAGAATCAGAAGGAGAAACTTTTCTTCTTATATATCGGCATACACGCCAAGATCAGGTTCTCCTTAGGCTTACTGACCCATGGCACTAAACACACAGCAACTATACATTTTTATTGGTCCTGTGCCATAACACAGCAGACTGACTGCCACGAGAAGCTGACTGCACCGCAGCATCCTTACCAACTGACTGATCCACACCCTGCAGATGAAAAATGAACGGCTTTCCACAGGTCAAAGGAGGACACGCTTATAATTGCAAAGGAAATGCTGGCAGTAGTGGGGATTTACAGAAATCCTCAAACTCCAGGAAGGAGGAGGAGGCTGGCAAAGGGTAAGAAGTGTTCCTATTTCATGCAGGCATCTATGGATTTTAGTAAGAAATCTAGTTAAGCCAGCATATGGCAGAATTACACAATTACAATAACTCTGCTGTGTGAGCTTGCTTAAAGTGAGATGGCCTATGGCTAAAACTTTCTCAGCCAGACTGCAATATTCTATCCAAAAATGACTACACTTTATAGAAAAGTGAGAGTACCAATTTCTCACAGCTGTTAAAGCAAATATAATGAGAGGGTTTGGGAAGTGATCTGAATAAAAGTGACCTAGCATGGTGCCTTGCTTATCAACATTAACACACGCTCGTGCATGCATACGTGCACGCTCAGTCCAGAGAAAAGACAGACTTCTGTTTGACGGGTCACTTTCCTAACATTGTTTCTGAAAGTGCCTAAACTTCATGGTGTCATTGTTTTGTGAATGAGGACGCAAAGTCCAGCTGACAAATACTATTCTATACTTGGTGACTTATTTGGCAAAGAAAAGAAGTAAGATCAAGTGGGAAAAAGAACTTTTTTCCTGAATTTTCAGCAGCAAGTCCATCTTTACTTAGAAGAATAAATTGTATAGAGTGAGTAGTATTGAATCCATTGTCTGAAGAGCTATTAGAATTACATTGGTACGGTGGTAAAAAGAAAGAAGAAAAGTTAAAAAGCAACTATCTCCTTCATTTTAAAGAAAACTTGAACCTCAAAATATAGTTTTACAGTTATAGTTTCACAGGGTTTTTTTATTAGCTAATACAATTTTTAATTTGGCTTTAAAAAAGCTTTTTTCAGTCTTAATCTGCAATCAGATACTGATGAGCTGTCCTGCTAGACTGTAGCCAGAAGAGCAAACAGATAAAGCAAGCTCATCTTACCTTCACTACAAGGACTGCTGGGCACAGCACTACATTGCTGGAAACCAGCTGTAAATTAAGTGTCTCATAATTGCTATGAAAGTGTTTATAAAAGACTAGTTGAATTTTTAAAAATATCCCTAAAAAGACTAGGATTATTACTGTGCTTATTTTCCACGTAGGACCCAAAGATCAGAGAAGGTGGGTGAGCAAGACAGATGCCACGCACAAAGATTTTAACCTATCGAAGAACAGAAACTTTTCAGTCAAGTATTTTGAGGGCAAAGATCCCTCTCACTCAAGGCCTTATCTCAAGTGTAAACCTGCCTTGCTCCAAGAGACTACAACTAAGTAAATAAATTGGGATCATTACTCTAGTTGCTGATGGAATGTATAGAAGGAAAAGGAGCCTACAACTGACTTCACACGCTTGGTATTAATGCAGATGTGCTTATTAAGATATGACATGGGATTTGTAATCTTTTACGACGATGATACCAAGTCTACATAGTACCAAACAACTTTTCATTAATAACTGCTCTTTTCTTAAAGGAAGAATTTGTAGGTTCCTAGTTCGAAGGAAATCCCTGAACGTCACAATTTGAGCTTCCACAAGGCTTTACCTCCTTACTGAAAAATAAAACAAAGCTAAGAGCTTTGTAATTCAAAAGAGAACTGGTCAAGAGTTACGCCCCCACCTTCTGCCCTCCCTACAATCAGAAAACAGCGATCCAGCTTGAAGACCGGGAACCTACATATCAGTTTCACTGGGAAAGGTCTCCCTGATCCCTTTTTCGTTTGTTTTAATAGCTAAAGTTTTGGTGGGTTAACGCGCTCATCACTGAAAGCAGAGCCACAGGAAAAGCAGCATCTGTATTCTGGCCCATTGCTCCATTGCTGAAGGTATACATCCCAGTCTGTCCTCTGCCTGACTCCAGCTCCTTCTTCACTCCCTGCCAAGCCACTGGCTGTTCTTCCTCAGGCATATGGCCTTTTGCCGAAAATACAAAGATGAAAACTGGTCAGAAACCTGAATGCTCAATACACGTTCCCTTTGAGATCTTCTGGGAAGCACATTTGGAATGCTTTTGTCTTGACTCCCTTTCCTTTATTTAATTTAGGAACCTATATCCAAAAGAGACAGTGTGTATTCTAAAGCAGAAATCTCTCAGTTACATATGTATTTTTGAAATCCCTTTTAAGTCATTTAATGAAAATAGCAGCCACAAGAGAGCGCTACCAGCAAAGGATTCAACCACAGGGGAAACTACAGACTTGAAGCTGTCCAGAATTAAACAAAAATAAATCATCTGTTGTGGTCAGGCGGTCTTATTTGCACATTTAAAAGAAGTCCTCAGACATTTAATTGCTATAGTTGTGATCTTCAGAAGTCAGGAGAGATGCCATGTGTCTCCATTTTTGAACACGGACTTTTGAGACGCGTTCATTGCTCTTTTTCTTTGTTTTCCAGGGGAGATTATTCAGCAGTTTTGGATTTTAGACACCTTTAAGATTACTCACTCCAACTGAGACATCTGAAATTAACAGGTTGTTTTCTGATACCACCTTTTTTCATTTTTCTTTTTTTTTTTAACAGCTGTAACTCACTAAAACTCAATGCAATGAGTTAAAAAAATGAAAACTCTGTTTGTGGCTTTGCTGTTTGTTTTCTGTCTCAATGCACTGAGTATCTGAATACCTTGTACCCCCCTTCTTACTTACCTTTCCACAAAAAGTGCTGACAAATTCTAACAACAACAATAAAGTCAGCTTATTTTTCTGGAAGCGGTAAGTGGAACTGCAGCATTTTTCTCCACGCTAAACAGAAGGAGTTCCTGTTTTTGCGTTTTCAGCTTCTAGTATCTTATCAAAGAGGAAGTGACTGCCAAAAAAGTATCCCTAAAAAAATAACTAACCTAGAATTTGAAAATAAAACAAAAAAATATAACCATGTGCTTAGCTTACAGACTCCTGGGGGGAGGGAGGGGCTCTAAAAGATAGCAAAGAAGTAATAAAAGCAATCTATTAATATTCAGATGTCTTAGAATGGCAAATTGTCTGTCAAAATATGAGTTCAATTTGTAATTTGGACAGATATCTATATCCTAGACCTCTGTTAGTTAGATATCTGTCCAAATTCCTGAAATTACAGTGAAGAAGCGTATCCTACCTTAAATGCCTATTCTCACCTGGCAAAATTCACACAAGGATTTACACAATGGCCTTTTGCCTTGCTCTCAACCATATCAAGACCTAGAGAGTCTGCAGCATTGCTCTTTGCTTTCTCTTCCCAGTTGGTCTGACCTCCTATCAGCCAGTGTCTGAAAATGGAGCAAACAGCAAAGCTGCACTACACTCAACAGTACCTCTTAACAGGAGCCATGCTGGAAGGAGCAGGAGGAGCTGGACCTTGTGGCAGGAGAGCAGAGCAGCTCCTTTCCTATCCCACGACCTCATAAGTTGCATTTTACATAAAAAGAAACCAGAGAGACCTGAAAAATCCTCTGCTTAGGTCTGTGAAAACAAACAAATTGTCAAGTCTTAGTGCCCTTAAAGAGTTCAGTCATTAACTTGGGCAAATCAGGATTTCACCATCGCAGTTTGCTCCGGTTTTCCTTGTACCTCAGCCCAACTGTACAGGCTTGAGCAGGATGGAACAGCAATTTCATTTTCAAATAAGATATGCACTGTCGACAACAAGGTATTAAGTTGTATGAGATATTAAATCATCAATCTTCCTGCCTGCTAAATTCACAATAGACTACCGTGATAGAACTTTCATACCCTGGAACTGTTTTCCCTCGTTCCGCCTTCAGGAACTAGACAAAATCTGGACATCTGAGATAAAAGTGTTGATCATAGGATTTATGGTATATTATATAAGCTACATGAATACATTTTCCTCATCCTTATTTTGTGCATATTTGGCTACCTTTTGATGACTAGATAGCATTAAATTCCTGATGTCATTCTCTTACCTCAGTTTTTGCTATGATTTATCAGAATTCATTTAATGGATATTAAAACATTTTTTAAATGAGAATTTATCATTTGGAAGCATCTAAAGTGCTTAACCTATTGAAGAATCAGCTCCAAACACTGATTCCAGCAGGGTTTACTTTCAAACATTTTGGAAATGATCATGCTAGGTAAGCAAGGTGCTAAAGAAATCAACCTTTAACATAAATACAAAAAAAAGCCTTCATTCACTAGTAACGCTGAAGAAAAATGCTGTGACAGGGCAAACACTAACAGCAGCAGGAGGAGCCACAATACACGGGGGATTTAAGGCTTTCTCAGCTGAGGCAAAGGATCAGGAGCAAGGAACAGGATGCAGAGCAGCCTTTGGACATGTTCCTCACCACCACCACCTTTGCCCAGGACCGAGTTAGCAAGCACAGCAATGTGGAGCTGCCTACACCGGCCCAACATGTTGCCTTCAGCAAGAAAGAACTTGCTGTGTCCCTGGAGCACGTGGCCGTGGAAACCATGTTTTGCTTGTGGCCAGAAACAACGGGCATGTTTTGCCTCCCAGCCACTTACCGTTCAATAGCTGTCCCAAACGAACTGTGTTTCCTCAGAAACCACATTTCAAATACCAGTGTTTCTACACAGGTGTGGTGCATTCCCACACCGATTTCAGCTGTAATTTACCTAACCATGGCCAAGGTGACCCAAAAACAGGAGTGAGGAAAGAGAGTTCCTCCAGTCCCAGGGCATTTCAGGAGATGGCTCAGCCTCAGCTCGTCTCATTCCTGGTTTAGCCACATGAAGCAAATTACTGAGCCTTCACAAAGAATGATGCCACGAGCTGAGATGCTTCAAGTGTTACTTGGGAAAGCTATTTTGCTCTGACATGCCTTATGCCAGATGAGATTTTGAAGACGTTACCATTCCCCAGAGCGCTTCCTTCACCACCAGATGCCACTCCCAGTCTGGCTGCCCACCTGCCAGCAAGGCTGCTCCATGAGCCAGACCAAAGAACTGACTCTGATTTCAATTGTAACCCAGCAGAAACTTCCCCAAACCCCAGCTTTTGTCACCCTGTCCTTCCTCTGCACTCAGCATGAAGCTGGACTAAAAGCGTAAGGGCTGTGTAGCTCCGCAGTTTGGTAGCTGTGTCCCTGTGCCAGACTTTGTTTTGCCAGGTGATCCGGTATGATGCAGATTCAGCAACAATGACCATAAAATAATGGGTTTCTTGTGTAAGAGATAAGATGCAAATTTGTGCAGTTATTCAGTAACTAAAGCTGCAACACTTGCATTCCTGCCCTTCTTTTAAGTGGTCGTATTTCTGGAGTTAAGGGTTGGATTCAGAAATTATTTTAAAACCATTTTATATTCTTGTCATGTAGTTACTTGACCAAGTAGAGCATAAAATCTCTACACTCAACATGGTAAGCTACTTGACACTGAAACATTTAAGAAGCTTCCAAGTTCTCAATCTCATCAGTCATCAGGAGGTGAAATATGTAACCTAAAATAAAAGTACCATGAGGGGAACTGCAACGCACTGAAGCAGGAGTATTATTAACTACTCTCCTGAAGTTGTACATGTGCACGTCAAAGTTCTTGACTAGTCTTTAAAAAACCCAGCACTCTTAAGTGCTTAAAGCAACCCCAAACAATTCAGTATTTCAAAACGCATGCAACCCATATAGAAGCATTCCTTCCAAATGCAAATAAGATTTCTGACAGAAAACCATTATTTATTCTCTAATGGACGGGGTTACAATTCTGTTTCACTCAGGAGTCTGCAGAGATCTATAGTAGTATCAAACACACACACACACAAAATCCTCTGTGTGTGCATATGAAAGTACTACGCAAAATGAGTAAGTCTTCAGAGCCCCATGTTTTAGAAGGCTCACCTGTTTTCCTCTCTCACCCAAGGCGTTACATTTCAGTTTTCACCACCTACACTGAAAATCACCAGTGGAAAGCATTTTAAGAATAAATCCAACGTACCACCTGGTAAAAAGCTATGGTTAAATCCTGTAAGCACTTGTATACTTTTTCATCTTCAGTCATGTGAGTGCTCTCACTAAATTGGATGAGACTACTCATGCTCAAAATTAACCATTTCGACAAGTGCTTGCAGGACTGAAGGAAAAAAAAACTTCTAGAAACCAGTCATGACTCACAGGTTGTTACCGTCTGATGCATATTCCATTCCACAAAAAAAGCAACATTGCCCAATTTTGGTAATTACTTCACAAAACTGCATAGTATCACCACAAGTAACCTTTTGAATAAGCATATTCAAATTATAGAGGATTCTTTTTACACACAAAGAAATGTCTATGCCCTCCTAGTACTACAAACATCGCCCTAACGGAGTTGACTTGGTAAAACATAGTGACATCTGTTATATTTTTGACTTTCTATTATTCAAGCTTTACAGGCTAGATTTTTTTTTAGATTGGTAAAGAAATACATTATGAAAGTCACCACAAGATGAAAATATGTCAGTCACAACATAGGTATCCGAGAGAGCCCTGACAGTTGTACAGGACAGCATCCAAAACCATGAGACAATGATTTGTTCAGTGAAACCAGGGCCAACACACACCATCTGGAGGAACTGAAGCTTATGTTCACCTCAAGCCTCCACTAGTTTATCACTAATAGCATGAATCAAATCACGTTTAATGCAACTAAGAAAGTGGTGAGGTGGGCAGAAAATTAAGAAATGTTAAGTGCTTTTTGAATGTACGTCCGATGAAAAAGACAGCTGGATGGTATTGCTAGGATAAACACCTGGATGGTATTGCTAAGATCATGGTGAAGGGAACCCGGATTCACACTATCTCCATGTTGGTTAAGTGACTGCGCCAACAGTTAGGCAGCAAGGGGGAATGGTCCTCATCAGTGCTCTTCCAAGATACAATCTGTTGAAAATACAAGATGGAAGTGTACACTCCTTCTTTGTTGTGTCCATTCCTTCCATCACTAGCACAGGACCACACAGTCAAGAGAGGATGAGGAGCACAGTGGAGGCCCAGCTACGCCTGGGTTTGCCCATGGAGGGGGCAGGGGACATGCCTGAGCAGGAGGGGAGCTCTGCGCCCAGTGGCCTCCACTGTGAACCCCCACCAAGCATGCACCTACAGAGCAGCTTAGTTGCTCCATTCAACACTCCTTCACGGAAAGATCCTGCTGGGATTGCTAGGCATTCCTTAAAACACAGGGCATCCACCCCAAGGGCTCCCAAACCAAGCCTGTAGGCATTGTGCAATTTGCACAGCACATTATGTCTGCACTTCCCTGGTTCCTGCCATCCCTTTGTGAGCCACGGCAGCTCACTGGCAACACCCAAGGAGACAAATAAGAGGCCTCAGCCTGGTGATATCCTGTCACACAACCTGACACACGCGGCTTGCTCCTCCCTCCATCGCAAGGCCTGGCTAGGGTGTCCAGCAGCCCCTGCTCCTAGCTGGCACACATTTAAAACTGGCCATCCTGCTTTGTGCGGAAGAGCGAGCCTACAGCAATGCACTGACCCATTTCTCAGTGAATTTGCCAAACAGGAATTTAACAGCCCAGCCCTTCCACCAACCACGGCCACACAGAAACGCTCAAGCCTTGAACTTTATAGCTGTGTGCATCTGTTACGAATACTCACTCGCAAAGCATGTATACTGAAGATCTCCACAGGCGCACGCTGTTCCACACCCACGTCAACTTCAAGACACATGGGTAGCGAGGGGCCATCATGCCTGCTACGTCTTACAGCAGTGGTATGTGCATGCATATACAGCCATGGAAAGCCCTACTGCAGTTTCCCACCTATTTCCAAAGTCTGGCTGAAAATCCAGGCATTAAAAAAACCCCACAACCAACACCAAATCTGATCTTGGTCAGTCAAGGCCAAGATCAATCTTCAAAAAGGAAGAACTTTGTCTGCTGGGCAGCAAGAGAGCAATCACTGCTATTTCTTAGAATCATAGAATCATCTAGGTTGGAAGGGACCTTCAAGATCATCTAGTCCAACCATCAACCTAACTCTGACAA
>JAOXNO010000001.1:133643748-133700489 GCA_028565335.1 Limnodromus scolopaceus
TTTCCTCTAGTCCTGTCGCCTGTGACTTGGGAGAAGAGACCAACCCCCGCCTCTCTACACCCTCCTTTCAGGTAGTTGTAGAGAGCGATAAGGTCTCCCCTCAGCCTCCTTTTCTCTAGGCTGAGAGAAAAGGTTCTGTTCTTCTGCCATAACAAATCCTAGTTCAAGCAGCAATGAAATAAAATTTAACAGCAAAATAGATTTTACTCCTACTCGACAGCGGTTCTCCACAAATGCATTTGGTTTATTGAGCAATACTTAACTGTAACCGTTGACTAAATATCTATAAAGCTTGCTTAAAATCTGCAAAATTACATGTATTTTTCTACTTTTGTTTCTTACACTATTTTGATATCTCTAAAACCAGAAATATCAACTAGCCAACACAAATAAGACGCAAAATTCACAGTCCTTAATCTGTATCTTGTAATTGTACAGAAAACATAAATCCCTCATCTTCCCAAGTCATCTCACAAATTGATGTTGCTAAGTTTCACAGAGTACTCCTGCAGCCAAAAGGAGCTACGAAGTGCATAGCTAGCTGCTCCACAAGGTATGAACGGGTAAGACTAGATCCTCCCGTAAGCCATACAAAACCCACTATGGAAAGGTAGTCATGTTGAGTCTGCTCAGAATGCGACAAAGTTTCAGTGATCTCCCATCTCAGCGCTGCAAATGACTGTCAGATTTTTATTCCCAGGCTTCTGCCCAGGTCTCAGGTTCTGAAACAGTACTGTACAATCTCAGAGCCCTCAGGACATTCATTAAAACTCTCTTTCTGCTCTGCTTCAATTAAATGGCTGTCTCTCTTCGTGAAGTGCCATGCAAATAAAGATTACCCTAACTTACCCTAACATCTCGGTGTTTATAATTTACGTATCTT
This sequence comes from Limnodromus scolopaceus, assembly GCA_028565335.1. Taxonomy (NCBI): domain Eukaryota; kingdom Metazoa; phylum Chordata; class Aves; order Charadriiformes; family Scolopacidae; genus Limnodromus; species Limnodromus scolopaceus. Next base: position 133,644,632 of record JAOXNO010000001.1, read on the forward strand.
GACATTCACTTCCCTTATTAGGATTCAACACAGCAAATTTCAGCATTTAGACCATGCTTCTGATGGCAAGTGTGTTTGCTCTTGTTCTCTTTCCCTCTCCAAGGGACTCCTCAGCACTGCAAAGCCAGCTTGCACTTTCACCACGTAAAGGCACCAAACCAAAATACTATATAAATTAAAAGAAAACACACCCATTTGCGTGTGTGCAACATGGCCTGAACTACTCCAGAACTTTAAGGCTGGTTCTCAGGCATTGGTCAAGGCTGGTCAAGTTGAACTGGAAGTCCAGCTTCCTGTCACCAGCAGAGCCTGAGGAAAAGAAGTCCACGGCTACTCTGTCCCTTGCCCACCTGTTTCCACTGGCACTAACAGATGATTCGAGTAGCCAACAGGACAACCCCATATAACTTCCTAGAGTGGCTCCCAAAGGCCATATAATCACATCCTCCTTTTAACATTAATAAACCACAAATGAAAGCATCACCTATGTGTCAATTTCTAACAGTTTAATGTGTCTTTGTGAATTCATAGTGAAAAATTAGTCCAGACTTTCATGGATTTGTGGTATATGCTTACATCTAGCATGTGCAAAGGAATAGAAATTGTATTTAATAACTATAAGGTAATTTAAGTTAAAAGTGTATGCAGAACAGTTCAATTACACAGAATATGGTAACCACCTCAGGTATCAACACTCAGAGCAATTTTACGTGTGTATATATAGACATGCACACATCTTTTCCAAAACAAGAGAAATTCACACACAATTCCTGTAATAAGTGTCCCAAGGACACTCTCCTAAGAAAGGAATCTACGCAAGAAATGACTCAGAACTACACTGAAGAACTAGCACACAATTAAGATGTGTTGTTTTGACAAATCCACTTGAGAAAACAACATGAAGCCTCCTGAGTCTTCTTTTAATCCAAGAACAAAAGTACACTGCACTTGTTCAACCATCAATACATGTAAGCTACTTAAACATCATGTTTGTTGTTGAGCCAGTTGCAGTGTCCTGATTTGGTTTAGACCTCAACTATGCAATGTTTCCAAAAAAAACAGCAAAGCATGTATGCTGATAGCCAGCACATTTATGCTGAGTATTTGGTACTGCAGGCACTTTTATTTAGAGGCCAATGTTATTTTCCTTATGCAAATCAAGCATCATATTCTTTAAAAATACTGGGCAAAAATATTTTTGTGGAAGCCAGTTACCACTGCTGAACAGTACCAACTCCTTGAGAAACTTTTGCCACAGTCACGAGTTTATTATTGTGAAAGAAACACATTACTCATTATGGCAATACTTTTTCACTTGGTCTTGGCTGTAAGTACATTAGACTTCTAAACTGAAAACAGCATGCCCTACTGCTTCTTGGGTATAGTAACAGTTAGATCAATATAAGATTAGGACGTGGTACTTCTGCATGAAGGAGTGACCCATATGGAGGAATTTCACACGGATATACTTCTCAGCAGTGACAAATAAAACCTCATTTTTCTGGATTAATTCTACTGACGTTAATAGGAAGGAAGTTCTCTACTTACGAGAAGAATTTTGTTAAAAAGTAATTTTTCCACATCATGATAGTTTTTAAAGAGTTTCACTTCTGGATCAGTTTAGAAATAGATAACCACAAACAACCCAAGGAAAAGAAAGTTTCAATGCAAAATCTAGATCTTGGCTTCCTAAGCTAACCCTAACAGACACAAAGATTCTTCTAGCCTTCAGGACTGGGTTCTTGAACTTGAAACCATTCATCTCTTTTGTGCTTCAGATTATCACACTGACATCCACAGGGAATGAAATGTTAAATCAACACTACAGAGAAGCATCACAGTGCCAAACAAAGGATGCAAAGGACACAGGGCATGCAGACAAAAAGATACTAAGACGACTTGCAGATCAATACTTCATCTTATACGTAACTCAATGAAAGGTAATTGTGGGACTATCTCCGGTCTCCCCAGAGAGCAGCAAGGGTGGATCTAAAGAAGACTGAAATAGTCTAAAAATTCTAAGGCAGCCACTTCAAGATTGCTGTAATTAATTAAAGTGCAGACTGCCTCTGAAAGGGGTGGTCCTATCCAGATGAAAACCTACTTCCCCAAGTAATTTTGCAGTCAGATCAGTTCCCTGATCCAATTCAATCCAGACCTGCAGGAGTGCTCATACAGAGACTGAACAACTGGTTTGCTTAAAGACAGGACTGTTTAAAGCACTCATAAAAATTCTGCCTAAGATTTAGGGCAAACAGAACAAAACAATACTGTTGTTCAAACCATAACTTCTGGAAGAAAGCATGAAACAAGGCTTTTACAAAAACCTGCATCATTTGAACTTCCAACAGGAACAGAAAAGCTATTTCAGCACACAGAGAGCAGCACATGAGAACAAGTTGGCCAAGAATAAAATGAGACTGGGTGTTAAAAGGTTTCTGACCGTCAAAGAACTGATGTCCTAAGGCAACTTTCCAAGAGAAAGAGCAAAGTTGAAAAAACACAGACAAAAACCCTAGCTAATTTCATTCAGTAAGTTTTATGAAATTTTATCTAATTTTATGCAGGCTGTCAATTACCCAAAAGGCTCTTGCCTCTTTTGGGAGCTATGGAAATCTTCATGAATTTAAGACGAAAATGTTTTCCCTAACAACAGACTCTATTTCAGCCTCTTGGCTAGAACAGCAAGGTTGCTTTTGCCCATTGCACGTGTGTTAGGGAAGGAAAAAGAGGAGGGATGAGAAAGGACTGACGAAAATCCATCAGCTTTGCACCAAACTGCATGCAGGCGTGCATAACTATGGGTCTGTGTTGCCTGCAGAGAACGGCCACAAATCCCCAGCAGCAAACCAGTGCTTGATTAGCTGTATGAAAATCACATGCACGGAGTGAAGCACTTGTGAATGACAAGAATAGCCACGTCTCTTATGAGGGTACTTCAGCATCGAACTTTCTGCCATTCCCAAAGATAGATCAGAATTCACAGAAATCGAGTAAGCTACTGTCATAAAACTGAAAAGCACTAAGAAAGAGGGAATCTTTCCACTTGGTCTGAAGCTTTTTGTAGTAATTAAGACTTCCTGTCTTGGCAAATTCTTCAATGTCGATAAAACTTTTCAACCCTGAAGTACTCCCTTTCTGTGGCAGAAACAGCTGATGTAACCTCGGCTAACAAAAGTGCTTTTACCAGAATAGCCAGTGCAAGTTGAAACTGCTAAACACCAACATAATTTGCAATAGTTGAAAAAGCATTTTATTTTGCGTTTATTAGCTTTAGTGCTACAAAAATGTTGGGAGAGCTTCCGGAAGCAGCTACTGGTGAGTATATAAACTATCACTTGTAAAAGAGATTCAGGTTCCCGTAATTCCTTTTATCAAAAACACCTTCTTAAACCAAAGGTGAAAAGCATGATTTTGTACCTCTCTTACCTATTAGCGCTATTTCACAAAAGACAGTCCTCAGTTAAGACAGCCTCAAATGGTGGTTGTATTTACAGACTGGATTATCACATCTGTCAAACCCCAATTCTCAGTGTTTCAGTGTTGTGATAAAATTCTTTTTTGATTTTATGAAAAGACACTCAAAATTCTCACATGAAAGACCGGTTGGTATAATTCAGTAAAATTAACAAGAAATAAGAAAATAAATAATAATAATAATTAAATAATACATAATAGAACCAATTAATTAGACTCTTCTGATTCATCAGAGTAGGAAATTAACGAGAAAGGTTTTGTTTCCTGGTTTGAATTTTTTTCAGAAGTTACAAGATTTAACCTACTTTAAGTTCTTGTCAACTTTTTTCAAAGGTATTTTATGACATTTATTTTAATTCAAGTTAGCCAAAAAAGCGTGAACTTGAAAGTCATAAGTCAAAATGACAAAACCAAAAAGTTTCCAAACTATGTTGCGCTTTGATAAACTGTTTCAGTTTTTCCCCTTCACTAATAACTAACTGAAAATGATGCCCAAACCATGTAATAAATCTTCAAGAACTCAAGTATTCTCAAAAAGTGGGAAAACATTTTTCCAAAAGCTTCCCATGCAATCTGCTCCTCACAGCCCAACTGGCCGGCACAGGAAATGTGCTAAAAAGCATTCCCCGTGTCTGTATATCAACAGCAGGGCAGGATGGACAGCCTGCCTTTGGGCCATGCACTTCAGGGGAAAAGAAAGGAACAGAGTCCTGACTCATCACACCACAACAGTATCAAATATATTGCCCCAATTTTTGCTCTGATCAATAGGATACTCTTCCCACATCTTAATCCATGAAGAGTCTGTGTTCAAGAAGGAGGTAACGTCGTACAATATGCACATTAATAACACTGAATGAACGTCATTATCATGCCAAGTCTTGGTCTATTTAGTTGCCCGGTAGCTTACAGCCCGGACCACATTTGGTTCTCCAGCTGAAGGACACAAGCTTACCTTTTTACCACAAGCTTCAGTGTCTTGTGTGAACCTTTCACCAGGCAGATCGCTTCTTGTCGGAAACCGGAGAGGCCCACATCATTGATGCCAACAATTTCATCCCCGGCCAGTAACTTGTCCACAGCTGCAGCTTTGCTCCCATCTTCAATCTGAAAAAAAAGTGTATCAAATGGTAGAATTATTCAGGTTGCATAGTGACACTTTCAAAATAAGTTAATGAGCTTTCAATATTGGCTTCATACAATAATTACTACAGTAATTAACTGGTTAAAATTATCTTTAGAAAAAAGCCATAAAGAGAGTAATGATGTAATGGAGACAATTAAAACAGGAAAGAAATGGAAGGGGGGAAAGCTGAGAAAATCAGAAAGCTTGATGGAAATTTGGAATTCAAAAGCTTCTGTGATCTTGAGCTCTGTTCAATACAGGACAAGTAATTATACTTGCAAATAGGGCTTTGGGCAGGCATCTTAAAATCTAGTTCTACACAGAAGGTAACCAATAATATTAACCATACAGTCAATAACATTAACCACAGAGTCAACTCCAAAAATCTGGCATGCTATGTAACCCCAAAATATTGCATAAAAAGCTGGCCTGGAAAATAAAGCGATTTTCATCAAGCACATAACATTTAGTTAACTGTATGGATATTTTCCTAACAGCACTGGCTAGAAGAGATGATCTGAGATCCAAGGAAGAAAAACAGCACGTCACACTGCCGAAGAACACAGCAATACTATCACTGGAAGATTATTTTTCTGCCACAGGCACCTCTTGCACGCACTGAATTTTTACACAACTATTCATAACATGCAGCAAAACACACACAAGATAAAATAAAGAGTCAGTTTTTTGGCAATTCCCATGCCAATGAAGGAAACAAACTCATTACAAGCTACCCATTTTTAAAATTTAAAACAAATCCCCAAAGCTCGAACAGACAGACTAGCAAGTACCAGCAGTTTGAACTGATTTCAAATACAGCTGTAGGTGTCAAACACTTTGAAATTCAGGCCCTCAGCTTTCTCAGCTTCTTCCCGTCTCCTTTTGCTGTAGATGCAGCCTCCAGCTTCTCAGTTGCTTTGGCTCATGACCTACACATTTAATTATATTCCTCTGTCACTTGCTCACAATCCATATCCCACCTCATCTTCTAGATTTGACACTTCAACTTCAAAGCAAAGGGTTTCTGTCTTCATTATATTGTGCCTTGACTCCAGTATCTCTGAGTTCATTATTAAATGCCAGTGAACCTACAAAGAAGAAATCCTTGTAATTACCCCAACTGCAGAAAGTTTCATAAAGAACTGCCATCTTCTGAGGCACCAAAGTCAATCAGCAAGATAAATCCAGAGGAAACGTAGCTTCATGAATTCTGAAGCTTACAGTACAGGTTTTAGGGACACTCCAGCAATCAAAGTATAAATTAAATAACCTAATAAAATGAAGCAATATCTCTCGATGAAAGTACATTAGGATGATCTCATACGCCCCACCAATCTCATTGCAGGCACAATAAAAGCTCTCTTTATGTAAGTTTAGGATAAATGTTCTTAAAAACCTTCAGACCTGTAAATCTAAGCCAAAAAAAATGCCATATAAAATGCTTAGTCTCATACTCCATTCCAAAAATGCTCATTATTAATACTAATGAAGCAATTTACTTTCCAGAACTTCTTATCTTAATAAAAACACAAATAATTAAAGACAGAGCAAGTTTCTACATCCCAGTACATCTATTTCTCAAGCTATGACCTGCTTCTGACCTGCTTATGTATCCTCTGAACATCATGGATTTACCAGAATATCGAATTATCACTGCAAATCTTCAGTAAACTTGAAAACAAAGGAGCAGCAGTGGAAATCGCTTATATGCAAGGAAAGATTTAAGTTCAGGGATGCAGCGTAACAGAATGGCTGCCACATGAGGGACCTTGAAGTCAGCCAGAACTGAACAAGAGCAGAGGCAGCCTGGGACTCGTGAATCTCAAGCCTCCTAACAGGTGATCGCAAGTCTTTCAAGTTACTACTAAATAAATTGTGTTTGGAGATCTGAAGCCCAGTAGGCTAGAAAAGCAGTGTGAAAATGTTAATTAAAGTCAGAGTTGATTCACTAGAATTGTAGGGAGAAGGTCAAACAGAGGTGAAAAAAAAAAGAAAAAAAAGAGGAAAAATACCTTGTACAAGGACACATATTAAATTCCAAAATGTAGATGACAACCAGTTGCAGCCTTATGCCCTGAGCAAGGCACCAACTGAATGACAAGGGGTGAGAAGCCCCTGGACCCTGTCACCTGGGCCTGAAGACCTCACCAGGATCTTTTTTTTTTTTAAAAAACAAAAAAAAATAAAAAAAAAAAGAAAAAAAAAAGGCAAAAATCTGTCTCCTAGGGTTTCAAGGAATGCTCATTGTTCTCAGTAAGCATGTTTGTCTTTTCTTCAGGCTGGCAATGCACTGACAGCAGGGAGTATTCAGTTACCCCCTCTGAGTTTCTATTTCAGCAGGGAGACTACATATTCCACATAGTTCAAGCTTTCCAGAGAGACACCGGCCACACAAAGCAACATTATTAAAAAAAAAAAAACTAAAAAAAAAATAAATAAAAGAAAAAACAATATCAAAACCTAGACACAAAGCTGAAGCCATCTTCATGAAAACCAGAATCGCCTATAATACCTTGCCTCCAGATCAGTTGCAACTAGGGAGAATACACATCCATTCACAGTAAGTGTCTCCTCAAATTGAACAAATTTAGACATAAATCTTCTGTACTGGTTTTACCTCAGATCTCCTAATGGCTGCATGAATGTTATTCCACTTGACAATGCACTTTTAAGTGGAAACAGCAACGTTTTTCCTGTCTAGCTACCAATTTCTTCAGTTACATTAGAAAGTCCTTTAGTTGTAATGACTTAAAAAAAAAGAAAATCCACGAGGAAAAGACCTCTTCAAAAAATTGCCCTACTAACCTGCCTTCTCACTGCAAACTTGGACAATGCCACTCCAGTTTCTCCTTCACGTTTTCTCTTTTTTTGTTTAGGAGCTTTTCCATTTGTTGTTTTCATATATATACCTGTTGATAAAGTTTCCATCTCATAAGACCTTCACTACAAGTGTAAATTCCAACCAAAATACATAAACATTTTTGAACTAGCAAACACACTTGAAAATTTCACAACTGTTTTTTCACTCACCCATCTACAGACTTAACTATTTAAATCCCTATTATTTATCCAAGTAAGATCCAATTTCTTTCTGGATTTCAGGTGCCCTGAAAAACTAACAGTTAATAGCTGAAAACAAAGCCTTGAAAACGCACTTTAAGATGATAAGTCTTTCAAGAACAGCCAACAAGAGGAGATGTGCCTCAGTGGCTGGCAGCAGGCAGATGAGGCTGGACGTAACCCTGAACAACCCCTCTGCTCGGGCTGGAGTACTCGCAGGAACCGAACATCCCTAAAATATATATCTTAACATTATTATAGCAATAGCAGGAAACAAAACACACAATCAACACCTTATTTTCTTATAAATAATGAACATAAGCCTTCAAAAAAAACAAAAGAAAAGGCATAGTTACACTGCGTATCTGGGATGAGTAAAGAAGAGTTTACTCATGCCCTCAAATCATGCGTTCCATACATATTAACATATCATACCCCTCTCACTATGCGAAATTAACAAGAGTAAACACCATGACTTCCTATCCTTAGCGGGGATGTTGATGTTGCTACCAAAAAAAATGTTTTCAAGAGGGGATGAAAAGGATGTTTGTTGACAAAAAGCATCTGTTTAGACAGTCTCCAACTCTCACCCTGCTGTCCCCGATGACCTCCCTATGGCCAAGAGCAAAGGCAAACTTTGGGATCTGTGCATCAGGGAGGACTGGAGCCATGGACTTCTGCCATCGTAACAGTATCTACATTAACTGTCATATCTTCCCAAATTTATTTTTCTTATAAAACACCATATCCACAAAACAGGAAGAGACACTGATACAAGACACAGATGCAGATAATGGAGATGCAGATAAAAAAAACAGATGCAGATAAAAAAAAAGGGACTGAAAAAACACATATGTAACCCTGGTATGTGAAATTCTTCCTGTGAAAAGCAGGGAGTGCCTTGAAATAGGGGAAGAGCCGAGCCGTGGAGAAAAGTCTAACAGCTAGATACACAACGACACTCAAAGAACACTTACAAGTCTGTATACACCCAAAAGGGAAAATAATGGCCTATATATGTAGCTTTAAAATGCTGTTGATGGGGAGCACCACTTCTACAATGTGACCCCTTCACTCTGTGTTTATCGGGTCTGACACTTTACTTAAAATACCCACATTCCTCTACAGGCACCTGTATAAACAAGCAGGAGACAGGTTGGGGAAATGCTGTGTCACACAAGAGGTCTGGTTTTGTTTACAATGACGACAGTTTCTTGTCCATGCTCTCTCTGGACAGGGTGGGAGACGGGATGGAAACCCAAACCCAGAGACAAACACAGGAAAAAACAGAGCCATTTATCAGCGTTCTGCTATCGGCCGTGATAAACTATTTTATCATCATTCACTTCTCGTACAGCCAAGAAATGATTATGTAGTTGTTTGTCTTATGAGCATCTAATACGGATTTTTTTTTCAAAAACTAACAATCTTTGTATGAGATCTTCAGAACAAGTAAAATGTAGGAAGTGCTAATTATTTTGATTTTCACAGAGTTAAACACAGGAAAAATACTTTTACAGTTCAAGCATGGCATTTGTGCAACTTTGAGGAATCAACGTAAAAGTAACAGAACTGACCTAACTCCAGCTATACATTCTGCAAATGCAGTCTTGACTGGTAAGGGCTGCATTCACCAGCAAGATTCATGGGTCAAACTCAGGGAAGATAAAACAGGGGTACAGAGTGGACAGGACCAAACTGGTCCAAAGAGAATGGGTGTGCATATGGTTAAGGCATCTCACACAGGCACGGACTAGAAGCTGGGCAAGGCTAACACATTTGATTTTACATTCTTTCACATCCTTTCCCGCTTCTGATTTTGTACTTGGACATTAAAGAGGTGGGAGGACACCTGGCAGGGAACTAATCTATCCCCCTTTTACAGACGGAAGCATATATGGAAACGAGGCCCAAAATGATGCAGGGTGTCTGCAGCAAAGCAAAGAATTCCACACAAATCCTCAAGTCACTGGAGGGTACCCGTAACCCTGCACCAACATCTCTCCACAGACCGCGGGTCCAACGACCAGCATTAACCACTCGACATGAACTTTAGGGAACACCATACAAAGAAAAGAAAGCTTAACAGTGTGCTACCAACTTGCAAAATCTGGGCCTATGCAGTACTGTCCAATACTATTAACTTGGCAATCACTGCACTTTGATCAGACAGGTAAGCATCTGCTGCATTTGGTGACATTCTACTTGAACAGAGCTGCCAGAACTTCCCTTTTTGCCTGGTATCACCATTTCATACCCCACCGGCCATTGCCCATACTTGCCTGTGAGCTGTCAGGCTGGCCAGAGAGCTGCCTTCTGTCAACAGGTGAGTCTTAAAAATCAATTTGGAAACATTCTTTTAAAAGTTCAGTAGAGTTCAGTAATAGGACACAGTCGGCCCTTTATAATTGCTTTTCACTTTGGTATATTTAGGCATTTGGATATTTGCCCAGCAATCTTTTCCGATTGTTTGTTTGTTGATTTTGAAAAGCTGTCACCAAGCTGAACTTGGTGCAGCCCTTCAAGCATTTATTCAATTTTTATAATTGCGGCCACTCTACTGTTTGAATTAAGGGCCTGCTGTCACTTTCCCTGCATCAGGTCACTTTCGTGGGGGATTTATTACAGCTGTAAAAACTGACTCCAGGCTCAAACTTAACTCAGAGTTCCTCAAACCAGCAGTGTTTAAAAAGTATGGCAAAACACACACCATTCCCCTTTTTAAAAATTAATACATATGCATAAACTGATGAATACTTTATTCCAACCTACATTCAAAACAATACCTGTGAGAACACCCTTCCAATTGTAAATCATCAATTACTATTTCTAAGAGGATACTGCTATTATATTTTAGTCTATTTAAATCGCAGGGCCATTGTAAGCTCCGCAAATTGAAAAGAACCAAAGTACTCAAAGTTAAAAATTCAATGAATCTTTGGCCTAAGAAACTAATGATAACAATTTCCAGCTGCAAATTATGGAGAGACTTTACATAGATTTTGTAGGTTTTAAAAACTTAACGACAGATGTTTATTTTTTAAGTTTTTTTTCCACAGTGATTCCATTGTTTCAGCAACAGAAGCTGGAAACATTTCATCACTGCTGAACACTTGTACTCAAATTAAAAAGAAAAATAAATTAAACCCCACCTTGATGTTTTCAAAGCATAGAGCTACTGTATCAGGAAAAGCAAGGTGGGGCTGCTTAGTGTCAGGGATGGTATTTTTGCTCTTAGTACCTAAGTTTTGCTAGACACATTTTACAGACTTATCACAGTAGCATTTAGAAGCATACCCACACCTTTTCAGTCCATATAACCCACACCATCAGGCCTAAATATATTCCACCTCCACAGAGCAACTAAACAGGTAGAAACTGTAGTCTTTGGGGATCTTTCTATGCAAGAGCCCCTCGAGGGCAGCATGAGTTGGGCACGGAAGCGTCCTAGCTCTTACAGTCCTGACAACCCCAGGCAAGAGGAAAGCAAAAATGGACCCAGGCTACCTGGAGTAGGAATAAAGGCAAGAGAAAAGTGGAAAATGGACTAGATGATCTCCAGAGGTCCCTTCCAAACCCTATCATTCTGTGATTCTGTGAAAAGATGGAGATGCTGGAAGCAGGGAAGCCTGCTGGTGGTGGTAATCCTGAACTGGAGAACCCCAGTCCCATCCCTCCCTTCCACCAATGTGCTTGTAACACTTGCAAAGTATCTAAGTCTTGTTTTTTTCTACACACCCTCCTCCTGCTGTTATTTAGTTATTCGTCCAGACAAGCTGTACACTTCTTATTCAAGAATTATTGAGAAATAACTCCCATTTATCTTTAGCTGAATGTTTGGGTTTGCATTTTACAGAAGCTAACGGCATCCAATCCAGAGGAACTCATACGGATAAGTTACAAGTTAACATATCCACCCAGTGGATATGTTAACACTGTTCTTAGACATACCTTCCTATTTTTATCCAAAATTGCAAAATAACCTGTATAAAGAGCACATACCTGTATGATGAAGAAAAAAAAAAGGCAGCCCAAAGGTAGCTTGTTTTCTATAAGCAGTCTATTTATTCTAACAAACCTTCAACCAGAGAGGTTTGAAAGGGTTAGCTTATCCATATTTACTTGTGAAAGTTTACTTATAGATGATTACATATATATACACATAGGCTGTATATATATGTAATCTGTATAGTTAACATTAAGCATTTTTTACAGGTCTACATTTTTGTACATTCAGCTACTATGAACAATGATAAGAATGGTTAAAATAGAGGTTACACATAAAAACAACTCGCATTTTATCTTTTCAAACTGATAACAGGAACAGACTTCCAAGAGGAAAAATACGACCTGACAAAGTAATCTTTAAGATCGTAAGGTTCAAGGCTTTTTACTTTGCAACTATGATATACTTCCAACAAGGTTGGCTTATCTTTCTGCCTTTCCTGTCCATCCCAGGAAAATAATGTCACAGCTTGCCAATGTGCCCTTGACAATAACATACTGAATACAACCCAACAGCCTGTGAAACACAACTAGCGAACGGGCAGGACTTACTGACAAATCAAAGAAAAAGAGTGTGCCTGAATGATCATACAGGTATGGCTATGCATTAATTACAAAGGAAAAGTCCAGTTTCATCAACATATAGTTTGTGAAAAACTTTGACAGGCCTCAAAGGAAGATATTAAAAGATCTAGTACACAGCAATAGAATACATACTGAAAGGAATTTTGCGTATTTCAGTCAGTCAGTCTAAATGTAACCTTTTCCATAAAATTTAAGTTACATCTATGCCTGTGCCTACAGACTGCTGTTATTTCCAAAAAAAAAGAAAAAAAAAAAAAAGCAACAGTTCTAGACACAGGTAGCACTGATTACGACCGAGCAACAGAAAAAACTGCTTCATCATCTGTTAGTTTCCAAAAGTACTGTGATAGATCTGCCAAAAGCCACAGGAATTTTACAGTGTTAGGTTTGCATTTTAAATAACTTCTCTCGCACAGCCCATTTTTAACAGAATTCTTGACAAACTCGTACCATCACTGGGTTATAGTCACACCTTCGGGACCTTCCATTTCTGTCATAGCACAGTTGCTCGTTTTTCAGGCAGTGAGAAAGTATAACATTCCCCAATAATTCCTGTAAGAATATTCTTATCAACTCCTAAAAACATGATTTTATCACAAAAGTAATTTTTAATAGTTACTGCTGAGGTATTAATTTAGGAATCCACTGTTACACAGGGGAGTGAGCAGAACATAATATGACCTGTCTAACCAACAATCTAGCTGACATAAGCATTAATGAGAAAAGAATGACCTGCTCTCATAATAACTGTTAGCAACTTCTTCAACAAGAATTCCTCTTTGCAGGATTACTTAACTCTAAAGACAAAAAAAAAGTCCCACTGAGGTGCTGAATTTTAAAATAGGTCTTATTTGTTGATTCCCTTACCCATTGCTCTGAAAAAACCCCAAAAATCTTCAAGAGAAGGATCAGGCTCCTCCTAAATTTGAGGGTTTTAAAATTTCTCAACAGACTTTGTTCTTTGCATTGACTTTTGCTCCCTGTTCAGAACTGCTATTTAGATTTGCAGGGCACCCAAATTACAGACTGAAGCCTTCCTTTAACATCATCTTCCTCAACACTTCCAATATTTAAAGCCAAGTTCAAACAAAATGACACATTTTTTTCCTTCCTCCCCACATTTACACAACTTCATTTACTGTAAGTATGTAGTACTTCAAATTGAATAGATGTGAGTATCTGTTGCCTCTTTAACAAACCCATGTTTTGGCTGTGCAGTCTGTATGCAATCAATTCTCCTTTCTAAAAGCAATAAAAATTCAGAAGCTAGTGGGATGACCCTTAAGAAAACAAAAATGCATACTATTATAGAAACAAAAATGGTCTGGGTAACCTTGCCCTCAGTTTCTCCTCTGTTCTTGTTTATTAATGTCCCAGTAAAGGAAGAGCATTTCCCCCACTCCACTTTCACCCAGAATTCAAACACGAAAAGTTGAAGACAGCAAAAACTAAATACAGCATTTATTACATTTTTCTGGGGCAGAAACTGCAACACAATTGCTTCTAAAATTATCAAACAAGGTTGACAAAGCAAGCTGCAGATAGAACTGCATGACAGCTGTTCCATCTTGTGCACATGAAGTACCCACATTGACTGGTATGGTCAGACACCAGAGGGCCGCTCTTACAGTGACAGACTGCTAATACAACCAATGTAAATCTCTCATGATGCCACAGTGATAAAAACATGTCAATAAAATGCCTAAAAACACTGGTAGGCTTTTTATTGACAAGACGAAATACTAACCATCTACCTTCCTGGGGCACGCATTCATCAGAGCAGGGCATGAAACATTCACACAGCTAGAATTACGCACCAACAACTTAAGCCTTTTCTGAGTCAGGAAGCTGAAAAAAGCAAAATCTAATTCTGTAGCAATTTATACCCTTAGGCATCATTCATGTTATGGTACCCTGCCCCTTTTCCTCTAACCTTCAGTGCTCTGTTGCCATATATTTCAGATTTTATTTTTTTTTTAAAAAGGAATTTTGCTTTTTTCAAACAGACCTGTGTGTTCATAATTTTAGGTTCTTCATTTTGTGCAGCTGTTCTCTATACCACTCCTTACAACTCCATTACTTATATCATGATGGAACATTAGAAGATATTCTTTCCTCATGAAAAATTTACCATAGGAATTAGATATGCAAGCATTTTTGGCATCTCTGCAAGTATCTTGCCACCTTTTCTCTACTTTAGGGATCTAATTCTTCTTGGGATTAATGAGAGATAATTAACCAATAAGATAGTAATATTGGGTCATGTAATTCATACTCAGATGACAAAGGTTATTTTTTTTTTCTTAAGAAATTATAGGATTGTGCTGTGAATTAGCAACTAATACACTAAAATCACCATGGATTAAAATAATAGAAAATTAAACAAAACATAGAAATAGGAGCTTCAAAAGGCTGCATGGATTTAGCAGTAAATTGTGATGTAGCACAGAAGAATTCTTGTATTCTGAAATTAGAGCACGCTTACTACTCTAAATGGACGTTTTCCAAATTGGCTTTCATTTGTAGCTCTTTTTCAAAAGCTTCATTGTATAACACATGTTGCTGACATAATTAGTTCTAAGAGCAGGCATATTACCCCAAAGACTTTGAAAAAAAAAAAGTTTTACAGAAATACCAAAACATTACACACGCAATTAGCTGCTTCTCCTCATTAAGAAGGTATATATTTAATTAGGACAAAACTACACAGTTTGACAAACATCTGTATTTCTGTTTGGCAAAAGTATCTGTCATATGTGCAGATGCATTTACTAAAAGACACATCCTGTTCATGCAGTACAAGTCACAACTTCACTGCACAGCACTTGCTCAAGTATGAGTGGAATTTCGGGGAAGAATGTTTGTACAATAATTCTTGCACAAGAGGAGAAAATTTGTAATTATACTTGTATTTTCCCACACTGGTGGTGGGACCACTATATATGCACATATGCATGCCATCATACATATGGCTTATGTCTCCCACTGCCGCTTACGCTGGTGAACACGAACACTTCATGTGTGTATTCCAGCACTACGCAACCACACTAATGAAAAATTCATGTCTTAGCACGCCAGTTTAGGATGTCAGTGTTGCCAGGAGGCTGACTGTTCTAAATACCTCACTGCACAGGAGATGTTAAACTTGCACATCTTGATAACTGGCAGACCATTAAAGACTGCCTGTACTGACGTTCCGAAATGAGTCTGTAACACAGTTAAGGAAACAGAATATTTTGTGGAACCCACAAGATAATGTCTGTATTATTTATGAATGCCATGAAACAGCTGTTTTCCTTTGAGACAAGACAGGTCTTAAAAGCTTAACGCTGAAGTATGCAAGAGCTGGGAGCAAAGCAGCATTTTAACCCACTGTTTGATAGTCCCGACAATTTTTCACAGGCATATTCTTAGGAACATCTTCAGAAAAAAGCAGCATGGTCTTTTGGAGAGCCTGCCCATTATAGACAGAACTTAGACTCAAAACTTGCCTTTCCTTCTCAAGCCTGTCACCACAGCATGCCTTCCTTAAAAAGCATATTCAGAGCAAAGACCTGGTTCTTCAAATGGTGAAGTGCAAAGGATTCCCTAGAGAAAAACCCTGAATTTTGAGTCATGCATAAGATCTATGCAAGTAGGCTGAGATTCAATCACAAAGGAGGAGTATTTTTGTAAACAATGACTTGGAGTTGAGTTCAATAAAAACATCTACCATCACTAAAAACAGCAGAGAAACAATCTACTCTTCTGGATGATACTCAAATATTTACATTGCATACTGCATTATAACAGCTACACACTGCGAAGTTTTGTTTGCACTGTATTTAAATTCCCTGTGAAATCAGTATTTTTTTTTTTACACTCTAAATTGTAGGAAAGCTATTAAGATTTCATTTATGATGATAAAAGAAAGTTGAAGGTTTGACTAAGTCAGCAACTGGAAAGCCTTCTGCCTTCCAAATGAAATAGGCCAAGTGTTTCTACATCATTTGCTTTGGGGACAGAGGCTGACCAGCCTTCTGTAGGATAATTCAACATTTTGTGATGCGGGAAACTATAGTATTTGGTGAAGGTCCTGTTACGCATCTAGGACTGTGATCAGCATTACTCTAGTTGCATCACAAACTCAATCATGAGGATTATTTTTTTTTTTATATATATAATAACTGCATTTAGAGCAATTCTAATACTACTTTGGTTTCTGAAGACATTTGCTGCCTTTGCCTCATTCATGACTTCATTCTGTATCACCAACCATGCAGGCTTAGACTTCACTGGTCTACAGCTACCTGCAGGGCTGAACCATGTCACTTCCAGAAACTTGGAGAATGTCTGGCATTCTTAGGTAATTCCATCACCCAACTGGTCTTCCACCATTTCCAAGCTGAAGCTTAAAATCTATACCTCAAGCTTACTTCAAGCTGTGTATTAGTCTATGCAATCTTTTCAGCAAGGCAGCTCGTTGCCTTCTGTAGAAATAACTACAGAAATGACAGGCAGCTTCTTAAAATAGCCTCAAAATTTGGCTGAATTAATGCATTTTTACCCACCGGTAAATCCTTCCTAGGATTCCTCATTCATAGTCGCTTGAAGAATAAGTGAGTGTACTTTAAAATACTGAAGAAAAAAATAATAATTGGAGAGAGTGGTACATCACTGAGTGGTTCTGTCTCTCAGTATTTATACTAAGGACTGGGCTGCAGCTGACTACGTTGGCTTTTTAGGTGATGGAGTATCTCCCATCCTTAAAATGCTAATGATGCAAAGACACATTTTAATCTCATTTTATTAGGAGAGGGATTTAGAAAAGATGTTCTTTTAGCTAAACTTCTGACAGATGTGGCATATTCATAGAGAAGAGTAATTGCAGGTTTCTCTCTCTACTTCCGCAAGTGTTTATGCACTTCATGTTCCTCACGATAGACATAAATACCTGGAGCTGAAACCTGCACCTAAGACTGCCCACTCACTTCTCCTCCAAAAAGTATCCTAGTCCTTGTCTGCAAAAAAAGAAAGAAAAATAAAAAGGAAAAAAAAAGGAAAAAAAAAAAAAAAGATCACATTCCCATTGTACTCTCACCCCAGCCCTATCAGCCCAGGACTGCTTCCACAGAATGAGTGAGGAGCATGGCAGTGTCCCAGCATCCAGGCTGGTGGTTAGGGCAGTCTCCCAGCCCTAGAAGGTGCGAGTTCAAATTGCCCCCAAGCAGAGGAAGGAAGCATCTCCCATTTTCTGGACACATATCCCAGCATTTGGATAGAACATGAAAGATGAGCAAGCACTGCTTCTGCTGCCGCCTACTTTGGCTTCGTTTTAAAAGGAGAGTAATTAGTGATCCCCAACTCACAAAAAGGAAGGAAAAAAGAAAGGGGTGGGGAGGGAAGAAACAGGAGTTCTCTCCTAAGCTTGCGGTTTGTAAATTTGCTTTGCTACTGCAGTCTTGACTCTCCTCTGAATTAACGAGGGAGAATTCAGACTGTTTCTCTGTTCAGATGTTCATGATGGAATACTTCTTTAAGTAGCTCCTCGCTTAACAGGGTGGTTTCTGCATTACCTATTTCGAGCACTTAATTAATAAACTGTATATAGACTACAGGAGCTAAACATCAGACACTGTAATGACTAATTTGTAAGCCTCTAGAGTTTTTTGTTTGGCCTAGCCATGGATCTGAAGACTGGTTAATGTGTATTTTTAAATATTTGTCATCTCAGCTCCTGAAGATGAACCTCGCTATTTTTGCTAAGAACTATAATTCTCCTTTTAACAGGTAAAACAAATGGTATACCTAAGAGCAGATTTGGAGCTTTTGCTTGTTTGTTTTTAATATTAAAAGAGTGTATTATTACTACATATCAAAGTTGAAAATAAGCCTCCTACTAAGCAGGTCAGTACCAACTCACTGGGTTTTTTTATTAGACAGCTATCCCTACAGCTCCTGTGTTGCTGTTAGTTTCTCTATCTCAAGAATAGCTAAGGACTATGAGAAGCGTGAGTTCAGATGGCTTAGTTCCTCTTGCTCATGTACATCTAGTGTTTCAGAAACACAGGTCTGTACTATCAAAGGCACCCCAGCAAGAGAAAAGAACTACACAGACATAGCAGAAAGACGTGTAACTATGTGAATTTGGAGGAAAGTTGCCTTGGTGTTCTTGGGTTTTGTTCTTGTTTCTAGAGTTGCAGATGTGCCTTCTGGGAGTACATACCAAAACTATCAGCTTCCTCCCAGTAAGCTGAACAATACTTTTCACTTCTTTTGAACTGTGGAAAAAACCACGCTTATTCTTTCTGAGACACAGGAAGGCAGAAATGGGCTAGCCAGATCTATTTAAGTTGGTCTGGTTCCATACCAGACAGCAGGTATCAGCAGCCACAGCATTCTGCCAGTGTGGGCTGTGGCTGATACCTCTTGAGCCTCTCAACAGAGAGAAGAACTGTGGCATTTTATATTAGGGGGTTTCCAGAGCATGAGTAAGACTGAAGTGCAGGAAGTTAGATAACTCTGCAATAAAAGACCTAAAATTCCCATTTCATTATTTGAGGAAAACTGCAGGGACTCCTGCTGCGTTCACGTGCTTGATTTTCTGAGCTGTACAAAGTAACAGTAAGACAAAACATTTCATGAAGCTCTCTCAAGTGCATGCTGTGCACCCCTCAAAGTAAGCATGGTGTATCTACTAGACAGTACCTCTTCCTCCATTTTCTAAGCCACTGGTTTACACTTCTGTACAGAAAAATCAGGTTTTTTCTTAGTCTGAAGTATTAACTAGTTATATGAAGCTGGAGAGACTGGTCGCCTACATACAGGATTTTAGAGCTATAACAGATCCATTATAGTTATCAGCCACAGGATTTTCCTTGTCTGGGCATCATCCAGTTTAAGTTTACAAATAAAATCTCACTGCATTTTCCATGTGGTTATCCAAACCACAAGTTTGTTTTTGTCTTCTATTCATAGTTTTCTCATTACAAATACCAATCCCTCCCTCCTCCCTTCTTTACCAGTTATCTGCTATAGTTATTATTTGTATTGCAAGACTGTTTCAAAATTTGAATTAATTTTCTGAAAGTACTATATTTTTAGTACACACCCTTTGCATTTTTCATTGTTTTACTATACGTATTTTAGAATTTTTTTTGTACAGTGGTTCTTCCATGAAGTTTAAAGGCTATGATCCAGGGAAATATCCATATACTGTTTCTGAAATACTGTTGTACTTCATTTCACATTGGGAGTATCATATTTCCTATTTATCAGTGAGGCACAAAATGCAAAGAACAGACCTCTTAGTTAGATAGTTTAGTTATTAACAAAAGCGACTGAAGCACTTTTGGGGTCCAATACACAGCTATGTTGTATAGCAACTTACTAGGAATAAAAAAGGAAGTCGACAAAGAGTCTATTTGTTCTGCTTCAAAAGTTCGCCCTCTTGGTCCTACCTGGCATAGCCATTACAGCATGGACTGCATTAAAGGCTACTAGTTTTCTCCATTCATTACTTCACTGTAAACAAATCTCCAGAGGAGTACAGGTAGCATAAACTCTACGACACGTGCAAAGTTCTCTACAGTGACCTTCTAATAGATAAAGGACCAGACAGTCTGCTGCCACAGAGCCAGTAATATCATCTGACATGAGAACTATAGCTGTCTACCTCAGTATCAATTCTCCACCAGCTCTGCCCAAAACAGTGAATAAACTGATAAATTAGCGTACTTAATAATGCCATGATTTACTCACTAAAATGGCTTAAAGCTGTAAAAATCTAATTTTAAAAAGTTTCCTACAAACATGAAATTAAGAGTTCAAAACTCAGTAAAAACATTGCCTACTTCACACTGAACCAAATGTGCATTTTCAGGATTCTTACAGAGAGCCTGTCAAATGTAAACAAGGAAAAATTGGCTGAGTTTTAAAAACTGTGCAACTTAAAAAATGACCTTGTGATAAGGAACACAAGCCTCCTTCTCCTGATAGTGTTATTAATTGGCAATGCTACTCCTCCATGCTGGTATTATGTAGCACCTCAGCCTTTCAATCTTCTCTTAACAAAAGAAAAACATTTTTTTTCTTCAGAATGATAATCTAGATTAGGAAGCAACACAAGCAGCTTGTTAATTATACATATGCACAAAGAGCACAACAGTTGCTCTGCTTGTCAAGGAGATTTGAAAATATAAGCAGCATAGGGCCAGAAAAAAAAAATAATACGCTGAGTCTTCTATCACAAGATTGTAAGTATAAGGTGCAGTTTATTTACTGATTAAAAGACATCTTACATAAGATTTAACAGCACATACTCAAATCCTGTGCACATGAAAAATAATATGAAAAGTCACATTTTAATCAACTTTAACATTACAGATATTTTCAGTACAGTGAATGATACATTTAAAAAGCACCTTCAAGGCAACTCCACTATGCAACATGTGGTAGTTTTCTAAGAATATAGTGAAAGAAGTTAATCCCAAAATCCCAACAGTCAGGCTCTTTCCATAAAGGAGCAACATCCTCAACTTAGAATCATCGAATGGTTCGGGTTGGAAGGGATCCTAAAGATCACTGAGTTCCAATGCCCCTGGCATGGGCAGGGACACCTCCCACTAGACCAGGTTGCTCAAAGCCCCATCCAGCCTGGCCTTGAACACTTCCAGGGATGGGGCATCCACAACTCCTCCTGGCAACCTATTCCAGTGTCTCACCACCCTCACAGGAAAGAATTTCTTCCTGAGATCTAACCTGAGTCTCCCCTCTTTCAGTTTATAACCATCACCCCTCGTCTTACCGTTACACTCCCTGATAAAGAGTCCCTCCCCATCTCTCCTGTAGGCCCCCTTCAGGTACTGGAAAGCAGCTATAAGGTGTCCCTGGAACCTCCTCTTCTCCAGGCTGAACAACCCCAATTCTCTCAGCCTGTCAACTTACAATGGTGTTTTTCCTTTTCAAAAGGAAAAACTAAAAAAAATTAAAATTTAAAAAAAAAAAGGAAAAAGAAAATGGGACAAAGAACACAAAGCTAAATAAAAACACGCCCTTAGTAAAATTGATTTGTGACATGGGTGCTTTTTATGCTGCCCTGTTACCAAAAGGGAAAAAACGAAGAGTAATTCCATCAGCCAGTCTACGACAACTCAAAGTAACCTCTTGGCACGAGACCAGAAAGCAAAGCCGAGGTGGCCCTTGTGAGAGGCCATGGCTAGGTTTGCTGGCCTCTCCGCACAGCACACCTCCTCCTCTCCTGGAGCTCCTGCCTGCCTGCCCTCGGGCACCCTGAGTGGCCCTGATGTTCCATGGGCACCTGGGTGCAGAGAGATCTATGCGATGCCTTGGCAAGCTCTGTTCTGACTTGTGCAAACACGGTGCTGGACAGAAGGTCCCCAACGTGGCCTCATGTCTACTTGAAGGCTCTCTCGCAAATGTCCCACCCCAGCCATACCCCTGGTGAAAGACTCGGCCTCTAGCATGAGCGAGGCACAGCACAGAAAAAACAAAAAAAACCAAAACAAAAACATTTGAAGCAGCAGTTTTGCCCTTTCACCCTAAAATAAAGACCCTCCTCTTTGCTTTCAAGCATACTGCTTTTTACGCTGCAGCATTATTCTGCAGTGTACCAAGTATTATCTTTATATAACCATCTTAAGAATAAATTGCATTGAAAAACTTGAAGTATTGCAATATTAACAGGGTTGAAATATTTACAGATTTGCCTACGCCTATATGCAGCTTGTCTTTGAGGAAAAAGGTTACAATCTGTAAAATTTGAGTTAGGGATTCTCTGTTGTTTTGCGGCTGACAAATTTATAGTAGTTTGTACTAGGCTGCGCATTGCTTGCAAATGAGCACATCCCAGAGGCTAAATAAACTGAGAGATGGAAGAGACGAAATACAGAACCACCCTCCAGCCTTCCAAATCTGCCTGTCTGCTCGGTCAATGGCACGGAAGTGCAAAAGAATGTCTGAAGGAGCTTTGTAGAGGGAGAAAAAAAAAAGCTAACATTTTTTGTGGCAAGAGAAGACATGTAGCAAAGTATGAATCTTACTGTACATCAGTTTGACTTAATTAGTGTGCCAAGCAAAAAAACCCAATCCAAATCAATTAACCGGGGAGAAGGAGAAAGCAACCAAAATAACCCAGTCAAGTGTGGTATATTCTTCAGCCGTCGATCTGTGGCTGAAGAGACAAAACACCTCTCTGTTAAATGGACACACTGGCAACATTTGAGAGCATTAAGAAACTATTTTACAGTAATGTCTAAACATGTTGACATTTAACAAGTTTTCTTTTAGACTAATGGAAACAGCCACACGATATCTGTCATGAAAAGCTTCTCTCATTTTTTTTTAAGAAGCTGTACAGATTTCACAAGACAGATGAACAAATACAATACTGCTACAGAAGATACATCAAGCTCTGTCCCATAGTATAGAATAGCCATGAATATCAAATACCTATTGCTTTAACTGGCATAAAAGCAATACTGTGATATATTTGCTATTTCTTTGTTGCATTGAGCAACAGCAAAATAGGATCCCTTCCAAAGTATTCAATGCTAGAGCACATTTCTATTAAATTCACAGTTTGCCAAGATGCTGGGCAGGCAGAGTTGAGACACCGCATGACTTTACCAGCTCATTTCTCTGGACTCAAGGAGAGTTTTAAGGGAATGCTTGCAGAATGACTAGGCTAGATAAGAAACTCCTCAGCTAGCTTTGGCCAGCTCCCAAACTGAAATGGTTTAACATAGTAGCTTGAATTTGAAAAGTGGTTAAAAAAAGAAAGTTATCTGGATTGTGACATTTAACAACTGACTTGTGGAAAAAATGAAAAAAATGCCATTCTGTTAAATATTTTCACTTTTAAGACAGAATATATTAACCAAGGAAAGAAGAGGACAAATAGAAGTGCTTGGACTCTCTAGTGGCATGCCTGAAGCTCAAGGTTAAAGTACAACTGACCCCACACAGAGCCATTTGAACATGTGCCAAATGCACGAAGTTCCGAAGTTTCATGCTCTGCTAAGGCGACTTTCACATCACTCATTGGCTTCATCTCAGATCAAAAGCACTAAAAAGAAAAACTGTGCAGAGAATCTGATTACAGATGGCTTTTACTGATGCTTTCTACTTAATCTCCTCTGGAATGTGAGGTCGTAGTCCTCCTGTATTTTAAAAGCGATCCATGTACTACATGCACACTCAACTATTGTCACTGTACAAATAATATTTTGCTTTCTCATCTGAGCACAGTAACTTAAGAAGTTTATTGCAGCCCTGATCCCCACCCGCAAAACATGAACAGGGCTGTATCATTTCAGATGCGATCACACTTTCCATACTGCTCATTGCCTTGTAAATGCAATTAAAAAAATATATTCTTGGATGCTGTAGTTATCTGTAAAGGTGCAAGGGTTGGAGTGGTATTCTCAGTGTTGTAAGCAACAATTTCAACCTCCAGGACTTGCCTGTCCAGGAGGAATGTACCTACATTATGAAGGTACATCGTTCACTCTACTTTCTGTTTTGTCCATGGAACGTTCCATCTATCTTCAAGCATCCTGGCTATATGTCACAGAGCAGGTTTCAGTCAACAATATCCATAAAATCCAAGGCCCACACAGGAGAAAAGACCTGTTCTCTCTTAGGTCTAAACCTCCAAACATTTAAGAAGAAATGAGACTGGCTTGCTTAAAAATCTCTCTTCTCCCAGAGAGATTCTCCTTATGCTCCCTTCATCACAGATCCACACAAGTAATAAATAAATAAATAAATAAAAATTCTGAACTTCCTGCTCAAGATTTATCATCACACTTCTTTTGGCAGAGAAAAGGCTATGTATCATAATTAATGAACAAAACCCTAATGATTTGAAATCTGCATTCCTCCTGTCTTAAAAAAATCTCAACCACTGTGAAAGCATAAAACTGAAGCTGGTCAAAATATTCTACTTGAAAATACACTACAGCAAACATTCTTTGAAAACAAGAGGTCTTGGAGAACTTGTTCAAAAATACTCCTTGCTGTTTATTAAAGTGTTTACCCTCTCCCTCTTTTCTAGTGGTCAAAGGAGAAGGTGCTCAGAGGAAAAGGTTTTTTGCTCCCTCTTTTCAAACTACAAGTAAGTTTTTTACTTTTTAATTTTTGGTAAGTCTCCTGTGTCTTCCAATTATCACTTTCAAAAGTCAAAACTAACAATTTCTGATATAAAAAGCAAGTAAATTACGCCACACAGAAGATGTTAATTTTATTTCTCAATGCAAATTACAGATGTTTTAATAAAAGACACAGTGCTGGCTCCCTGAATAAAATTTAAACTGTAGTCAGTGTAAAGACTTTTGAATTCTTGTATGAAAAGTATTACATTGGATGAAAGTAGGTCAATAATCCTAGAAAAGCCAGCTACATAGCTTTTTCTTCCTTAGTTTTTGAAGGGGTGAAGCTCTGCAACTCTGAAACTGTGTTTTTACTTTCTTTGCTTATTTGGTTAGAACACCCTCCTCTAAGTAACTGATTTACAATGAGAAGTATGAAGAAATAACGTAGATATTCACCCAGTCTTCACCTTAGGGGTCCTTTTACCCCATTTCTTACTATATGCATGCACACACATACATTTGCATGTTCCATAAGTGTAGCAAACTGAAACAGTAAAAACACGTTCAGGTTCAAAAACCAGTTCCCCCCAAAGATTAGGGAATGGAGAACAGCAGTTAACTGCACAAACAATGAAAAGCTTGCACCAAGGCTTTTTAGAGGTTTTCAGAGCCTTAGTCAAGCACCAAGACCTATGCACTACAAGAATATAGTTCAAGGAGGCTGTTTCTTCATCCAGAGGACTTACAATTGAGAACAGAAGAAAATGCACCATGATTCATCCTAACACTAAGCACCAATTCCGTCCTCTTTAGGGAGCATCTACTACAAGGTAAGTATAAAGCAAACAAACATCTTTGCTAAACCTTAGAATAAGCACACAACTGAAATTAAAACTGTGGATCAAGAGGAAGCAGAAGTCAACTCGTTAACAGGTTAGAGAAGATAAGCTGACTACCTTTTATACAGGATCAGAGCCAAAGAATTGTAGAGAGGTAGTCTCACTCAAAGCAATGGTGGTTTCAGCTGTTGTACACCCTTCTTGACTTACTCTACAGTTGATACACTAATCAGCAGGTTCAACTCTTAGACCTTTTGTACAGTCAGCTCTCAAACCTTCCACTTCTACACCATCAGCTGGGAAAGAGCTCCCAAGCACGGATGCACATATACTACGAAGGTGAGAAACCACACTCCTCCTCTCAAACTGGGGACTCATCGCATAATCTGGCCACAGTTGCAGGCATTTCCCTAGTTTGCAGTCTCTTAGGGCTCTTCAACTGATCCTCCACAATCATAAATCACAGCAGGTGCCAAATGAACTTGTGGCCAACTTCAGTCCAACTGAGTAAGAGTCACTAGCTTGAATCATTTCCTTTTCTCTTACCCCAGCCTAATTCTGGCCCAAGTTTCTGTCCTACACAGTCTCCTTCAAACAAATAAACACGTGGGCAGAGAGGAAACAGGCAGAACAATCAGATAACTTTCCTGAAGGAGATTTATTTCCAACATCCCAGCCTCCATTGCCTTGCTTACCTATTTCATGGTAAGTAAAACTATGAATGTTGTTTGCATATATTGCTGGTGTGTCTTCAAAATCACAGAAAAGTAGACAAACGCTTTCTTAAAATTACAGAAAAGCATGTCTACCACTACAATAGTGCCACCCTCAAGCCTAGAGAGACCATGCAACAATCCCACTAAAACAACCTGGGATAAACATAAGTAAACAGTCTAAATTCACAAGGAAAAGAGTAAAGCATTGCAAGCTGGGAAAACATAAGCCAGGAATGCAGTACAGGCTGGGACCTACAGGCTGGGGACAACTCTGTGGAAAGGGATCTGAGGGTTCTGGTGGACAACAAGCCCAATATGAGCTAACAGTGCACCGCTGAGGCAAAGCAAGCCAACAGGATGCTGGGTTGCATCAACGGCATCACCAGCAGAGACAAAGAAGTCATTATCCCACTCCACTCAGCACTTGTCAGGCCACACCTGGAAAGCTGCGTTCAGTTTTGGTCCCTGTTATGCAACCAGGGCCCAGAGAAAGGCCACCAAGCTGAGGAAAGGACTTGGAAGCCTGCCATACAAGGAAAGGCTGAGAGAACTGGATTTGTTCAGCCATGAGAAAAGAAGGCTTAGGGGAGACCTTATCACCACATTCCAGTATTTAAAGAGTGGCTACAAAGAAGATGGAGACTCCCTTTTAAGAAGGAGTTGCATGGAAAAGACGGGGCATAATGGGTACAAGTTACTCCTGCGGAGATTCCAATTGGACACAAGAGGAAAATTTTTCACAATGAGAACAATCAGCCACTGGAATAATCTTCCCAGGGAAGCGGTGGATTCCCCAGCAAGATTCAACTGGTTCGGGTGCTGGCCCATCTTGTCTAGACAGTGCTTTTGCCAAGAAAGGCTGGACCAGATGATCCTTGAGGTCTCTTCCAACCTGGTATTCTATGATAAACGCATTCAAACTAGAGAAAAAGAATCTCGTGCTCTGATACTCAATTCATAATCAACAATAAGAAAGATTTAGGGGCTTCTCCATTCAATCATTTAACTTTGCAGTAAATAAAAATAATAATGTACACACAATGCATACTAGTGAAGTGATTTTGAGAAAGTTATTCCAAACAATCCAAACTGTTCAAAATACCCAGTCTCTCCTTATCCTGATGATTATACTTGCAGGTGGACAATAAGAAATTAAAGCTTCTCAATTCTCAACTGCTTTGAGCCAATTAGTCCTACAGTAATCAGATTAACAGTAGAACGAAGATGTTGCTTGATTATCACTAATAAGTGCCTCCTTTGCAAGAAATATTATTTGTAACCTTTTCAGCAGCCTGAATGCAGAGGCCAAGAATTCAACACATATGAAAGCAGAAATCCAGCAGTCCCTCACCCTTGGGAACAGGGCTCTCAAGGACAGGCTTAAGACACATTTAGTAGAGCTGCATGAGGAGGTTTGACAGCTATCTCTTCATGCTATTTTTCTTCTACAGATTAATCACCAAGACTGTCCAAACAGCATTTTTTTTTTCATAAATCCTGATTTCAAACATGAATGGGTAAAGGGAAATGGACATGTGAAGGCTTGCTGACCAGCTCATAAAGCTTCTTTCTCGAATGAGCAGGCCAGAGTGCCCATTATAGGTTGGAGGGTTTGTTTACTTTGGAGGAGAAGAGGGGTAAAAAGAGAAGGATGTAAATGAAATGTTAAATCTATCCCAAGCCTGCAGCACAGCTGTTAAGACACAGCAGGAGGGATCTGGATATTGTACTTACTGAATCAGCTAAAGGGGTCTAAGCGAACTGACGTTCATAACGAGAGCTGTAGAATTCCATTCATACAATGGGTGGCAACTGGCCAAGGATAACTTGCTAAAAATAAGAGATCTAGAAAGATTAAAAGGCAAAAAACATTTATTGCAATATAGAACTAGAAAAGGGCCAGATACTCCTGCACATGTAACTATAAAACTGCTCCCTCTTCAGCAAGGGCATTCGAAGAATATATCCTTTCCAATGATAAAAATGGGAACAAATGGGGTGACCCTCCACAGATGGACAAAAAAGAGAAAAATTTACCTTTTGGAAGTTTCAGAAATATGGTAGAATAGTTATCTTACATTAATACTTCACCAGGGTCACCAATTAATTTGAGAAAACTCAAAGTAAAAAAGGCAATTGGAATGAGTCCTTGTTATTGTCACCTAGATGCTAAATACAAATAGCAACTTTATGAATTTGTCTTCCCTTTAATTTTTTTGAAAATTTTAAAGAATAAAATTATAAAGCCTCAAAATCAAGATACCTAGCACACAGATCAACAAAGGACTATATTTTTAAAAACTGCAATTGCACGGGTAGTATTTTGCAGAGACTTTTTTTCAACATCCTTCATCTGTGTAGGCAAGTTATTGTTAGAGTAAAGATGCAAGATGAAATAACAGAGAAGAGAACTAAAAGGTCCTCAACAGTACAAGACAGTTTGCTGGCTGTGAAAAGTAGTTCCTTGCTACCTTCTGCATTAAGAGGGTCTTTGCCTAATAGCAAAGAAAGCATTCCCCTCCTTTCCCCCCATCTATCCCCTTCCTGCCTCCCCACTCAGAGCTAAAATCCCATTGATATGGAGTCTTTGGGTGGAGTAACCTAACTTCTTCAACAAAGAAGCTTGCCTTTTACCCAGACAAATGACTTGGCTGAACTTAAGAATCTCCTTTCGCTATTAAAAAAAAAAATCCACAATTACTGCAGTTCTAAGAAAAATCCCAGAATCTAGGAGTGGAAAAACCCTACTGAATCAGGCTTCCAAGAGTCAGCAAGTCTTAAAGAGTTTATTTAAACAGAATTGTCACTCAAATATCAGAAAACTGCACAGACCACACTGAAAGGGAACCAAACAACATAAATCAGGTGACTATTGTAGCTTCCCCAACAAAATCCAAACCCTAGCTCTTTACAAAATGTCAAGACAGCTGAATCTCAGTTGAGTTGTTAAAAACGGCTGCATGCATTTAATTAAGTCAAAATCAAAGCCAGATGGCACATGCTGCTTTTCCAATAGACTGGATGCTGTCACAGGAGGCACTACTTAAGCATTCCTTGATGATTCCTGGCACCAGTGGCTACAAAATCTCTTTCTACCATCTACCATACACCCCTCCTTTTTTTTCCAGTCACCAAGCCTTTAAAGAGGGTGGGGAGGAGGAAAAAGAGAGCCCCTGAGATAAATTGACTCAGTGTGTGGAATGCAAGGCAAACATTCCTGTACAAATTCAGATTTGATTTATTTTCTTTAGAAAACTCCAGCTGCAGGAGAAACCCCCAATTGTTGGTCTTTGCCTTATACCCCCTAGGGTCATCATCTGTCTTACAGGGAGAAAATAAAAATAGATAACTAAACTTCTAAAGTACTGCACAGCAGAAGATGTTAATACTTCAGCCAGTAATAAATGCAAGTCAACTGGCTAAAAAAGGCCTCAAGAATTTGGAAGCGTATGGCTGAAAGGAAACATTAACATTTCATCTCTGGGCAGCGTAACCTCCCAGTGAAAAATGACAGGGTAGGCTTTTGCGGTCCACACACATGCAGTGAGCTCCTCCTACTCATCGCAAAGACTAGCAAGTTATCGCCTGGTTGTAGTCAGCCAAAGATACACTGGACTGAGCCAGAACTGAGCGGCAATACTGCATTCTACTTCTAGTACTGCACCCTCCGATACATGGAACTAACCAGAGAGGGCACGAGCCATGTTGCTGGTCATGCTTCCCAGTGCTTGCGCAAGGCAGACAGAGGGCCGAGCAAAGCGTGTCTGGGAGGTGATGGGGAAGAAAAAGCATCAGAAGTTATCCGATTACGCATACGAAAAATATGCTACTGACAAAACACCTCTGCTTGATTTTTACTTGGAGATTTTTCTGTTCCAAAATTAAGCAGCTGCCATATTGCTCCCGAAAGGACTCCTGAAGATGTTTAGAGCAAAAGGTGGCAATCCATTATGCCTTTTGAATAGGCAACAGGGAGGGCTCAGAGGCCCCTCTTGTATTCCCTTCTCCGTATCTCCATCAAATCACTTGGTAAAGTGAGTCACAGCTTATCTCAACGTTCAAGTAATCTAACATAAGGCATACACACGGACAAAGGCACAGGAAGATAATTTTAGGTTATTTCCAACTGAATTATCTGCTACTGAGCAATACTATGGTCCAGGGTTCACTTAACTTCTTAATTATGATTGCCATTGTTATACATACCCAAGCTCACCTTTCATTAAAAAAGGAATTACACCCTCGCACTGAGTATCTTACTGCTTGTGCAATCTGTTAAAAACTCATTTCCAGCACTATCGAGAACAAAACCTCATCTGCTGAAAAGGGTGGATGTGTTTAACAATTTCAGCAGAACAATCCTTCTCTGCTGGTTAGTTTAAAGCTCCATTAATCTTACTGCAAAACAAAACAGTTTCTTTTAACAGCCAGATTCTTGACCTTGAGCTGTTCCAGCATTGGAGTTGGGGGCTGGTGTGGAAAGGACATGGACCAACCACCACTAAGAGCTGGAGAATATCATCATACAGACAGAATAACCAACAGGAAAAAAAAAAAAAAAAAAATCAAAACAACCCAAAACAAAAATTATCTCTGTGAAAGACTATCATCTCCACTGCTGCCACAGAAACCTGGACAACGTCACCTCAAAATTTTTGTTACTCATTTTCAGATAAATTTTTAAAAGATTAGCAGCGATGAAGATTATCAAAAGATCACCAAGGGTGGACAGGTTAATGGGTTCTAAGTCACCCATCCTAGCACTGACTCACATCATTAGCCATTAAAGTATTTAGAATAATGTTGCAAATTAAATCCAGTCTACTAGGCAGCATTATTTTCAGTGTGAAAAAATAAGAGCCACAGATGCTTTCTTTGTAGAAACTGGAGATGTCTGTTATTTAGATCCTTTAAATTTCTTGATACAAGATGGGTCTGCTCAAAACATTGTTCCTGTATGGCCCTAAGACAGAGATAAAGGGCAAAATAAGGTCTTCAAATTCAAAAACACTCTTACCAGTCAACATTCGCAAGGCTTCATACATACAGATGTTATGCTCCCCTACCCACTGCTTTTCCATTACTGTACCTGTTTACATTACTGAATATGTGCTCAGTGCAGCACAGTCCAGAGAGTAAAATCTGTCCTTGTCACCAGGACATTACTACGTAAGTGACAGACCCAAGTGGCATCTGAGTTGCCTCTAAAATGGCATTTAATTGCCTGTGATTTATCCTAATACTTTAAGTTGTATTAAAGCATGATTTCCTCATTACATCTCGGTAAGGCACAAATTTAATCACTTGACAGTATTTGTGCAGCATTAACTGTGGCTAAGAAGAAGGCGCGCAGCAGTTTCTGTAGCATGATTTCTAGTTCTCCTACACCAGCACCACCTCACCCAAAAGAACAGGTCCTGAAGGCAGCTTTTAATTGAAAAGCTGCTGGAGCTGAGCTTTTTAAATGGCTCAATGATACGTCATTCTGTATCAGTGCTTACGAACGTTTGAGAAGCCTTCTCCTATAGAGAAGGACCGGGCTAAGGACTGTACAGACTGGACTAAGGACAAGGCCTAATTTTGCTTATAAAATCTGAAGGTTTCCGTTTGACTGCAGTTTTGGTTTGGTCGACACTCACAGACACATCGTAAGGTACAGAACAAGGTCATCATGTGGATGATGTTCATAAATCTGATTCTCTACCAGAGGTGCAGAAGGCTGTCTGTAAAACTAGAGGTTTGGTGACCACCTCTATCCTCTCAGTACAAGGAAAGTCCTTATTTTTTGCACAAGACAAAGGAATGTTTCAGACCATCTTCTGTGCTGACTCAGATGCTTCTTGGCCAAAAGCGTTACTGTTTACCATACAGTTCTGCATGGTTTATTTAAAGTCTCATACCAAAGTGCTCATTATTTCTGTATTATTAGTTACATGAAGACACTTTTAAAGCCTGAAGAATTTATTATTCTTAACAATTTGTTCATTAACCAGCAGCAGTGCTGTGACTAGAGTGACAGAGCCAGCTTCATTCACAGCTTTAACAGCTACTTCAGTGTTAAAACCCAAGAATAGTTACTGATGTGCACAGGAAACGACAGTCTCATAATCTCCTCATCACTTTGTGGGAAGCAGGAGAAGTTCAGCCTTGATTCGGCTTTGTGTGGATCCATCCCAACTCAGTTGGGTCCACAGAAAGACAGATCCATTGTTCTGTGGATCTAGCAGACTTTTACTCCCAGACAAGTCATTTGTAAAAAACTTTTTGTTCCAAAACCAGTAAAAGGGTGACCAGCATAAACACCTAACACCAAGTAATAGTTTAACCGAGTGGCCTCCTCCATCTTCCTTAACTTACAACGGAAGAAACTGTATAATAGAGCAATTGAAACAGCAGAGCAAACACAGCAGGTGGTCCTGTCTTAGAAGACTTCCACCAATGGATTTTGAAATTTTACACTTAGCCTGGTATGCACCCAAATACATTAAAGAGCCTAAAATGTTAAACATCAGAGGCAAAACAAACATTTACAAAATACAAGGTCTATTATTTTGGACAAACCTTGCTGCAATCACAGAGGAATGTTTCCTTTGGCTGATACTACGCTCACTTCCATTTATTTATATAGAGCAAAAAAGCAAACAATATTTTCTTACCTTGTTTTCTTAATTGTCTACAGATGGTACAAAATGGTAGAATGATAAGTTTGAAGGACCAACTTCTGCCTCC
Source organism: Limnodromus scolopaceus (assembly GCA_028565335.1). Classification (NCBI taxonomy): domain Eukaryota; kingdom Metazoa; phylum Chordata; class Aves; order Charadriiformes; family Scolopacidae; genus Limnodromus; species Limnodromus scolopaceus. Next base: position 133,677,261 of record JAOXNO010000001.1, read on the forward strand.
TACTGAACATATAGATGTAACAATTTTGCTGGTATGAGAATTTTACTGCTTATCTCAGTTACAGAAGAGAGAGGGTCCAGCAACTACAAAATTATTGAAAAGTTTTTTTTGTCATCCAAATAGGAAAACAAAACAAAACCAAGAAATTCAAATACCAAAGGATACAGTTTTTACAAACAACACCCTTAAGATAGTCTGTTATTACTATGATTGAGCTAAATTAGGCTACCACATCATTCCTTCTTTGAAAGTACTGGAATACTGCACTTTTAAGTCTCTCTCTGTAGAAGGGTTAAAACGCACAGATCCTTCATCAATTAATCTTTTGTAAGACTCTCCAGAACGACCATAAGCACAAATCACAAATCTCTTCTCAGTTATTTAATAACAAAATACAAACATCTGAGATCTATACTTAAAAAAGATCTAGAAACAGTGAGCACTCACAAAATGCAAGTTTTGTCTTGCTTATTTTTCTACTTTTTATTTCAAATTTTGTTAAACCAATGTTATCTCCTTATATTTAACTCCAACAAATGCATTGATCAGAAATAGAAAACTGTAAGCAACTAAGCATAAATGCTGCATAGCTTCCTTGCACACAGACATGAGCAGTATGGCATCTTACAGTTAATTAACCCATTTACAGTAAATCAAACCCACAGCTCAGCTAAGAAGCCAGCCTGATGTATTTTCCAATCAGTCAGCCCACACAGTACGTTGGGAGCAATGATATTTTCTCTTAAGTAAAGCATAGTTGAGTTCATACAGATCTAAGTGAAGAAGGGTGTGACAAAATAGCAGAAAAAGGAGATTACAAAAGAAGCCTGAATCTTACACTGAAGTTTCTTTTGCCAAAATGAGATTCAAAGAGAGAAGTGTTTTCTTTGAACAAATCCTGAAGCAGGATCCAGGCCCTGGGTAAAACCTAGTTTACAACATAACCTTACATGCCCTTATTTTCCAGTAATCTCAATTTTGGCACATGTTACCTTGAGAAAAAGTGCCAGTTATCCAAAGACTTGTCATTTCAGAAAGCCTACTCACAGCTCAGAACTCTTCTTGAAATAAGGGAAGCAACATCATAACTATGGTTTTAATGCAGAACAAAAGCTGCACAGCTTCCTACAGCCTGAGGAAAGCAAATGATGTCCATAAGTGGACAATGTCAGATAAGTGAATTATGTTGTCTAAGCACTTAGAGAAATGGAAGAAAACAAATACAGCCAGGTAATGCTACACCACAGACAAAAAGAACATACTGAAAAACCACACAAAGCATTATTAATGTATGCAAGTGGTTTTGGGCCCAGCCATCCTCAAATATCAAGCCTCAAGAGTCAGAAGATCTGAAAAAAGCTTTTAAGATCAATGAGTCAGGACCATCCAACAAATCCAGGACTGGCTGGACAGGAGTCCAACAAACAGGACTGTTTTATTGAGAAACAGCTGCCTCCTGGAAAGAAGACAGGGCCAATTATCTGATTAAGCAATAATTTAAAGAATGCTTAATAATTTTTAAAAAATAACTAGGCTACAGGCTGTTACTGTGCAAGACTACACAAAAAAACTCCCCAAAGTAAAGCATGTTCAAATTTTGCTGGCAATTATCCCTGACCAGAAAATGGGATCAGGTTCTTGCCTTATAAACAAGGTATAGGAGCACTTATGGAATGAAAAATGCAGCTGCTTGTTAAAACTGCTTTTGGCCAGGTGTCTATGAGATCAAGCACATCACTCACACTGCAAATCAGGTTTTATTTCAAGTAATTCTCTAAAGAGCAATAGGACCATACAGCTTTATTTTGTATACAGCCTTTCTTACTCACTTAAAATCACAATGCTGCTATTTTAATGACTGCCAAGAACTGAGCCAGAAACTTTCAGAGATCAAGAAAGGAACCTCAGTATTTGATCTGGGAAGCCAAAATCAATAATTTGGAGCTGCAGTCACAAACTTTGCAGATCTTGAGTAATGATCTGTGTCTAACACGCACTCGGCAAGATGTTGCATTGCCACTAACAGTGAAGTGAAGCTTTCCGTAAAATTTGAGGAAAAAAAAGTTGCAGAGAAAGTCCAAGAAATTCCCACACACCCAAGTAATTTCTTACAAACGAAAGGATCGGTAGAACAATCACAAACTGAATTATCAGCAAGAGGCAGAAAAAACCCAAATGCACAACAACCTTAAACAAATCAAGACTACACTGTGTTTTAAAGCACTTCACACTGCAGAGTATAACCTCTCATTTAAAACAACCTTGCTACCTCACAAAATGAAAGCAATCTATGAAAGTAATTTCGACAGTGGCCCCACAACAGTCCTGAGAAATTCAGGTAAGTACATGAGTACTATAGTTTCTACCAATTTACACCCTACAGAAGAGATGGCAGCAGACAGCAGCAGAGTGTGATTTCTGCAGGCTTCTGTCTCACAGTTGTGTTACAATTCTTTGAGGGACTCAACATGAAGAACTACACACAAGCAATACACTTTTTTTTGCCCCCATAGAAAGTACTTCTTACTTTTTGACAGTGTTTCTGACCAGAACTTGTTAAAGAAACTATGCCTAATGGGATATTAAAAAAAAAACCAACAACCTCTCCAAAAGCCTAGTTAAGAGAAAACAAGGGATAGTGACAAAAAATCCAGTGTCACAATATAGAGAGGATACCAAAAGAGTCTCACTGGCATCTACACTATCAACTGTGCTGTTGAAGTGTTTTTTTGGTTTGGGGATTTTGTTTGGGTTTTTGGGGGTGTCGGTTGGGGGGTTTGTTTGTTGTTTGGGGGGGGGCATTTGTTTTTAAATAAGTGATCTGCAAGAGGATGAACAATCACAGTTTACCGATGAAGCAAGACTACCTGGGATTAGTCAAAACTGCAGTGGCTGTAAGAGCCACACAATAAAGACTGCATTGCTTAAAGTCACTGCAGGTAAGGCAACACACATACAACCCCACGCACCCACAAGCAATAAACACAGCACCATGGGCAAGCACTAGGGAGTTTGCCAGAGATCTTTACTTGAGTCACATTTGGCCGTGCTCTGAAAACTGCAGTTCAGTGGTGAACAGCAGACAAGTAAATAAAACATCTGGAATTATTAGAAAGGGAATGGCTTTCCCTTCTCACTCACACGTGATGGTAACTACGTCAATCAATCCCCTATGTTATCATAAATTGAAAGTTTCATGTCATTCTTGTCATCCCAGTCAAACAAGAATCCAGCAGAATTTAGAAACGTAAGGGAGAAGAACATGTTGGTGAGAGATGCTGACCAACGAATATATGAGGAGAATTTAATCAGGACAGAAAAGAGCTTAGAAAAGATGTGACAAGAAGAACTATTATATAGTATCATATATCAGTCTATAATACATTAATCTGTAACACTTACTACCATGAATCCACAAAATGGAAATGACCAGTCATTTTTCAAAAATATAATAAAGCCAGTTGGACAGTTGTGTAAAATAGCACCTTTTTTAAAAAAATGCAGGTATGAGGAACTCAGCCCTAACTGGTTGACTATTAAAAGACTGTAACAAAAGGAACGGAAAGAGGGGGGATAACCATTTCATTTAGAAAAAATTACACTATACTACTTGTGCTTCTTAGAATCATTCCTCAATTAGTAACTCCCAGCTACTTCCAAAAACAGGAAATAAGGCCAGGTAGACTTTGTCCCTACTCACTACCCCTGTCCTCATGATCCTAGATACAGCAGACACGACTGCCCAGACAATATCCCTGCCTCACGATGCTGCGAAGGAAGGCAGGGGGGAAGGAAGGAGGAAATCGATCCATAAAACAAAGGACACACTAAACTGGCTACACAGTAGCTACCATAAAATGCATAATAATAGCAAGTCAAAAGAAACTAAAAAATAATACCCTTTTTGATTTGAAAGTAAAGGATACTGTCAACTGTTACAGGCAGGGCATTTTTAGAAAGAGGCGCAGGGCCACGCTGTCTCTCACCAATACTGTGGTAGTCAGGAGAAGCAGATGCTGGCTGTTTCCAAGAGTAAACAGGTTTTTGAGAGCAGCACTGTAAGACAGCATCCATAAAACAGATATTCATAGGATGGCCATCTCAAATGAAAGGAGCTACAAAAAACAGAGCTCTGACTCTGGAGACAACACGTCCAATGATGAAGGAAAAGAAAGGAAGGCAATATACTTATTCTATAAAAATCCTTCAACTGTACGGTACCATTTAGCCTGCAATATTCACAGCAACATCGCGTGCAGAGCAGTAAGATTATTTTGACTTTGGCTTTCAAGTAAGCTCAAACAGAAGCTTTTGAAAAACACAATGGATTGATACAAATCTGCATCATTATTTATTATATTTATAAAAAAGGAAATGTCACTGACTTGAAAGCATGGCTAGTTTATCAGGCTCTCTGGTTTGGACTGGACAGTAGATGAATCACTATTCTGTCAGTGAATACCAACAGCGGCTCATCACTGACAGACTCACCTGTGGCAACAGTTACCATTTATGAAATAAAACCACTTCAGCTGAGAATTTTAAAGCTACATGAGGAAAACGTAGCTCCAATCCCTAAATAAAGCTAGCAAATGCTCAGTTCTTAAAAAAACTCAGAATACCAAGGCCAAGTTGTGACAAAACAAAATTAGTCCAGTCACATGAACTTATGACTAAATAAAAATGGTTCACAGCAGTTTTCTTCTTACTTGCAGCGACTTAAATAAAGTACACGCTTAAATAAAATGAACAGGAATCTTCCTAGGCAACATAACTTCAATTGAAATTACTGGTCTCCTAAGTTTTCCAGAACTACCCTGTAACTATTTTTTTCCTCTGTGAACTAGCAGGGTATTTTCTCTTAGCACTGAAAATACTGGTTCTGTCTAAAACATATGAAATTGAAAATGTGAAACAAATTAGAAGCTGCTCTCTGAGAATACACAGAAATGTTCCTGCAACAGTCATTATACAGAGAGTACAGCAAGTCAGGAAAATATATGCCTAGCCCTTGATGGAAATTTTTGATTGGCAAGACCAAGATGTTTTCCTCATCAGTGGGGATGCCCAGTACATCATTATGGTTCATGACCTGCACGTTAAGAGCTCATCACATTTACAAATGTATTCGCCACATTTATTTCCCACAGTTCTTTCCCTCTGAAACTACAAAGCAACCAGAAACTATGCCTTGATACATCTCCCACGCTCCAGGAGTCACAAAGCTGACTCCAACCAGGTTATGACAGAGCAACCATACATCAGTATGACGCAGGCTCCCTTAGGAAGTTTTCCTTGTGATAATTACGAGCACAAAAACTGATACAGCCACCGAGATAACCACAAATTGCTGCTATTGTGATCTTGTGTAATTATCTCCAGTGTTGCTGCACACCCTCTCAAGGTCTCCACCCCCAAGCAAATCATGGGATTGTCTTTAAGACCGGTGTACCAAATCCCACAGCTGTGTGGCTGAGCATCTCCAGTATGAGAGCACAGGTTTTCACCTTCAAGAAGTTACACATTTGTAACATTTCAGAAAGTTTGCTATTATATTCTTCAGGCAGCTTCCAGAATGTTGTTGGTCTGGCAGAGAAGCAGATTCCTCTGAGAGAGAGAAATATGAGAGAATTCAGCAGAACAAACTGAAGTTTCATGTCACCAGTGGCAGTGGTACAGCTCAGACTCAAGCTGAAGAAATTTACACTTCGAAACATACATTCAAAACACATTAACTGAACAAAGCACTTCAACATTTTCTTCAAGCACTTCTTGTTTACTTTTCAACATGAAGCCTACAGAGTATATTGCTTAAATGAAGTCTTCAAAGTGGACAACCTTATGCTTTAATCCTCCTGTTTATGTTATGATCCACATGAACTACCCATAAGAATGGAGATGCTACATCTTGTTTTGCTAAAGGGAAGTAAATTTCACATCACCAGAGAACAGGTGGTGCATCCACACATTTTCGTGCTACATCACCATATTTGAGAACGCCATGCCTCATGCCGTACGTGATACTTATGTACATGACATTTCTTAAGGAAATGGGGAGCCACCACTAGCAGATATAGTCATTAGTTGCAAAAGGCTGCGCTTAGTTGCACAAGGGTTCAAATCCATAATCAAGTCTGACGCTTACACCATTCTCATCTTTAATGCAGGTCTCAAAGGTGGATCAACACTTGCAGACTAAAAAATACTACCAGGGCACAGATTACTTCCATGCAGTTTTGGCCATTTTGCTTAAGTAATAGTAACTATCCAGCCTTACAAAAGTGGTTACTCTGTCCACCAATATTAAGAAGTTGAGGGGCCTAGAGGTATTTTCTACTCAGAATATATAGTGCTGGCAGAAAAGACAGACAATATTTGACATTAAGTACATATGAACCAGAAGAACCAGATCCAGTTTTCAGAAAAAAGATGGTCTGCTTGTACTACACAATCCCCTGTTTGCTTAGCTTACCTTTGAGCAATACCCAGTATGTTAGTGCATTGATATTAAGTCTGCTTCAAGTATTTCTTTCTACTGCCAAGTCACACTTGCAGTATCTTAGTTGAACTGTCTGCCAACATGCTTCAAGGAGTAAGAGGAAGCTGCTCTACAGGTGAAAAAAAGGTGGTGGCAATTCAACCCATACAAGCTCATTCTTACACACACTGTTTTATTGTTTTCAATATGCAATGAATATTTCTATTTTTTTCCAAGGAACACAAGCATGTAAATCAGTAAAAATGGCATAAGAAAAATCCTGTGACCAACAGAGATTTTTCAGAGACAAAGAGAGATTTTTGTTTGGCTCAACATCCAGGAAAAAAAAAAGTCAACATCTGTTTGGGCATCTGTTTTTCAAAGGGAATTTATCATCCCTATTAGATAGCTAATTTTCCAGGATTGGGAAATAACCTGAACTCAAAAGCAGAAATGAAATGCCTGACCAACAAGTGGATGTGCACCAACGGAATTTCACAAAATCTCCATTGGCCTCCATTGATGTGGGGAGTGTCTTGGAAGAAAAAGTCACTAAGGATTGTTATACCTTAGTACCAAAGAACTTCTAACATGTTCATACCTAGTGTACAGCACATCATCCTTTTTTTTCATTAAGAACATGTTATGATTCAGATATATTTACGTATCACTAAGGAGAGTGCACCAAACTCTGAGAAGGAATTAAAATCACTGTATAAGTAATGAGAAAATTAAGGAATCCAAATTAAGAAATAAATAAAATTTTGTTTTCAACCGTAAACTTATATATATATATAATATATATATTATAAACTGCTAATATGGGCCCTTCGAAAAGAGAAAGAGCAGATTTAAGAATTTTCTACACCTCTGAGAAAAACCTGCAAAGAAAGCTTTACCTCCAAACACTAACATGACACTAAACACAAAGTTAAGAATCACTGTCAAGAGCAGGAAATAAAAAAAATACAGAAACATTATACAGAAATACAACATTAGGTAGAATCATTTAATTACAACTTTTATCTAAGAACCTTAGTGATTTTTCCATAACTACTGAAGAAATTGTTGTCCTTTAAAAAAGAAAACAGGGATAAAATATAAGGAATGACTGAAGAAATTCAAAACACTACCCACTCTAATCTCAAAAGTCATCTGGAGTTTAACTGATAAATGCAAATACTGTACTATTTCAGAGTAAGATCTGATCTCATATAAACAATCTTACAAGCATGGAAAAACCGGGGTTCAAAGCTGTGTTTAACTACCAACAAAGCCATGTATTTCCATGTGAGTATTCTACAAACACAATGCAACACAAACAAACCCCATTTCTTCCTGTACTTAATCTGAATGGTATCAGTCAGAAGCTTCACTATTCAGTTCCTCTGTGACTAATTAATGGCTTTATAAATTACAGATCTCACAATTTGCTAGCATTTACTCTGCCAACATACAACTCAAAGCTTTTTGGTTTGTAATCCCAATGCCCATTTCTGTTTTTTCAGAAACTAAACACCTGTGAATGGACAAAATACTAAAATACTATCACTTCACAATCCAACTTTATTTCTGATCTGCTTTCCTCCAGGTATGTTGATAATGAGCCCAACAACTTGTTTTACCATCAAAAAAATATTTTTCAAAAAAAAAATCATCACCAAGCAACAGAAAACATTAAACAATATGCCTTGGAACTTAAGGTTAGAAACTATTGCTCTTAAGGTTAGAAACTATTGCTATTATTTCAAAGATGGCAAGTCTTCACATCTGTTAGATTAAAAATCTACTGAATTTTGGTATGTTTTAATTTCCTTGAGTAAAATACAATTTGTCAATTTTTAAGTAATTGTTATGCCGTTTTCCAGCACCTTACTCAATTTTCAGCATCCTCTTAATAAACTGGAAGCCTGTGTCTACTGTCAGTGCACTAGATCAAAAAAACCACCTATTTATGGTGAATACACCCTTGTTTGTAACACCCAAAGGCACACTTTCCCTTATTTTGTGATAGCTCTGCATCTTAAACTTCATGTGCTTGCTTACTAAAAATCTTAGGCTCTTTTCGCCTTCTAAGAGAGCCCCCACCACACGTGCACAATGTGCTCTGCATTACAACAAGAGGCGCTGTAACAGAGGTACAGTTTATGGGGGGAAGGGTTTGCAGTGTTTTGAGATTGAGAACCAACACTCAGTAACAAAAGCTTATGACCTTTGAGATTTAATTTTAATTCTATAACCTTGAAGCCCTTAAAGAAACTGGCATCCATCATCAGAATTTTGGTCAGTTCAGGAAATGGATTTGTGAATGCAAATCAGGTAAGAACAAAATGCATTTGAAACTGTCACTTTTAAAAAAAAAAACACACCTCAAAAACAAAACACTGGAATGAGCTGGAGGTCATAAGGTGTTCCTGCTTTCCTTCCAAAACTGCAAGCTTTAAATAATATGTGCTCAAGAATGGAAAATTCCTTTTCTGTCAGTGTACATTAAAGTTAGTTCTGCTTTTTAAAATGTGTAACTACTACATCATTCTCCTTCTGCCTCAACTCACAGCCTAATCAGAAAGGGAAGTAACTCTCAAAATATCTCAAGGAGGAGACATTCCTCTGGTGCTTTGCTACAATTTAATCATCACCTGGACAACTATCATCAAACACTACAAAACATCCACTAACCTCGCTAGACACTCTTCTCTTCAAAACTAAAGCTGGATGAGACGTCTTCGCTGCACGAGTCACAGACGTAGAGAAAAAACGATGTGCTCTTTGGCATACCAATATTCAGGATACTTTTCTTGTCTGTTATATGTACTCTAGCTTTGAATTTTAAAAAGCAGACTGATTAATTTCAAATACAACTACAAAAAAAAAAAAAAAAAGAGATCACTCTTCTCCCTCCAAGTTCTTGACAACTTCATTGTACCATAAATTTCAATACAAACAAGTGCAGGCATCTTTTTATTGCTCTTATTTCCATATTACACCTTTCTAATAGCACTGTCTAACCCATGGTTTGACACAAATCATCTTAAGTCTTACTCCAAAATCCATTTTGGTAATGAACCACAGGTGGTATTAGTCAGTTCACTAATCAAAGTTGTTCGATGCTTCCCATCGTGAGATCATATTTTCTTTCAGCGGTTGATGAATTTGCCATACTTTAATTAGTTAGGCAGAAACTTTCCATCGGTGCCTCAAACCTTCAATTTTCCTAAAGTTAAACTGAAAGGGTTCATCCAGTTCCAAGAAAAAAATGAAGAAATAAATGCTTACATTAAAAACCAAAATTGGCAACTTAATTTGAAACACCCTAGTGACCCCTGCTTCAGTAAAAGAAGTGTATCTGACAGCACCTAGGATGTGCACGTGGTTGTCTATGTGCATATATACCTTCTGTTGCTTGAATTAACCACCTTTGAAAGTGTCCAACTACTAGAAGTGTCAACCAACTGCAAGCCCCGCGAGGAGATCCTTCATGCTAAACATTTTGTAGGCTTAGAGCTTTAAGCAGAGAGGTGCTAAGGCAAAAGGAAGGGGGCCACGTAAGCCAAACTACATGCAGCTGAAAAAAGGCAAAACAACATTTGGAGCTAGGGACAGAAATAGCAGAGTGAGAGAAACTGGTAAGGAAAGAAGATTTTTTTCTGTTGAATTGAGTCCAGAACCACTCAAGTGAGGAGAACGATAAGGGATAAAGACTTCTAGGTGAGAAAGGGGTAAAACTGGAACAGGTTAAAGGAAATTAAGAAAAGGCTGGGATCAAGCACCGGAAAGAAGAAAGAAGCAACTACAACACGCTCCCTCCAGAAGCTGGAGACCAAGTTCTTGAATCCAACGTACCTTTGGCAGCAGAGAAACCTAAACCTGGCGGGCAAGGTATCCTGGTCCCCTCACAAGCATACATGATAGCATGCTATTTGGCCATGAAATTTGGCGTATTTTCTCCTTCCTCTCATCAATTTACTGCAAACAAGAATTATCATCCAGCGTATAAATACTGGTTTTAGGGGTGGAGAGGGCTAATTTTCAGGACACTGACTGCAACTGCATTTCAGAAGGTGGAAACTAGTCTTGTTAACAGAGCCAAACATGGACTCGATGATCTGAAAGGCCCCTTCCAACCTAGACAATTCCATGATTCTATATTGTCATTCCTGGAGGTATTTAAAAGATGGGTAGATGTAATGGAGAGCTTAGCAACATGGTTTAGTGATGTTTTTTGTCAGCATTACGTTGATGGTCAGACTCAATGATCTGAAAGATCCCTTCCAACCTAGACAATTCTATGATTCTGTGATTCTATATCAATGAAGAATTTTCCTTGAAATATTTTGTTACAGCCTAGACCTAGATGCAGCTTTCCAGTGACCAAGAAGTAGTTAAATTAGCACTGGAACTGCTACAAAAAAGTTAAATCAGAAATCTGAAAGAAAGCTTTTCAGTCCAAAGTTCAAAAACATTTTTAAAAATTAATAATCCCTAGCAATATGTTATTGAAAGGTATACAACCAATTTTTTTTATTTCATATCAAAACAAGCTGCACAAACAAGTCCTCACAGAAACTTCTCTGTAACTCAAAGAGAAGAAAATTTGGCCATAACAAACTGCAGCCAGCATCAATCAAATATCCCAGAAAATTCCAAGCCTTTAGACAAAGAGGTACCTACAACAGACGCAGACCTAGCTATTAATGTCATGACTTTATTTAGTGTTGATGTAGTGAACTCCTAGCTTTTCACGTGTGAAGTATTTTTTGGTAACAAAAAAATAAAACAAGCAAAGCTTTTCCTTTTTACTTGGATTTTAATAACAGTTAGTGACCCATTTGTCCTCAGAAGAGGGATAGATGTATTTATTTTTGAAACTACAGGATGAAGACAGCACAGGTCTGGATTCAGACATCTCATTAATGAAAACCAGGAAGTCGTAAACGCTTATCTGTTTTCTAAAATTACTTCCAAACTTCAAATTAATTTTCACTGCAAGACAGCTGGACTACAGCCTGTAAGTCACTGCTGGGCGTGTGACTTACACCATGTTGTTGCCACTCCCTGCTGCTCATCTCCACTCCCTCTAATCAGCTAATTAAATTGCTCATGCAACATTTCCCCAGCCAGCTTTCAGCAAAATAAACTAGATTGCTAAAGACCTACTGTTTGCAGCACTGGATTTAGAACGGAAAGTCTACGCCAGCTGAACACCTTTACGTTGAATGTGGGACAACTGTACCAATCATTGAGACAAACAGTAACCTCCAATTAGTACCAGCGATGTGCAGATGAAGAGACTAAATTTTAAAGTTTGTCTGCAGTTAGAAGGAAACACGTACAATGTACATTATAGCCTCAGACCATGATGATGAATGGTAAACTCACCATTAGCCTTCTAGCCACTGATAGCACCTCTCTGCCAAGGAGCTATAAGTAGGTCAGTCATCAGAAATTGAAGGTAATTCAAGTGGTCAACAAGGACATGTGTTTTCACTACAAAATGTATTTCTTTATGGAGCTTTATTGCTAACAAATGTTTCAAATCTCACAGATTCAAATGTCTGGTTGACCTTTCACATAAGAAGTCCACGTTACATTTTTTTTCCTCCCACTCAGGTGCCAACAGCTTGTCTCACTCCATTCATTTCTTCTACTTTTCTGAGGCACTGAGTGCATCTGTGCATTTTGGGTAAGTAGCAGGGTTTACCTTTGTGACAAGAAGTGTAATTGTACACTTCAGTGTGTTATTTTTGATGAACAGTGGAGATACACAAGCAGAGAGCATTGTTTTCTGTTATGAAGAAGAATTTACTCCTGACAGAACTGTACAGCTATAACCTTTTAAGACGACTCTCTTTATGCACTCCTAGGGTTTCCATATATTTGGGGTCTGGGTTTTAGCAGAAAGCCTATAAGGTCTTTGTCACCATAACACTTCAGCACGTCAGTGTCAAATCTGTTTCATGAGAAACAGACTCCTGCGAAGTCGGCAAATACTATTACTCTTGTCCAACACAAGAGACTGAGGTAAAGATGCCATACAACTCCAGGCAGGCACAAAAGCAACCTGTGGCAAAAGAAGCAACGTATTTACTAATCTCCCACTTTCCAATTCACTAACATTTCCAGTTCCTGACTTCTCACAGGGTTCTGTGTCGAAGCTTTGCAAACTCAGACTCATCACTGGCTTCGTGGAACCGAACCACGGCGCCAAAGCGCCACATGCCTCTCCACCCTCACATTTTAATCACCTACACCTTTGACATAACAGGTCACAGCTACGATATTTTTTAAGATGACGATTTCCTTAATCAGCCAGAAGAAATTCAGTTGAGCAACGAAAGACTTGCCTTACACCCCTCCCTAACATCAGATTGAGCAATCGCAGAAACTCCTCAGGACTTTAAGGTGTCAGGACAGAAAGAGCCCTCCTCTTGATAGCAATCTCCCCCAGCAGTCAGGAAAAACATCAAGTTCCCAGAAGGTAAAGAACATACAAATGAAATTTATTTTGCTAATAAATCATTGTCGCTTAAATTTTGGAAGCAGGGGAGCAAGTTGTTGGGTTTTACCTTTTACAAAACAGGGGAAAGGAAAAAGAATAGGAAATACAAAAGTTCTTGCACATACTTAGAATACATAGTTTTAAAGGGGAAAAAAAAAAGTTTACCTTAGAGCTTTAAAGTTCTGTCCCACCAATTTTTTTTGAAAGTAGGAATAACACTATGACATTAGAGCTGCATTTAAGAGAATCCAGTATTTTTATAAAATCTTCCAGCCTTAGAACAAGGCACTACTTTTCAATTTTACAAAAGTCTTTATATTTAGAAACAAAGACACCTTACCAAAATAGTCATGTAAGAAACAGATTAAAAATTGTTTATAAATGCTGATTTTGAAAGTGGACATTTTTCTTAAATGTTGACTTAACTATTCTAAACATTAATTATATTTAACAGATACATAAAGCTTCAAGTTTTTCCAGTTAATCATCTTAAAATTCTTTCCACATATAAACACCCAACAAAACACTACCTTATGTCAACACAGTATGTTTCCATTTAAAAAAAAAGGAAAAAGAAAAGAGAGACAGCTGCAAATGTCTCTAATGAAAATCTAACATCCTCCTTTCTTGTGCATCAACAAAATATGTATTTGTAGAGGAAAAAAAGCCATTTACAATACTGTAATGATTTCATTATCCAGAATCCAAATATTCATCAGGAGTTGGAGAATTCGTTATATCAGATGTCGGCCAACTAGACACCCACAAACTCATTTTTGCATCTAATTTGTTTAAGAAAATTAACAGAGTGATGACTAACTGATACTGTGTAGGAAGTGTTTCGCTTCCTTTACCATGAAATCATGTTTCTATGATACTACCCTAAAAGATTATAGTATTTTACTGAGAAATACACGGCTTCCAAATTAAGTATTGTTACTCCCCAACAGTAACTTTTTACAGTATTCACTGAACTGAAGCAGAGGTTTATCTCCTAAAGAATGACAAAGAGTTTATATGTATTTGGGAAACTAGGAGATAGTGCTTTGTTTCATAGGTTATGTTGGAAGCTTTCAAAGCAAGTGTGTAACAAAGTGTATTTTATCTCAAGAGACTGAAAAAATAAAAAATAATACATTTTTATAGCTTTGTGAAGGGATTTTGAGAATAATGATCTATTTTTCTGAAGAGGAAAAGTACTGAAGCTGCAATCTTGAGTTCAGCAGCAGGTACCTGTGCTTCCCTTTTTAACAAGTTTAATGTACCGTCATCCTCCCCACTGACAGATCCCTCTCTACCTTCAGCTATTCAGACCTGACTGCAAGCTCATTACAGAGAGAATATAATAGAAGGACTGAGGATGTACAACTTGTTACTCTAAAATTAAATCGTCTGGCCATTTTAAAAGGCTCTGGGTTTTGTTTCAAGTAAGCTTTACTAATACTTGAATCTTTTTCCATTTAAACAAAAAAGCACAACCTAAAATGAAGTTCATGCATTTCCATTAAAAGAAAAACAAGACTCTGAATTAGTTTCATCAGGTTACGATACACTTTCAGCAAAATCAAATTGAATTCAGCTTCACACATCAGCAAAAGCATTCTTACAATCTCTGCCAAACTGCTCAGAGGTAACTGCCTCTCTGCTACTACCAGAACATTAAACACCCTGTTGCTGTAGATGACACAAACACACAGCAAAGGACTAGGCTACTGCGAGTACAGAAATGGTCTAGATCTCAGAAACATGACTGATGGAACAGCTAAGTGCCTGAAGCAAAAAAAGAATCTGATTAGGCCCCCTACATCCCCTATAACAAGAGGGTCCTCGATCATGATCCAATTTCTTTCTGAAAGGTCATTCAGATAGAAAAATGACTGCAAGAACAGATGAAATTGCACTGTTACTACCTATCCAAAAGGATACAGCCTCTCAAGCACCACAACAGAGTTCCCTATATACCTCCTATTTCCAGCTTTTAGTCACTGAGACTATTTTTTGCCCTTTGTACCACCCTTGAACAACAGGCCACCCTACATCCTTCAAAAAACTCTTTATTAATTACAATTCTTTAGAAACTCTGTATCTAAGAAACATGACAACATATTTCCTAACCCATATATCAGAGTTGATGGATGTGGCTAAATAAGTAGAAGAAATTAAATATTTCAAAGAATTTAAGAACTTAGAAATACAGAGATTTAAAGGGGAAGAGAGCAGGGCTGGTGGCAGAAGAGAAGGCTTCTGTTCTGTAAGGGGTGAGGCAGGAGAAGTACAGGAGCACAGCACAGGAAGCCTTCCCCTCAGTACCAATGCTACTGTACCTTTGCCTAAACAGTTTAAAGCTTTCAGTTGATTTTGTAGTTTCATCAGGGTTCACAAGAACTCTGAAATAACCACCTCTTTTCTACTGTCAAACACTCTGCTCCATCTGTCTCTACTTTAAGAGCCACGCCAAGAATTGCGTACCTGACAAAAGTTATTTAGTTTCTCAAAGCAGCAGTTTGCTGCATTTCCAGCATTTACCAAACAGTCGACTCTTTCTGCCTTGGGGAATTCAGCACTCCACAACAGCGCTCAGGTACGTGCAAAGGCCACTAAAAGGATCCCCCAATAACTTGTTATGTTACGGAAGCCATTCTCTTCACGGCCTGACCTGTGCTTACCAAGAATGCTCTGAACCAATTAGAGACTGAATACTAATACTGTATTCATTTATAAGGAGAGGAAAGAAGCTCTCTCCTAACTTCACAAACACCATCATCCTTGGTAGGTTACGAGACTCTCTTCTGATTAGCTCAATAAATCAAACTGAAAAGCTACCATCTTGTGATGTTCAGAAACAAAGCACAATCAGAGAAATAAAGACTTTCCCAACAGTTTTGGGTATAGTCACACACATTGCAAATATGTGGACAATAATCGTCATGCTCAAGTATATTTATTCTTACTACAGCTACCTACTGTATTTAGGTATGCATCGAGGTTTCCGCAGCTTCTCACAGCTGACAGCAAATGGTAGGCACCTTCAGAAAGCAATTCAGAACACTTAAGTCATGTCTGGTTTAACCACTACAAATCACTTCCCAAAAGTATCTACTTCTATTAAATATCTACGCTTAAATCTCGGTGACCACCACCAAAAGTCTGCTGCTTGGCAAAGCAAACATAAGGGATACAAACACATCCTACAAGTACATTAAACTGAATTTAAAAACTGGTAACAGTTCAAAATTTTGTAAACATTTCCTATCACCGAATGAATGTATTTAAACAAAAAGCATTCAGCAGCCCATTCTATAAACCTTGAATCTGCCTTGCTCTGATTTGACTGTATCTGTGAAGTTACAAGAAGTAAAAAAATTAGAACTACTAAAAATCCACCACCAAAGTGTGTGTGTGGGGAGGAATAGCACAGCATACCTGCTGCACAACCTTTAAGTAACTGAAAATATCATGCTATGTGGAATTAGAAAGCTTCCAAATTGGTTTATCTCAAAGATAAGCCAAAAAAAAAAAAAAATCCCTCCAAATCCACAAACCCAAAACCTCAGAAAGACTTTCATAAGTTTTAGAGGCATCAATATTTTTTCTTATATGCATATTTCAAAAAACCTTCAATTGACCTTGTATCAAACAGGCTCAAAACACCGGCAATATAAAGCAAGCTTACATAGATTAAACAGATGAAATCTCAACACAACTGTGACAATTTCTATTTTACCTCTCCGAGAAACTCTTCATGTGCTGTATCACTTAGGTTCCAGCCATTAAGCAGATTTTTATACTTGCTGTATGTTTATCTCAAACTTCTGTAACAAAGTGACCCACAGAACTAGATCCATATACATATTAAGTATTCTCTCTATATAGTACAAACTAGACACAAATGGTTTTCCTCAAGGAAAAAAAAAAAAAGCTGATGTATGTGTTGTAATATTGGCTTGGTTACTACTAAACAGGTGTTTAATCTATTCATGACCAGGTTTCATTTCCCATTTACCTTGCTCTTTCCACACTCCCATACTTTAAATATTCATTAAGCAGGAAAAGACACAATGAATCAACTTCTACAGGAAAAAATATATACAGTCCATTGAGTAAAGTATATGTAGCATATGCATAAACACCATACAAGCCCGCATCGTTTCTTCCTCTTAAAAAAAAAACCCAAACAAACACACAAGCACGATGGATAAGTAAATAATAAATAGCATTAATGGCAATACTCTTGCAACAGCAACCAATAACTAGAGGTCTCTTGCCGGTCTTTTATTTTCATGCTAATGCCTATGCTATGCCATCCAAACTTCATACTGAAAAGTAGCAACAGACACTAACAACAAAAGAAGCTTAAGTTGTCCTTTAAAGAGACTAAATTAATAAACATTCAAACAGGCATTCCCGCTAAGTCCTATTGCAGTAATTATTCCCACAAAACACACCACTTCCTCTGCCAGACTCCACAGACACGAACAGTTTTGTTTGCCTTTTTTTTAAACCAAAAAATTATGACAGATTTGACAGTTTTTACCTAAGTAGCTAGAAGGCAGAAATGCAGAGGAGAGAAAAAACAAGCAATTTGGAAGCAACCAGTATTTCCGAAAGTTGTAAGTTCGTTTGTTGTGAGGAAGTTTCTTAGTTTGGGTTTTAAACACAGCGTTCTGGCTCCTTCTCATGAGGATTTTTGTCCTGAAATGTAGTGCAAAATGCACAAATGAAAACTGCAGTTTCAGGAGTGCAAGTGCACACACCCTGTTTCTTAAATTACACTCTCATACCGTTGACTTCCAAGCATGTAACTCAACTGACCTGAAACTTCTTGAGTCACAAGACTTTTAACCCATCCTCTCATTTGGACTCCCTACAGAGTTTGTGGATCACCTGTAGCAATATCCAAGATAGCTTTAAAACACAATTTCCAATACCGGTAGCATGTCAACTGTTAATGCTCTTGCCAAAAAAACCCTCTCTTAAGCTTCAGACTTCCACAGCCAAACCATTTACACCACATATGAGTGTGGTGGGCTCCATTCTGCCAGTAAATGAACAGTCATAATAAAGAGTTGACTCAACAGCCATTACAGTGCTAAAATTGAGAGCACTCCCTTCATCAATCAGCTTTCCAAAGTAAAAAGAAATAATATCTTCTTGCATCAAAGCAAAGCAATTCCTCTCTTCCAATAATCGAGAGCTGGGATCCAGCAACCAGTCACAAAGGCAAACACCACTCAAAACAGTTTCTATAGCACTGAAAAAAAACCAACTTTTAATATATTTGACAAGAAAAGATAAATAGCTACATGACACTATTTTAATTCTAAAACAGTCATCCAAATATATAAAAATTTCCTAAATTTTCTCAACTATCAAATTTAACAGCACAAAGAAAAGGGCCAACTCAGACCAATCATTCCCAAATAAACCCCTCTTATAAGTAAAGAAGTTGAATAAAGGTTTCAAAAGAGATATAGAATATGATTTGATACATTCTTTTAAAATTGCTGGTTAAGACAGACGTTCAAATTATGGCCCATACACCTCAGTAATTTTGCTTGTCGTTTCTGATGACCAAGAGAATATGGATAGAAAATAAAATAGAATGAATACTCCTTCATGTATTACCTTTCTAGAACTGAAGGAAGTGAATGAAATTTGTCAGGATATAGAGACCTAGATTAGAACCCTCCTTCTCAGCCACAGTACAATGGCTCCTAATAACTTATAAATCAGCTTTTTACACAAATGACTGCATTTAAATTGTAGTGGTCAGTAATTTCCCAGGGTTGTCACTAAATGCTGGTTTTTTGGACATCGAGCTTCACAGCCAAGTTTAAGAATTGTTAACATCTACGAGCAATGCAGCTCACCTCGAACACCTAACTTGAAGGAGGAGACTGGTATTTATGTTTGAAAATGTCTTTTTCATTCATTCATTCATTCATATACAGAACCATTAAGGCCTTTTTGTTCCCTCTAAATATCGTTGCATTACAGCAATGCAAGTAATTGCTTTTAGTTATACGTTTAAGGCCAAAGGATAAAGAATTACTTAAATGCATTAAGTAATCACTTCACTTACTACTGAAACAATAAATTGATACAAGGCACATGGAGAAGTCCTGCAGCCAATGAATAGAGAAACAATCCTCTATACAATTTAAATAATTATTAGGTTAAACAAATTACAATTTACGCCTAACCACAGAGAAGAGCACATTAGGAAAGTGCAATGGAATAAAGAGAAATAAACAAAGGTTCAGAGTCTGTCTGATACTGCTTCTTCTTGAAAGACAGCACCTCCAGCTGGGGCATGAATTCAGCACTGATTCAGGAGACAAAAACTCTATCTCCTCAATCAATACCACAGCTTCTTGCAACAGTCCAGGTTTCACTTGGAAATCTTGCCGAAATACCAGCCAAGCCCAGCCTTGATTAGCCTGCAATGAGATCATAGCTTGAGGAGGTATGGCTGTAGGCCCTTGTAAAGCTGATACTAAGGAGGAATTTATTTAAGTGATACATCAGTCTTTCCTGAAATGCATGAACTAGAATGTTTTCATGTTTGTTAATATAATAAGGATAACACTGACTGCGGAACAACTTCAGAGTTCCTAAGGTTATTGTTAGTACAGGAAGTGAAATGACTTTCTATCCATCATCCACAATCAATGCTGTGACTGACACTACAAGTTGGGCACCACAGATAAGAGTCATTTTAAAGCAAAAGTAATCAAGATAATGCAGCTATGGGAGATTTTCACAAGGTTCACACCTGAGCACCTCAACTTCTCATTTTCATTAGTTCCAGTAAGATCTCCCTCTTCAGAGTTTGTTTCTTTAAAAAGAGGAAAAAACAAATTGAGGCTTGTGAGACTTCTAATTAAAGTTCTCAAAGTTGTGTATTTCAACAGAAGGTGAAATGACATGTTGCTATAAAAAGCAAGTCCTTTCTTTCAAGATGTCAAATTAGGCAAGAACAAGCTGCCTTTGGGCCATTTTTTTGGAACGTTATCATACACACATACACAGATCAGAAAAAACGTAAAGCATTTTTTGAAAGGGACATTATAAAAACTACTGTAAGCAACACAACGACAACACTCAAAGACATTTTTCTTAAATATTATCAACACCACTTGCACATGGGTGGGGCAAGGTTTAGAAGACCAGCTATGTTTAAAGATTGAGCAAGCTGTATCATGCACCCTTTTCCTCTGTGCCTATTGCAGCAACAGCAAAAAGGGCCAGGGGAAAATAAAAAAAATAAATAAAAAAGCTTGTGCCTGGCAGGTGAGCTTGATATTCTACCTGCCTGGTTCAGGACTATTTCTCCAAGTCTTATTTCAGTTACATAAAGAAACGCTGTGATGAAACATAGCCTGCTTGCCCTGTAATGCCAGGGCCCACTACCAGGCACCAGCAGCCTGACCTCTCCCTGGGGAAAGCGCTTTCCCTCCCGACATTCCAGCGGCTGAGCACACGCTTATCCCCCCTGCTGAGGCTGGAAATGTTTTCTCCTCCTTAGCATGCCTTTCCCCTCCCTGGTTATTGGTCGCCTGGTGGATCAGAGGGCACTCTTGTTTTAATTGACTAGATTTCCAGCTAATAAATGCCCCAAAAGTGGTTGCAGCTCTTCTTGCCCTAGACTCCCCCTATGATACCTGATATAAAAAAAGTCTCCCTTCCTTTTAGGAAGTGAAATAGCCACACAACCAGAGAAACTAACACCCGAGAGGTACACTACACAGAAAGAGCTGCAAAATTAACACGATACTATAATTGAAAAAAATTAGTAAGCAAGTGTATTTTCTGGTGCTGTCTTAAAGACAGTTATGGTAGTTGTCCCATACATGCTAAGGAAAGCAGGAAATATTTACACCACAGACTTCCCAGCATTTACGTAAAGGTGCAAGTTTCTTCAAAGGCTGATTTTGCTTTCAAGACAGCGGTAAGCAAGGAGACAGGCACAACTTTAGAAATCCTCCTTAAGTAGCTGCTATCTGAGACTCCATTCACACCTTGTCACATTCCTCTCCTTAAAAAGTGGCACTTGGCGTCATCCATCCTCACTTCCCCAAAGCCGCCCTGAATTAGAGTGAGACAGAGCTCCACAGCTAGCTCACACTTAAGCAGAGTTTGAATGAAGAAGACCAGGAGTTTTTCCACAGGTATCCCGAAGGATTCAGTCCAGTGGGCTTTCTTGGATCCCCCACTGGGCAGCCACCAGCCTACCCAAGAAGGAACGGCTCATGCCACAGGGAGAGGAGAACAACAGGTGAAGTGGCATCCCCTCTTCCATGGCAGCCCGGCGATCCCCACTCTGAAAGGGGGTAACTCAAGTTCAGGGCTCACTTCAGCTGAGAAGAGACAAACTTTACATCTCCTGTTGCAAGGAGGGACTGCTTTAACCAGCTGGTACTAAGTTATTCTTCCCAGTAAGTAGCTTTACACCACTAGAAGCACTACAGAAAAAAACTAACCCCCAACACCACGATGGGTGGGCCAAACCAAAAGGAAGATTTTGCAGCTGAAGAATTGGAGTCCTAGGGACACAGGGGACATGAGCTCCACACCCTGGTTTCAAAATTAGTTCTTTAAACTTGCATTCAACAACTGAGAAAGAAAATACACTCCAAAACTTAGATCCAAGGATCCAGGTCATCTCTTCTTCCTACGTCAGCACCGATGGACCCAGATTTCTCTTAATTATTCCTTTGCAACAGACCCAGTTCCAAGGTTCCCATTCCCAGACACTTCTCTATGCATACCACAGCCACATCCTCATGCCACAAATACTTAAGCCTGTTACCTAATACCTAGGGAACATTATGAATAAGTACTACCAATCAGTTTTTAGATGTAGCACTTATTAGCCATTACCAGAAAGGTGGAATTATTCGATTTGGCACTTGATAGCTAGTACATACATAGTAGGTAGCTCTTTTCTCCTGTCCTCAAACTCTCCCAGGTTTGATATTCTGTAATTCAGGGCACTGGTAGGAGGCCAACAGATGCACAGCCATTTTTCAGCATACACATCTTTTGATACTGTTATTCCTTGAAGAACAGCAGCAGGGAACAGATCTAGAAAGGGCTGGTTTCAAAAGTCCTAACTTGGGAAGTCTGTAACGCAGTTATTTCGAGGGTGGGAGTGAGGAACCAACTGACAATTCACAATGAAACCAACTGAAAAATACAATTAGAAGAATTTTTGCTGCGGATAAAACAGGACTTGTTGACCTCTGACACCTGTCTGTGAACTTCTAAAATGGGAAGAGGCAGAATCCACAGGACCTGTAGACAAAGCATATATATCTTTCCTACAGATCTTGAGAAAAACGTGCCTTGCTAATGTGAACTTTTTTTTCCAACTACATATGGATCTATTTTAATGTGTTTGCACTGTGCAACAAGAAAGCTGTCTTAACAGCAGAACCCAGCAATTACTGGGGATGGGGGTTCTTCAGTCAAAACACATCCAGATGAAAAACATTTTCTGGAAAGCATGATGCATTTCTTTAACTCATGCCCAATACACTGAGATTAAAGCTGTGAGTATTAGGACACACACACACACACAAAAAAAAAAGCAGTGAGAAAAAAAAAAAAAAGAAAAGGCGACCAGAAAGTGCATATACATACAGCCAGGAGCCTCCCCCTCCCCCCAGCCTTGGGAGCAAGGGTTTGGTCACTATCCACAAGCCCTTTTGTTTAAAGAAGGGGGGGGAGATACAAAAGGTTACCCTAATTATTTTGAATCTGCAAGTGCGACAAGCGCCGGAGGAAACTCCTCAGCCTGAGGAGCCGGGAGTTTCACCCTCCATACCCTCCTGCCCGGAGCCAGGGAGGGAAGGGCCCGGCGGAGGGTGCCGGGCTGCGAGGGCAGCA
This sequence comes from Limnodromus scolopaceus, assembly GCA_028565335.1. Classification (NCBI taxonomy): domain Eukaryota; kingdom Metazoa; phylum Chordata; class Aves; order Charadriiformes; family Scolopacidae; genus Limnodromus; species Limnodromus scolopaceus. The sequence goes on from JAOXNO010000001.1 coordinate 133,700,129, forward strand.
GCCGGGGTCCCCCAGCCCCTCCCCAGCGCCCGCAACCACCGCGCCGAGTTTTTTTAAGGGCTTTAGCACCAGACGCGGCAGGTCGGAGCCGCCAGCCTGAGGGCGCCCAACAACCTGTTGCCCCCCCAGACCTGCCGGGACGCGGCCCGGCACCCGCAGGCAGCCCCTGGCCGGGCGCTAACGGCCGCCTTGGGGCCCGCCGCCGGTCAGGGAGCCGGCACCTGCGCCGGGGCAGCCCAGTCCCACGGTGCGCCCCGGGCTGCGGGCAGGCGGCGCGGCCGGGCCCGCTGTCACCGCACCGCCGCGGGCACGCCAACATGGAGCCGGTCCGGGCACCCCCCCCTCCCCTTCTCCCAGATCG
>JAOXNO010000001.1:133700589-133715503 GCA_028565335.1 Limnodromus scolopaceus
GATACCTCTCGCACTGCCTGTTCTTTAACTTTAAAACATTCTTTGTACTTCAGTGTTTCGCATTTATCCCCTCCCCTCCCCCGGCGCCTCTCACCTTGGTGATGATGAGGGGCTCCCCGTGCTCTCGTCCGCCCTTCAGGGTGAAGCCCCAGGGGGCCCCGCCGGTCAGCTGCACCTCCACCAGCTTGTAGCTCTCCGCCGCCCGCTGCTCCACCATCACCACCACCGGCCCCGGCTCCACCAGCACGGCGCCCAGCCGTGGGTCGCTGCCGGCCAGCCGCTCCCGCCCGCTCCGCAGCCCCACGTCCTCCATGGAGCCGCCAGCGGCGCCCGTCGAGGGGGGGTGGGCTGAGGGCCGGGACTCGCCTGCCTCTCCCCGCTGCGCGCCAGCCGGCGGCAGCCCGCCGAGCCACCTACCCGCCCCGCAGCGCCGTCCAGCCCGGCCCCATCGGCGGGGAGAGAGGGCTGCTCCCGCCCGCCCCCTCCTCTTCCTCCTCCTCCTCCTCCGCAGCCCACGGTATTGTCTCACGCCGAGGCCAGACCCCGGCGGCGGCAGCGGCGGGGAAGTGAGGCGGGAGGTGGGGGGGGAACGGCACCAACTTGTGGCAACTTGGCGGCGGGGCAAACGCCGCCGAGCAACGCGGGACGCCGCGGGGAGGAGAGCGGCGGGGCCAAGCGCCCCCGCCTCCTTCGCCCCGAAAAGAGGGCGAAACCTGCTTGTCCACCGCGGGCTTCCCCGGCGGGAGAGCCGCTCGCCCCTCCCTAAACGCGGGCAGCTCCGCAGCGCGATCCCCCCCGGGCGAGGAGGAGGAGGATGGGGAGAGGAGAGCAGCCTGGGGCCGGCCGCCAGACAAAGGCGGCAGCGAAGGGGGGTCCCGTGAGCCCGGAGCCACCCCGGGGCCGTGCCCCCGGGTCACCACACGCCGGGGGGCGGCCGCGCCTCTCTCTCACCCTCCCGGTCCCCAAACAAAAGCGGCGAGCAGGTGGAGGGCGGCCGCGGGTGGAGGAGGGGGGAAGGGGGCAAACTGGCAGCCGGCGGCTGCGGCCTGTCCCCCGGCCGGGGACGCCCCGCCCTCGCGGTGCCAGGCGGCAGGGGAGCGGAGGAGAGAGGAGGGGCGGCTCTGCTCTCCTCTCCGCGCCTCGCCGCCGTGTTTGGGATGGGGGGGGGGACGGACAGGGTGGGAGGAAGCCAGGCAACATGGAGGGCAGGTCAGGGGGCAGCCGGGGGAGGTGCTTGCTCCCAGCCCCTCCCGGCCGTTCCCCTACCCGGCCCTGACCGTCTCCACCACCTGTAGGGCGGGAGGGGCCCCAGCGTGGGCCGGGGCGGGCCCGACCGCCTCCCTCCGAGACCCTCTAGCGGCAGCCGGGGGCGAGGCGGGGACGGGCTGAGGCGAGGAGTCGTCCCCAGGGGGGACTGCTGCCGCCCGCCTCGGCGCCGGAGTAATCGCGGGGCCGGAGGCCTCAGGGGTCAGAAACATGGCCAGGCCGGGCGGTCGTAAAGCCAGGTGAAGGCCACAGCAAAAAAAATAAAATAAGAAAAAAAAACGGAAAGCGATTTGTTGGCACGGTCAGTCCCAGACACAGGTTCAGCTGCAAAAAGACGGTCAAAAAAGGTTTGACGGAGGAGTGTGAGGCAGGACTGGAAGTGCTGTCCTTAAGGCAAGTCTTATTTTATGGATGGGAAATAAACGAAGGGTTTGGGGTTGCCTGATGCCCCCACTGAGGTAGTGGTGGGGCTGGGAGTGAGATGCTTATTTCTTGCTGGACTTCATTCTCTCAGCTCAATTGCATCAATTTATAGAAGACTTCAGCAGCTTAAATCAGGACCAGATTTGGGCTGGAGTACCCGAGTACCACCAGGCAGGCCTCCTTTGCTTTTCACTGGCACGCAGGTGAAGTACTGCTTGATCTAAGACACAGGGAAATCTGTATTTTAGTTCCTGAAAGACTAGTGAACCTCAGGGTACTTCCACATGTGACAGACTGTACTTGTGGAGGTGCCTGGTACATGCAATGGGATTTCAAGGTTTTATAGATAGGGTGATGGTTCACATATTTTGCTTCTGAAACTGGCCATTATGCCATTCTGATTATGTAGTCTGACCCTCTGAGTCCTGTTTCAGCTGGTTTATTCCTCAAAAAACTCTCCTGCCTTGCATTAAAGCAGTTTGTTTCTACAGTACTTTCAACATCACCCACAGTACTTTTCTCTAATACCTAAAGAAAACTTTGCTTTCAGGATTGAGAGCATTTGAGGTCATCAGTCCCAGCAGCAGATTGGAGGACGTATGGAGGTAGGAGAAAAGTATTTGATGAAGATGGGTGTTGTTCCCTCATGATTAAGGGACAGACGGAACTGTGGAGGGGGCACCCAAACGTACAGATACTTCTACGAGAATCCTGCTTAATCCAAACCTTACACCAAATGTATTTATTGTATCAGGTTATTTAAAGCTTTTAATGACTTGCAAATCCTCAGTCAGATTTCTTCTCTAATTCTTTTCTATCATATAGACAAGTTATAATTTTAACACAAATAATTAAAAAAAAACAGGTAAAGGGAAATGCAGGTAGTTTTCTCCATGTCCTGTCTTCAGTTGTTTTTGGAATCTGAGACAAAGTCTTCAGTTATGTTTGTGTAACACAAACAAATGGGTTGTCTACAAAGCAATGCATACTCAATAACCTATAGCTGGAAGTTTTAAAGAGCTGCAGTATACAAGTCTGTTGTTTGTAAGCATGATAATAAAAGAAAGATCCAGAATAACAGTTTGAACTTTAGTGTATCCCCAAGTATGCACATTGAAATGAAACAGAAATAAAACAGCTTACATCATTAATGAGAAGAGCAAATTATGCTTCCAAAAATGTCTTCTCTGTTTGTATCCCCTCCTTTTTCAACTGCCAACATTCATTCTTCTTCATCTTGAACTTTTTGTTGTTTGTAAGAAACTGAAGATTTACGTTACGGTTCTGGCTTTTGGAATTGATCTTGTGAATTCCCCTCTGAAGAATGATGCAGAAATCTGAGCACAGATTTTAAAATGGGAATATCTAGAGCCGGGAACCGGCATCTACATTAAGGAAGCCAAGTGAAAACCATCAAACTGTAATTACGTCAGTGGAAGATGTGGACATGTAGCTTTCAGGAAAGCAGTTGCCTAAAGAAAGAAGATCTGAAAGCTTCCATGCTCCCCATTAGGAGAGACCTCAGTTAAGAACAATTTTCTAGCTGATGCTTGCTTGGAGCCTGGTGGTCTGACACAGCGATCAAGCAGATCCTCAACTTGTAGCTGACAGTTCAGAAAGCAGACTTTTTTATTTTGAATTACACCTTTTTTTTACCTTTTCTACTTTAATGTTACTAATGGAAAGCTAAGAGACCACTATGCAAAGTCCCTCATGCATGTAAGTTTGACAAGCCAAAGCAAGACAGGAATTCTCTTTTGTTGTATCGGTCACATTTCTCTTCACATCTTTTGTATCCTTCCTCTCTGTGGGATTTGAGGCTTCTTCAGAACTCAGCTGGAGACTTGTACTCATGCTCTTCTTAAAATATTGTGATAATTTTATTACTTGCATTTCTGCAGCTTCTGCCAGCCTTCATAAGGATTCAGATAGTCATAAAGAACAAAGGATGTAGTAAATGTATTCTAAAATATTAGTTTTCTTTTGTGTGATAAGAAAAACAATGATTACTGTATTTGTCTAACAAAAGCCTCAGTGATCAAATCCTCAGCTTTCTTCCTTACATCTTGTTTCACGTACCAAGTGTTGTCTGAGTATACAGAAATTAGCAATAAAAGGTAGAAATGCAAGATACATCAGGGTGCTGTAAATGTATCACAGGAAGTACCAGACTTTTTTCACACTAAGGACAGAGAATGATGCAGCTATGGCCAATGTGGTATAAAGTGTTCCCTTCTGTAATAACATCTGCGTTTAATATTATCAAAGATACTTTATAGTGATAGACAGAGGTTACCCAAATGCCTCCTTCTGCCATGCAAAAGGAACTATCAAACTTTATTAAGGGATTGTTCCCACAGATTCAGTTTATGAGCCCCAGCCCTGTAACAACAAAAGCTTTCTGCAGTAAACCAGACTTCTTCCACAGTACTTCATCTGTCTTCATACCTTGGTACTTGAAGCTTAATTAACAATTTCAAGTGAAATTTTGTTCTACAGGATTTACTTGGCCTTCATTCTTTCTGTTGCACAGATTGCGTACCCGTTCCCTACTTAGTCACTGAGACTGCCAAAACTGTGAATAAATTCCTCCCTGGCAGGATTTTGTTCAAACAGTATTAGGCACAGTATGCTGTTAAGGCACAGCCTATTTCACCTTTGTGGCTGTGCACCACATCTCTTTTCCTTAAGACACCTTGCATTGAACTGCACAGGATACCTGCAGAATGACCCTAGATTGGGATGTTTTACTCTCCGTCTAGACAGCATTCATTGTGCTGGACCTTATGATGCCAGCGGGACTTTTTCTTTTCCCCAACAGCTGAGAAATTTGAAAGAAGTAGAGGGTTCTGACTCATAGTCACAGAGTAAAGAACTGAGGTGAGTTAAACCTTTACAACTTCCCACTGCTTGTTACCACTCCTTTCCTGGAGGTAACCACCAAACATCACAGTTTGGTGAAGAGGCAAAGTGCCTCTGCCTCAGCCATTTGAAATAAAAAATAGATGCCCTGGGGCATGCATAGTTCATCAACAATTTAAGTTAAGATGCTGTGCTATGAAATGGAGCAGCTGATCCATGGCACACGTTCTGCTCTGTCAGTGCAGTTACAGCAACCTCCGGCAAAGAGGCAGAGCAGACTCGTACACATCCTCAGGGGCATTTGCCCAAATGACCTAGCTATTTGATAGTCGTACCAATGCAGCTTCTCCTATGTAATCAGCTGCCATAATTGCTGAAGAAATACCTTTTTAGTCACCAGTGGTGAAAGAAATGTTGATAGATAGAAATGTATGTATAGTGTGATCTCTACTGTCATGATAAAAGGATTAAAAAAATCCTTTTCTGAAGGCTACATTTTTGTGAGTTTGTGAATCCAGCGAGAATACCGACAGAATTCAGGGTGAACATTATTTACAAGATACGAGTTACGGATTTGCATATCCTGTTCCCAGAGAGCTCTCTATAGACCTCAGTTCCATTGGCAGAGCAATCTGTTGAAAATCTGTAGGGCATGTATGTATATATTGTATGTGGAGCAAAAGTTAATCCTACATAGTGTTTATGGCACATTTAGCAAAACAAGTGAATCATAGAAGCACAGAATTTGGGTTTGGGTTGGAAGAGACCTTTAAAGATCACTTGAACTTCAGGAAATTCACATGGGCCCACTCCTGAAGCCTGTCAAGATCCCTCTGGATGGCATCCCTTCTCTCAAGTTAATCAACTGCATCACCCAGCTTGGTGTCATCCCAATGTCTATGTCGCTGGTAAAGATCCTAAATAACATTGGTCCCAGGGACCCTTGAGGGACACCACTTGTTATGGGTTTCCACTTGGACATTGAGCCATTGACTATAACTCTTTGGACATGGCCATACAGCCAATTCCTTATCCATCTAACAGTCTATCCATCAAACCCATATCTCTCCAAATTAGAGGGAAGAACATTGAGGGGAGGAACATGTCAAAGGCCTTATAGAACTCCAGATAGATGACATCCATAGTCCTTCTGTTGTTCCCTGATATACTCACTCCATTGTAGAAGGCCACCAGGTTAGTCAGGCACGATACGCCCTTGGTGAAGCCATGTTGGCTGTCCCTAGTCACCTCCCTATCTTCTATATATTTTGACATGTCTTCCAGGAGGATCTGTTCCATGATCTTACTGCGCATGGAGGTGAGGCTGACTGGTCAGTAGTTCCTAGGGTCTTCCTTATTACCCTATTTAAAAGTGGGCATGATGTTTCCCTTTTTCCAGTCACTGGGAACTTCACCTGACTGCCATGACTTTTCAAGTATGTTTGAGATTGGCTTGGTAAATACATCGACCAGTTCCCTCAGGACCCTGGGATGCATCTTGTTGGGTCCTATGGACTTATGTATGTTCAGGTTCCTCAAGTGGTCTTGAACCTGATCTTCTTCTATGAAGTGAGGGATTTTATTCCCCCAGTCCCTGCTTTGACGTTCAGAGGCTTGAGAGATGTGGGAAGAGAGATTACCATTGAAAACTGAGGCAAAAACACTTGAGTACCTCAGCCTTCTCCATATCAGTTGTCACCAGTTTTCTTGTCTCATTTATCAGGGAGGTACATTTTCTTTAATCTTCCTTTTCTGGTCAACATAACTGTAGATTCCCTTCTTATTCTTTGCGTCCCTTGCCAAATTCAGCTCCAACTGTACATTAGCTCTCCTCATCCAGGTGTTGTCCCTGTATTCTTCCCAGGATACATGTCCCTGGTTCCACTACCTTTGCATTTTCTTCTTACACTTTAGTTTGGCCAGAAGGTCCTTACTGAGACATGCCAGTTTCCTGCTTTCTTTGCCTGCTTTCTTAGACATGGGAATCAAGAGCTCTTGCACTCTAAGAAAAATGTCCTTAAAGAGCTGACAGCTCTGTTCAGCTCCTTTTTCCCTCAGGGCAGTTTCCCAGGGGATGCCATCCCCTAATTCCTTAAACAATTGAAAGCTTGTGCTCCTAAAATTCAAGGCCCTGACTCTAATCTTCACCTGGCCCATATCCCTCAAGACTGTGAATTCCACCAGGGCATGATCTCTGCAAGCCAGGCTGCCACCAAGCTTGGCATCTCTAATTAGTTCATCTGGGTTGGTGAGCAACAGGTCCAGTGATGCTTCCCCTCTGGTTGGCTGTATATCACTTGGATTACGAAATTATTCTAAATATTCTCCAAGAGTCTCCTTAACTGTTTACAGCTTGCTGTGCTGCTTTTCCAGCAGATGTCAGGGTGATTGAAGTCCCCCAGCAGGATCAGAGTCTGGAACCATGATGCTTCCTGTAGCTGAAGTAAGAACGCTTCTTCAACATGCTCCCTTTGGTCCAGCAGCCTGTAGTAAACACCAATCGTGAGGTTTCCTTTGTTGGCTTGACCCCGAACTTTTACCCATGAGCTCTCAACCTGTTCATCAGTATTTTTCAACTCCATTTTTTTACCTAGAGGGTAACCCCACACATACACACAAACTCTTCCTTCCTTGCCTGTTCCTTCTGAACAGATTATAGCCATCAAGTGAAGTGCTCCACCTGAGTGATTCGTTCCACCACGTTTCAGTGATGGCGATAATATCGCAGCCACTAGCTGCACAGTGTCTTCCAGCTCTTCCTGTTTGAAACTCTTGTGTCTTTGAAAATAACCATCACAAAGACTAAAACAACTGAAATAGTGATAAGAAGTTCCTGCAGCAGAAGGGGATGGATTTTTTGATCCAGTAATTCAAGGGTTGGCAAACTGCTGACAGTTTATTGTGGAGTCTGAGAGCCCTGAGAACCTGGAGAAACAGGTTGGGTAGCAGCCCAAGAGACAGACATCCTGGCATGGCTGGGAACCAGGAGGGTTTACTTTGGAAACCTGCCATGTTGCTTGTGATGGATTCAGCATAATCATGCTCTTCTACAGAACACTTTGATTTCAACAAATTATCTGTTTTCCCAGAATGAAAAATAACATGTTAAAGAACTCCAGCTGGATGGCTCCTGTGTGATTTAGGCACTTTAAACACCTTTCCCAACTGTGTCTTGTTTCTCCTGTACTGCAAATAAGGCTTCATCAGCTCATAATTAGTGCTGAAGAAACCCTTAGAAGTTCTCAACCTTTCAGATAAACACTCAAATATGTGGTGACTTCTTTAGTTCCTCAGGACCAGAAGAAGCTTCTGTGTTCTTTATCTAGGCCTTTTTATAAAGCTGAAATTTCTAAAAGAATAGCATTTCATATGATACTCTGGTGTTTCTATCCCCTTGAAGGTTTTGATTGAAACTTTGTTCAATTCTTACATGTTCTCACAATATCACATATGCTTTGTGAGCAATATTCTGAGGGTGAGAGCACTCGCTGTAGAACAAACTGTGGCTGCAAGTGACTGGGAGAAAAAAAGCTAACAATAATATTCTTGGCTCAGATCTTGAGACCTATTAGACCTGTTGACAGAGAAAAAGGAGGTGAGTCCAACACAGATTCATGTCATACATAGCCCTCAAGATTTTGCATGATAACAAGATTGGAAGTCAAAGAAAAGGGCAATAGCAACTCCTCATGTGGTTGCGGAGTCAGAAGAACATACAGCCTAAGAAAAGGAGGTGAATAGGTAACCAGCTTTCCCTGGGGATGGGGTTTTCAGCTGGCAGTCAAATTCAGGCACAAGTTAAGTCATGCCTTGGGCCATAGTCCCTCTGGTATCTGTATACCTGTTCCTTTTGCAGTTCCTGCATTAGGGCCCTTTGTCAAATTGCATTGCAACATCTCAGACTACCACTTTACAAAGAAACCAAAAAGCAGAGTGAGAGAATACAGGTTGAAGCACCAGTGCGTGACAGACCATGCTCCTTCATTGTCAGCAAGCTAGCTAGGCAATGCTTGGGCACAGTCTGGGGGCCACTGCCTATTACTATGAGGCAGTATGGATGAAGCCACCCTTCTTCAGTTGTGGAAGAGAGTTCAGCAGTATATGCATATATATATGCACTATATAGCTATATTTGGTCATATGTATGTGTGTCGCAACTTCATTAACCTGGGAACTTTTTTTGCTGCATGAAGTTCCATCATTTCAGTGAAGCATTATTTGTGATATTTATTCTTGCTGCTGCATTTCTGATCGTGGTACATTAGGGAGTATTTTTCGTTGCCCATCTTCTTTAATAACACACCTTATGTGACAACATTCTCTATATAGTCTGTGCTGTGCCACTTGCTCTTATGTGCCCAAACCCAGGCACTGGCCAGTTTTAATTACACGGGGACTTAGCCTCAGAGGCTAACAACAGTCTTTAATGCATTTAAACTCTGATATCACAGCATGTTACATCTAAATTCTGCACTTGATGAAGACGATCACTGGAGCGAGGGTGATCAGGGAAAATGCCAAAGGGCGGGTTTCAAATGCTCTTTTTGCAGATAATGCTGTGAACACTTTTAAAAGGGTAGATAAATAGCAAGAGGCCAGACTACGCATGAGAGCAGACAAAAGCTTTGTAATATGGTATTTTTCATTTGGACTTTGTCTTCATTTGCTAGCTAACCCCAAACAGACCTTCCTTTTTCTACCTATCAGCAATGTGTAAATAAATCTTTCAGTGCATTCTATAAATAGACACAATTCCTTCATTACAAATGACCTTTCTACTCTCAGCTTTGTTACACAGAACATGGACTGTGTCCAGGTGGAGGTCATAGGATGTAGCATCTTGTGAGAGTCCACCTAAGCACACATGCAGCGTGAAATAAAGGTTCTTTTTTTTTTTTTTTTTTTGCAGTGCTATAGCACTTTGCCCTACAGCATCAGGTATGCACAAGAGGCTATGGTCCAGCAGTGCCAGACCTGTGACATTATATGAATTTGGTGATATTAGGGCTGGGCGCAAACTTGAGTATAAGAAGTTCCACTTAAAAGTGAGGAGGAACTTCTTTACTGTGAGAGTGGCAGAGCACTAGAACAAGCTGCCCAGAGAGGTGGTGGAGTCTCCTTCTCTGGAGACATTCAAAACCCACCCGGACAAGTTCCTGTGCAGCCTGCTCTAGGTGGACCTGCTTTGGCGGGGGAGTTGGACTAGGTGATCTCCAGAGATCCCTTCCACCCTATATGATTCTATGATTCTATGATAAAAGGTTGGTTTGAGCATGCCCAGGAGTCCAGGGGGGCAGAAGTTCTTTCTGTGCATGCCACCTCCCCGTAGACTGCTATGCCCCTTTATACTAAAGGTACAGATGTGGTCTCCTCTCTCAGGAGACCAAGGCAGAACAGTTAGCAGTTGATGGGACATTTGAGGGAACCCCGCCGAGTCATAAAAATGAGAAGAAGTGCCAAGATTCAGATTAGCTTTTCTTGGCTTCTGTTGGACTTAGAAAGGATAAGGCTGTGGGAGGTACTGCTTCATTAGCCTGACTTCTGTGTAAAGCATACTCATGTCAGTGGGGCGTTGTTAGTAACATCCTGAGGAAACAGCTTCAGGGGCTGGGGAGTTTATTGCCCATCTTCTATGATAACATAGATCCTATTACAACCCCAAAGGTTAATTTCTTTTGAAAGTCTGAATTATGGAGTATTAAAGGTATGCAGAGGATTTCTTTCAGAACACTGCATTTTCTGAAGCAGTTTTAGGACCAACCAATTTCTTGGAGTTGTGCTCCCAGGACGTTGGCTAAGGGGAGTAGCCGAGGTAGCCAAGCTATAATATAAATGTATAGTGTAGTTGTATTGTATGGGCATATCCAGTAAACTACTTTGGATACTGAGGGGTTAGTCTCATTACTTTGTCCACCCTGGACCACAAAGTCCACCTCTGACAATGAAGTCATGATCTTTAGTCCCGAAGAACAGCAAAAAGTCAAAACAGTGGATCTTAAGTGCTTCCTGCACTATAATGTTTCTGCTGTTATTGCTGCATTTCCTCTTGGTTCCTTCAGCCAGCTAAGCCATGCTCTCGAGTTTTCTGCTCATTTCAGAAACTGCCAGACAGTAATTTGTGGAGCAGAAGGTTGCAACTTTCCTTCACCCAGTCCCTGCAGGACTGACTGCTGGCCGTGCAGCCACTGGAGAGGAAAGAAACCCAGTGTAGCTCATGGGAGTTCAAAGGGGAGCATTGGCTGGTCTTTGTGGTCTGGACCTGGACTATACACTTTTTCAGAATTCCCTTTGATACTTGGTTACAGAGTTCAACAAGACCATCTAACTGGCCATGGTACACTGACATTTTTAGCCATTTAATTAACAAAGCCTTGGAGAGTTCTTGCATTGTAAGAGCTGTGAAATTAGTGCTGTAATATATTTTGATTTGGTTATGTTGACGGGCCTGGAAATAAAGGTTTTATGATATAATTTTCTAGTGCTAATGGGCTGTGAAAATATGACTTCTGGGTGATGGGAGATATATGCTAACGAGGTCCCACAGTCCAACAATCTTAACGAATATAAGAGTATCCCACCTAATTTCTCCTGAGGGAACCAACGGATGTAACCTCTAAAAGAGAATGCAAAAGAAGTGGGGCCTAGGATACCTTTGGAAGATACTGAGGACAGGATAGACATTCAACACCATGTAGTCCAGGGTACTGTCTACATGCTTACAAACATAGAGATCCAATTTTCTATATCACTGTGTGTGGAGAGGATGATACTCTTTCTTTTTGCCATCTTTTTCATCAGTCAGTTCCTATGCAAACTGTGTCTCATGTAGTCTGTGTAGGTGTGGGACAAATCTCTTTATTACATGTATGCTGAAAGGAAGGTATCTTTTTGTTCTGTAAACTAATATAATGATGACAATAATTAATGATGGAATTTTGCCAGAAATGTGACCACAAAATCAGTCTTAATGCAGGTTCAAAGACGGCAATGTTCTCAGCATTGGCATAGAGAATAAGGGATTTTGTTCTTTTAATCCCTAAGCAAAAATTGTTTCCTCCAGTTTATGGGTGTATTTTTCTACTCGGTTATTTTGTCCTTCAACCATATAAACCTTGTTTACTAATTTAAATGTGTAATAGGCACAGTTTCAATAACTAATTTGTGTACGTTTCTTCACAAATGTCAGGTAGGATAACATTTCCCTGGAGAAACTATATAAGAAGTCAATAAAATATGTGTAACATGATTGCATCAGTCAAATACACACAATTATTGAGCTGTTCAAATGCACACTCATTTCATGTATTGATGTTTTCATTCTTAAAGAAAACAAAAAGAACTCAAACATTATTATTTTTATGCAAAGGGGATATTCATTCTCATCCTTTTAAATATATGTTCACCATCCTTAAATGTAAATTAATAATTTACAACTCTATAATTATATTCAAATCACTGAGGGAAGGGAAGCGATACCTCTGCTTTTCTTCCAGTTCTTTTTAATGTAGTCTGTAGCTGTTACGGTCGTGACAGATGTTACACTTTGAACATCACTATTGTTCCAATATCCCTGCCTAAAGAAAACTTGGAATAGAAATAATAGTGCTGTGAATGTCCCCATTCATTTTAGTTATGCATTAAGTGAAATGCCAGTTTAAAATTAGTTTTAAAAATTAGTATGGATAATTAGGAGAAGGACGTATAGTTTCTTCAAAAGTAAATCTAATTGCAGGAGTCCTGTGTGGATACAATGAAGAACCATGCTAAGCATACGTAAGATTTGTATGTTAAGGCCTTTAAGAACATATTGCGGCATCTGTTTGGGAGATCATAACTGGTTTTATTGCATCCATTTAACTTGAAGACAGACCCAGCTTTCATCACTTTGGGAAATGTTATGTCAGGTAATGTGTAAAAGACTATGAGATCATGAATCGTTGACAAAATGCAGTTTTTACATTTGTAAGATAGATAAGATCTTCACTGAGAGCTGTAAATTCAGACAGTGATGCATTAAACTGTACAGATAAACAAAAATAACTTCTTGTCTGTCTCTATATCCATAAATTTCCTTCTTCTTTGCAAACCAGTGTTGTAGTCCCAGATTTAATTAAAACAGTGATTAAAGTATCTTGTAAGCACACACTCAAGCATAAGCTATGGCACACTCCTTAGCAGCAGAAATGCATGCCTGTCATGTTTTTGTAAACCTGCTCCTTTCCCTGAGAAGCAGGCAAGCCAGTGTTTCATCTTAATGATGATCGTGGAGTGGACCAAAACATTATATCCCAGGTCCAAGGAGAGCGTGAGTAGGTATTTCTAAAAGCTCTGTGTGCGTATGGAGTACATGACTGTTCCCCTTGCAAGGAACACAGTGTTTTTCTCATTCTTGAGCACACTATTGCTAATGTACAAAACCAGGACTGGAATTTTCTATTGCTAATGTACAAAACCAGGACTGGAATTTTCAGTCTTGTGCAATGCTGTGAGTTTGATTGATTGGTATTTGCAATTTTTAGGTTGCTTTTTTTTTTAATGTTTCTTGTATGTATGCTAATGGTTGTCTCCAAGCTACACCATTTGCTTAATTGAGATCCTGCTGTGGTGCATAAATGAAGCATACCGTATTTGTGGATCTGTTTCATACCACTGGCGGCAGTGAGAACTGTGTCAATAATTTCAGAGGGGAGGGAATTAGGACCTGTAGAACACTGTAGGTTTTATGGAATGCTAAATACATTCCTTAACAAGACAAAATAACTCTTCTCTTACTTTCTTTCATTACTTTTCTGTTTTCCTTTGCCTTTGTCCCCAGCTTTTATCCACTCATTTTCATAATCATGAGAAGCCAAATTAATCTCAGGTATAAGACTGCCAAACCAGCTTTGAATTTCTTTGACTGTTCTGACTCTTTATACTTTGAGCCCAACGACGAGGGCCAGAAACTACCTAGATCTTACCAGCTGAGATATTGGGTGGCTCATTAGTTTGGCAGATCCGGCTCCCATTCAGCCTCAGATGCCCACATGTGAAGACACATCTACTTGTATCGTGGCAGGCATCCATTCACTCATGAGTCACTTTGTTTTCTTTTCGTATTAGGTATGCTACAGGTCATATGCTTTGCTTCCAGTAAAAATCACTTGCTCTCTGTGTAAGTAACCGTGTAATCAAATCCTGAGAGAGTGGGAGGGAAGGGACCCAGATGAAGAGGGTAAAAAGCATCCTCCACTCAGAGAAGTAAAGCAATAAAATAGGGCACGCAGCTGGCAAAACTGTGGGGAGAAAAGCAGAGAAAGATAAAAAAAATTAATCATCTCAAGAGCACAAGACTACAAATGAGGAATGAATGTAGTTTGAAAGTGGCTGAACAAAAGGGAGGGAAAAATTGAAATAATGAAATAGGAAGTCCACATGGGCAAACTAGAAGATCACAGTCAGGATCAGTGAAAACAAATAATAAGCAGAAAAAGCAAAACACACAAAACATGTGTACACCAGAACAAATGATCAGGATAACGACATGCTTTTCAAATTTTTGAAGGAAGGGAAATCGCAACAGAAATAGCGAGAGGAACAATTTTAGAAACTATAGTGGAGATGAGAGGCTTCTCTTCAACAGTTTCTGTCTAGTAATCTAAAAGTTTTGCTGTTCTAAGTATAAACCAGGCAATATAAATGAGAGCAAACATAATTTATTTTAATTTATACGTATTTGCATTGTGTATGTCGGCTTTATTTTAGATAGTAATCTGTCTGTGTGGAATCTCGTAATTTTTGTTCTTTAGTAGCCAGGTAGATTGCAATAGAGCATCTCGGCAGAGAGGTGGCAACTCGGTGCACCACTGCTCTAGCAGAGGTGGAATGAAGCCTGAGGAGCCCCTACCTTGTACTATTGACGACAGAGCAAAGGTGTTCTCTTTTACCTAATGAGAGTTTGTATTTCTGGAGCAGGTCACTCTGGTTCGCAATCTTGCTGTCCTCCATATATTTTACAAGCCTACTAACGTAAAGCAGGAAAATCTCTTTATGCTGGAAAGCAGCAAAAGCACCCAGCAAAACCATTCAGCTTCAAGCTCAGCTGCCTGGATTTCAGAGGCATTTTTGATGATGAGGGTATGCCTAGGTTCCCATTGTGGTCACTGGAGCCTACTTAGCTCACCAGGTACGTTAGGGCCACAAGGATCATTAGGGGCCTGGAGAATCTCTCTTATGAGGAGAGGCTGAGGGATTTGGGTCTTTTTAGTCTTGAGAAGAGAAGACTTAGGGGGGATATAATCAATGCATACAAATACTTAAAGGGAGGGTGTCAGGAGGATGGGGCTGGTCTTTTTTCAGTGGTGCCCAGTGACAGGACAAGAGG
>JAOXNO010000001.1:133723038-133806331 GCA_028565335.1 Limnodromus scolopaceus
ATAAGCATTACCTGGTCTAGTGGGAGGTGTCCCTGCCCATGGCAATGGGGTTGGAACTCGATGATCTTTAAGGTCCCTTCCAACTCTAACCGTTCTATGATTCTATAATTCTTTGCAAATTACAGAAGGGTAGTTTATTTGACTGTTCAGCTCCATTCGAATCCCCTAATTTGTTCTCTGCAGGTGAAATGAAAGATGTAGGGGTTCCTTCTGGAGATCTGAGCATAAGAGGCAAGCTCTCCACCCTACAGGTTGGAGAACACAGGACTTGTTCGAGCCTGAACAACTGTTTTGGCTCATCCTTTTTCTGAAGGCCCCCTCCGCCTCATCTGCTTTCTTTAGTTTAGTGTACTGCCGGTGTTGTTCTGCACTATTTCTTGTCTGTAAAGCTCTTTTTCAGTGAGGGTCCTATTTTTATGTTGCCCTGTGGAAAGTGTAAGGTTTAGTATCTTTAATTATGCCTGTCCTCTTTGGTGCCTGCAGTACGATTGTGCTGTACCACATGATGACGTGGGGCCTCGCGGTGATGCTCTGCGTGGAGGGAATTGCACTGCTTTACTACCCTTCTCTCTCCAGGTAAGCAGGGCTCTGGGAACAACCTGCAAAATCATAGAGCTCTCTGGTCATTTGAATGTCTTTTGCTCGGCTTTAGAGACAGACGTCCAAATGTTGGCCTTTTTTGATCTTTGACAAGCATGTCCTGCCGAGTCAGTGAGTATTCTAGAAATACCTGCCTGGGTTTCAGGGGGCCCTGAAGAAATATGCCCAGCAATACGGGCACTTGGGTGTGCTGCAGCACTGATACAGCTTCTCCTGTGTGCCACTGTTCTCCCACTCCTGGTTTTAGCTTTGTATTTGTTCCTTTAAATTTGAGAAAAATACACGGACAATGCATGTTAATAAACTTTGTGTCCCATGTGAACTGGTGTTGAAGCTCTGTGCGTTAAAAGAGTAGCATCTGTTTGCATCGGTTATTTTTTTACATTAAAGGTGACATAGATAGAATAGCCAGAACTGTCACATGTAGATAAAAAAAAAAAACAAGGCATAAGCTGTTAATGATTTTTTTTCTCAGCTGTGAAAATGGCTTGGAGCATGCAATCCCACATTACATCACAACCTACGCCCCGCTCCTGCTAGTGCTGGTGGTCAACCCCATCCTGTTTAGGAGGACAGTATCAGCAGGTATGTTCCTAACAGCCAGTATGAATCAGTATGTGGTATTTAGCAACGTAACAATACTGTAAAAAGTCGCGCCTGTGCATTCAGTGATGTGGGATAGCTCCTCATTAAATCATAAAGATACAGCAAAGGGTGGGAGGGAGTTGCCTATTGAAATGAAGATACCATCTTGATGGGAAATTTGCCCTAGAGACACACTCTGGTGATGTACTCAAGCTATGCTGTTATAAACCTCTGCTGCAGATTGGCAAAGGTGTTTGTTTCTATGTTACTCAATTACTCTGAAAGTATTTGAGGCAGTGTATAGTGGATGCGTTACTGTAGTATCGGTACCAATCTGGATTTTGGAGTGTGATTTATTCTGGTTTAAAGATAATGTTGGTGAGATGTGATAGTTGATTTAACTTTTTGGCAGCCCTGGAGCTGAAAAAGTAATTAAATATGAGCAGAATTTTGTCATTCCTGATTCTGAGATTATGAAACAAATGGGGATTGTACATAACTGAGTTGGGATCTTGAAGTTCCCGTTTAATTTATTATCCAGTGTTTTGAAGAAATGAGACTGAAAAAAGCCACAGATTCAATACATTCTTTGCATGTAATATGATCAGTGCTAGGCGTTTGCAGCACCTGAATTTATGCTTATTGTCTACACATTGAATATATGAATACAGAAACAGAAGACTTTATATTCTCAGTTCAGTCTTCATCCCACCTGTCCTACATCCCTCAGTAATACTCATTTTCAAAGGAACAGTTGTTCCTTTAAAAAGTTGTTCCTATAAAAAGTCGCTTTTTTATGGGAAAATACACATTGAGTATATTTGTGTTTCTGCACATGTATATCCTTGAGATATCTGAACAGCATGTGGCATAACTGTCTATTTTTACTGACATTACACCTTCAAGTTCTAGAGGTGTAGCCAATGCTATATCAATTACACAATGAAACATAATGTGCATAATAGGTTAGAATGTATTCTATTTTAGTCTAGACATCACATAATAAATATATCATTATATCACACATTATGTAGAAGTTATAAGCACTACTTTTTTGTTATAAAAGAATAATATGTTGACCATACTATTTTCTATTTTCAGTGGGAGTGAGAGAAGAAAAAACAGCGAGTGGGATATCACTTATTTTAGGAATCCATAATGGATGTACTTCTTTTCCTTTGGTATCAGGCTTTATGTGAGATTTTTGTATGATGGTCCTTCCAGCTTCCAAATTGCTGCTGGAGACAAATCTATCTGTTCCCTCTTCACAGATACCTATCTTCTGTACCCTTGTGCCTATCACTAAAAAGATACACATATATTAATGAACATAATCATATACTTTCCAGTTGCCTCCTTACTGAAAGGGAGACAAGGGATTTACACAGAGAATGAGAGACGTCTGGGGACAGAGATCCAGATCCGCTTCTTCAAAATTATGCTGGTATTCGTTATTTGGTAAGAGGTGCATTATTTTGGTTTAAACTGCCTTTCTCCCAGCTGGAGAGGGTCGGGGACAAGAATAGAGTCTGACAGGTTGCTTCATTTGTTTGTCTTTATGCTTGGAAGGGAAGGTGTCTAAGGAAGAAGTAGCTCTAAACTAGTTCACTGAGTAGCTGAATCACTCATGTAGCATCACAAGGCTGCGAGGAAATGATAAAAGTGTTTAACCGACAGGAAAACAATAACCCCAAGAAACAATAGCGGGAAAAAAAACCCACACAACATCGGGCATAGGCTAAAGCTGTCTGGAGCAGCAGCTCCCCAGCACTGTGGGGTGATAGACAGCTTTCTGTACCCAAGATTTCTCAGAGTCTCTTGTCACCAAGCACATCATTGAAAAAACTGCGATAAATTTGTTTTTTGAAGGTTTTGAAGGTAGGCTTCTTGGCCCTGACCATGATTATATATGACTATAGCCACCTCTGTGGTTTGCAGATCCCAAATGTGTGAAAAAAGAATGGGTATTGACTGGAAATACAGGGTTATATATTCCAGAAAAAAAATCCCCATATGATTGTGTATGAAATTTCTAATCATTTAATCTTTTTCTTAATATTCCATCTTCATCTATGCAAATAGTGCTTTGGGGTAGGAAAGGAAAGAGATAGGGAGGAGAGGAGGGAAGGAAAAAGGCAAGTGGGGAAGGAGGGAGGGTACATACCCCAAATCCCTGTACCTCTGCTTCAGCAGCACCATCCAGTGTGAAGGATTCTGGAGTGGTACTGGATGCACACAGCAAAACTGAACTGAAATAGGACCTGCTTTTGAAGGAAAAGTTTTTACTGCAATCTCACAATTATCCTACAGCAACAAAGGCAGCAGAAGGAGTGGTGCTCTGCTCTCCAAGGGTCTGTGCAATGACCTAGCAAGGAGGAGTCACTGCTATGAAGTGTTTACTACCTCCATGGGTAATACAAGCAACAGCAGAGGGATGAAGCAGTCCTGGAGCAGTGAAATATGACTTGGCCAAACTTATCAGTCTCTACAACTACTTAACTTTTTTATCCACAGGTACCTTAATGCACATTACATTGCTTCAAAAGGCTGAGCAGGGAGAAAGACTGCCTTTTTATCTTCTCCTGCCTGCTGTATACTGGAGTGCTCCGAAGGGAAATTACTATCTTTTCTTGGGAAGTAACAGAGTCTGCTTGGCTCGGGAGAGAGGTTTCTAATGCTAAGGGTGAGGTAGCCAGCAGGAGACGGGGGGAGAGGCAGCAGCAAAGGACCCTGCAGCATGGCTTCCTGGAAATTGTTGAAAATAATGAGGAGCAGAGATTTAGCCAGGCTTCCAGGGCTTTGGAAAGAAAGAGCCCAGAGGCCCTACAGAAGTGTGTTGCAACCTAAGGAATGGTGGCCAGCTTGCTGGTCTGGGAGCAAGCATGAAAGAAAGGCCCAGTTCCCCAAGGACAGAGTGGGGACATTTGTTTATTTCCATTCTGTCTCATTCTGGGTTTTCCTATTAAAAAAAAATAATCACAGCTCTAGTTTTGGATTTTGTTCTGCTAATAAAACAGAAACTTTAGAGTGTAAAAACTCTCTCAAAGGTTACTGCAAGGAAAGACTGAGGCAGTCTCATCTCAGAAGCTTAGGGAAGATTCCCTGCCAACCCAGAAATCAGATATGAGATGAGTTAGTCAAAGACAGCAGGTTGGGGCAGCTTGGGATAGAAGACATGTCTGCAGCTTTAGGAGGGGAGAGCAGGAGGACATGTGTAAATCTCCATAGAAAGTACGACATGGATGCTGATGGTTTTCTTTCTGAAGCTGCAATAGAACTGTATAGAAACGCTGGTCTGACTCTTCAGACATCCTAAGAAGTTACAGACATTTACTATAACCTTTATTTAGTTTAGAATATACTCAGTTTCTTTCACAGAATGAGGTTTGATTATGCTTATCCTTTTTTGGAAACAGAAGTTACCTTTATTCCAAAAAAAGATGGCATTTTCAAGGATTTTAAAGTAAACTTTGGTTTTAGTTTGTAGTTTTTTTACATGCATTTTGAAAGTCTGATGTAATCTAAGCCTGGAATTCTAACTCCAGCTAGAGTTTCAGCAGCCTTTTACAACACCCAAGCATATATTTGGTTTTCTTATCTGTGAGCACTTCTCTCTTAAGACACAAGCAAAAGAAGTCAGCATGCGTGACGTGCCCATTATGGGTCCTAGTTGTTTATCAATTTTGTCCTGCAATTTACTGTTCTTCAGCAAGATCAAATGATTGGGGTTTTGGGTTGGGTTTTTTTTTGTGTGTGTGTGTGGTTTTATTTTTGTTGTTATTATGTTGATTTCTTTGTCTAGGCCTGTTTCAGCAGGTGTCTGGTGTTTGATCTCAGAGACCTACTGGTCCCTTGAGATTGAGACAACATTAAAAAAAAATCTCACTCTCCTTATTAGTGATCCTAATTTCTATAATTTGAAAGTATAGCATACTTTATATATACATTCATATATATATAACTGTCTCGTTCTCTTCTTTATTCCGGCAAAAGCTGGTCATCCAATATCATCAATGAGAGCCTTTTGTTCTACCTCGAAATGCAGCCAGATATCAATGAAATGCCCCTGAAGAACATTAGAAGCGCTGCACTGATCACATGGATTATAATGGTAGGTCAGCTGTGACATTGCTGAGTCTTAGAAATCACTTTTATAAGACTGGTGGAACAGCTCCAGTGTAGTGAGTTGCTTATGATTTTTAGGGATATAAACACTCAGAAAATCAAGGGAGAAAAGCAGAAAATAAGAGAGAGGAAGGAGTGGTCACTGGAAGTGCTTTTCACATATAAACTTTGCCAAAAATGTACCAAAGGGTACATACAAAAGTTAGTACTCTAACTTTTTCTCCCATTTACTGGAGTATGCCTTCTCTTTGTGAGTGGCTGCTACCCATTTTAAGATCAGACAACTACGATGGTTTCTAGTCTAACCTTGCTAAACTCTGCCATAATGCAAGCTACAAAGTTTTAGCTTGTGATTCCTGAAGGGTTACCCAATAAAATGGGCATTTTCTGGTAATTTCTGGTAGTTCTTTATTATAAAGAATAATTGCATCTTATATCATGACATTTGGATAATTATTTGAGGACAAAGGCATGAAAAATCATGAGAGCAATGCACCAAAAAATAGCTGTAAGATGCTGGCCTCTTACTGTACCCTACACTCTTTTCTCCTATTGGAATATTTGACAAGGGATTTTTCAGAGGTGATAGTGCAGGTTCCTTTTCCAAGAGTTTATTCTGGAGCTGTTAAATACCTGTAAGGCCTGAGCATGCTTTGTGTAGTTAAGCCCTTGAGCAGTTTTGTATTGAAGGGTTAGGCGATGCAACTGATTTGATACAACCTCCTTCTCTAGCAAGGAGTGAACACATTCACGTGACAGGGACCTTCCCCTTGCTCACCTGGAGAGCAAGAGGTCGGGTCTAGGAACTGAGGTTTTTTTTAAATTGGCTGTAAAAATAATTGCTCTTTTGTCATGGGAAAAATAGAAACAGCTAAAGCCATTCACTTGCCAAGCATCCCAAAGCACTGGGAACAGAAACAATTTTTTTTAAAATCACTCGGGGTTTTCTTTTTCAGTGTCCCTGCCCTGTTTTTCCATCCCACTTTGATGGACATTTTCACTGGCCCAGGAATCTGCAGCAATTCCAGACAGATCAATTCCTGCTATTTTTAAAATCTTGACTGTGTGTGCTCGTGTCTACTCTCATATATTTGACTTGGCTTCTAGGGAAAAATATAATATTTGCTTTTGTGAATAAAAAAGGCTAGAGCTTGTGGGGAAAGTTAAAAACACACCAGGGGAATGACCAGCTAAAATTCATGCTAGAAAACCATTTGGTGCTTACTGTTCACTGGGATGGCCTCAGCATATTGGAACAACAGGTCGTGGTATCGTCCTTTCACTCCAATTTGTTTGTGTCTGCAATGGGAACAACATGCATTTCTATTTGCATCCATATCACATCTTTTAAAGACAGCAGTTTTTCAGTGGAAGGGAAGTTGTTAATGCATGCAAAATGTTTAGCTGGAGTTCAAAATGCAGCCTTGCTGGTCTAACTCCTGTTGCGTTTCTCTTTCCTAGGGGGTTCTTAATCCGATGCAAGGCTTCCTCTTCACGTTAGCTTTCTATGGCTGGACAGGATGGAGAGTGGACCTGAAATGGCGAAAAAGAGAAATACCCTGGGAATCAATGTCCTCATCAACCGTGGGTGAAAATGCCTATCCCTCACCAGTGAACTACCAAAGCAACATCCATGATTCAAAGAAGATATCAACAACTGACAGCCAGCAGACTGACGAGGCTATAAGCATGTTGTCTGAAGGTAACACTAGTGGTGATGACAGATTAACCAGGAGCTCTCCCATCTACCAGGGCTGGTAGTTCACAGGCGCAGAGCTGGATCCCACTTCTCACATTTTCAAGACTCATAAAACCACGTCACTGTGTGAACCGTTGCATACTTTGAAATTAGGTTTGTGCCCAATGGCTTGATGGCATTTCCTATAACTTGCATGTGTGAGAGAGAGCATGTGAGACACAGAGAAATTATGGTTTATGTCTTCTTTTGCCTTATGGGAGATGTGTTAAAAGGTATAAAAGGTGATCTTTCTTCAGCAGGAGTATATCTCTGCAAAGATCTGTGTTACTTACGATTCATTTACATCCATTTTGTTTTAATTTGTCTTGTAACTTCCATATGGTAGAAGAGTCTTTTCCTTAAATAAATGGACTATTAATATGTTGGGTTTTCAAATGTGTTGCCTTGCTCAGCATAAAATTCCTTACCCAGAATTACAGCTCTAGGATTTCTGAGACACCATTTCCAGCCTTGACACTCTGGTAAAACAGTAGTGACAGCAAACTTTGACATAAGCACAAATATTTCCTGTTTATGTAGAATCTCACTGACATAGTTTTCTTTTAGCTTGTTTATATGAATTTTCAGTTTGGTTTTATCTAGGCAGCTGAAAGGCTTTTTAAAAAAAATAATAATCAAGCCCAGCCTAGACTCCATAAACACTTCAGAGTAATGGTTCCAGTTCACACTTGGTTCAAGCAAAAATAACCCTTCAAACTGTTCTTTAGTATGGATTCAGTTTGATCCATATATGTTCTTGTCTAACAGGATTATGACTGCCAGGGGCAGGTGCATTAAGAGATAACGTTTGCAAAAAAACACCTAGATGATCTGAGTGCTTATCAAAAAACAGAATAAGTAGAATTGATAGTCCTTTCTCTGAGGTGTGCTCTAGTTTATGTGTTCATCTGCTGAATGAAGAGATATTAAATCAATTTTCCTTATCTTCTCAGATACATACCTCTTTTGGTGCAGTGCCCTAAGTACCTAGATCCACACAATTCCCGGGACTGGTTGAAAGTTAAGAAGAAATTGTTGTCATGTTTGTCCCAGGATTTTAACTTCATATCAAAAGAAGAAGTAGTATGATTTAAGTCTGGTTGTGCTGAAAGCTGTTTACAACAGTTTGACCGATGGCACGGAGGGACGCCCTTGAACGCAAGGAACCTCCCTCCCTTCCTTCAGCATGTGGCCAGGGCCAGCTGTAAAACAAAACCTATTTTATAAACCCTATTCACATCCACTTTGGCTGAATTTCACTGGCTGTCCACACTCTTCTTTTCTAACCCAGTTCAGTCCCAGCTACAGTAAAAAAAAGACAGCTGAAAGGTTAGTGCAGTAATAACATGAAGCTGTATTACTTGGGGGAGTCCCAGGATGGCTAGAGATGCAGGATCAGCAACTATACAGATAAATATTGATTTGCTATTTTAAATAAGTCTCCTTCTTGAACTAATTGTTTGATGCAAAGATGTTAAACAATGATGGGATAATTATTTAGGCAGACCATTACAGAGCTGTGGTTGGTTTGTAGCAAATCTTTTACCTTGTGCCCTGTAGAAACCTTTGTGGTTTTATGGCTTTGTATTTCAGTTCTAGTTGTCAGAAATACTGTCAGATCACCAAATCCTTTCTTGTCATCACAGTCATTTTTTCCCTAGCTAGGTATGAAGAGAAAGCACAGGAACTTGAGAGCAGATTATATTGATCCTTTTGAAACAGAAACCACATTTTTGGTGCACCACTCATCACAACTGGGTTCAAAAGAGGACAAAAAGGTGGAGGTGGAATTGTTGGTAAACCTTTTCAGATGCTAGGGTGTGGGCCAAGGTGCCAAACCCAATAAACAGCCTCTGGCTTCACAGGAATTGTCATGTGGCACAAAAGCACTTGGGAGATGACAGGCTGTGGCAAGAGGCCCTGTGAGAGGACTGAAGAGCCAATCCCTCCTTCCTTTCCCTGCTCCAGGGCACACGTGGGACAGACTTGGTGCCCAAGCGCTGGGCCCTGAGCAGCCCCTGAGCCGAGCCGGGGGGCTGCTGGTGCTAGAGCACCCCTGCTCTGGGGCAGCCTCCCACAAGGGTCATGCTTTGCTCCCTTCCTTTTCTTGTTCTTTCAAGGTGGTCCTTGGGATGTGTGTGGCGTGTCTCTGCATTGGGATGTCATCATGACGGATTAGGACTCATCTGAGAGCTTAAAGACAGCTAGGCTAATGCTGATGCACTGAGAACATGAAATGGGGCCCAGTGGAGCAAACCAACAGCAGTTGCTAACTTGCAGATGAAGTAGGTGTGAGGAGAGTTTCCTTACATGCTGTTCCCAGCCTCTTGTGAATGTACATGAGACATTCCTCCACGGCTTAAAACAGGGTGATAATTGGTTCTGCTCATTTGTCACCTTGACCGCATTTGATTTCACCCCACATGGACCTTGTTCTTGCCTCACCGTTCAACAATTCAGGCAAAGCGTTGTCTTCTCCGAGCATTGCCAGCTGTACCCATCTCTTCCCATCAGGATTGGGCTTTCGAGGTGCATCTCCCAGTTGCCCCTCGCTGCCTGTGCTTGCTGCAGGGAGGTGACAGGGCAGCCTCGGGCTTCATTTTGGGGCAAACTAAGTGTGTGCTTCAAGAGTCAGCGAGGGCACGCTATAGACACTGTGTCCTGGACAGTGTAGCTGTAACACCGATCTAAGCAGTGCCTGCTTAAGTGTGCCACCCACTCTCCACTGAGAACAACCTTGTGCTTATCAGCACATAGAAGAACACCCCAGTTTTCATTCTGGTGTCAGTTTGTATCTGCATAGTCATCATAGTGTGTTAATTCCAGATTTCCAGCCTATGATCTCTTCAAATACTCCTATTTTTAGGAGCATGCTGGCAGGCTGTTCTGGTGAATGTGGGAAGTGCTTGTCTCCGGCCTAAATATTTGTTTTCTTAGGTGTGTTTCAAACATGGCTTGGGTTAACAGGGAAGAGATCCTGTCAATCCTGAAGTCCATAGATGCAGTCAGAGTCTATGGCCTTCAGCTTATGCTGTCTGTGGCGGCGGCTGTCTTCTACGGTCACACAGCTCTTCAGTTCACCAGCAGAATGCAGCTGGTTCTCTGGAATAGCAGCATGTGACTCAGAGGAAAAGTAAATAGGGAACAAGGTCAGATATTGTCTGATAAAATATATGTAGCTAAAGCCCTGCTTTGACAGTGTAGCAATTGTGAGTTTTAGCTTATTTTGGGTGTATTAGAGCGCAACAAAACCTTTCTGAATTTATTGAAGGGGAAAAAATGTAAATTAAAAAAAGTAGTTGAATCCATGCACTGAAATAAAATTGCTGTAGTGGATAAAATGGGTATCTCTGCATACAGGGCAGTGCAGCTGAACTGACTCTATTTACCACCTTCCTCCCCTCCCACCCAGCTTATCAAATCCAACCATTCGCAGTAAGTGTTCCTTCTACTCACCAAAACTTATTTTTAAGCCCTCAAAGATAAAATGAAAACTTTCAGGAAAAGTGTCCTCTCATATCCTGTAATACTTTCTTAAACCATCCTAGCTGTTCTCTGCTGGTGGAAGAGGATGTGTGGAACTGCCAGTCTCATACATTTAATTGCTATTTTATTTGGCCAGATGTTCAGGCTAATTGCAAAGCTGAAATACGAGCACTAGTAAAATCATAAACTACTTGAATAGGCAGACTTCTTGCATACCAAAGCTCTGCATTTATGAGATCCACCAGATGTCTGAATACCAAAATCCTAACTACACCTCTCATTAAGCCCTTCCTCTAGTCTTGTAGACCAAATACATGGAGAAAACTAGAAAGTGAAATGCTAAATGTCATTCCCCTGCCCCTCCATCCACTGTATAACAGGGCTTGACTTCTAATTCAGAAGTCCTTGTGTATTCATGATTAAAAGTTGTCTGATCTTCTAAAATTTTCTTAATTTTCACGGATTCCTCAAGTTTACAGTAGTCCCAGATGGAGATCACTAAACCACATGGTAACTTGCGTCATTTTAATATAGGTCAGATGATATCTGAGTCACTCATCCTTTAAGGAGCAGCCATGCATCTGTGTGGATAGTGAAGCTGGCAGCTGAAGAAGGTGCAGTTTTCAGACTGAAAGACAGTCTCTCAGTCTTTACTGAGAGAAAAATAGGGAGCACAGTTAGATCCAGGGATGCATTTGAATCTGTTTTCCCGGGCAGTTTATATTCCCTAGGATATGTATGGAAAGTTGGTTCTCCCTCCACACCTCTCTAAGCAAATTCTTGAACAATCAGAGAGCGAAACTCATTAGGAGATTTCTAGGTGAAGTTTTCAAAAGGCTGAGAAGATCTCACTGAGTGATGGTAGCATTTGAGTTTGCACCCAAAACAAAAGCCCAGAGCAAACTGAAGCACTTTCTTCCCTGAAGCTAACAAGAAGGGGTGGCTTTCTAGCTCTCTCCAGCTTCCATGTGTGCCCACACTATACAAGATTGAGAGTCCTAGAAAAGAAATCAGACCATCGTACCTGGAAAAAGAACCACTGTAGCTGTCCCTAGACCTTTGATAGCCCCATGGTTTACAGCGTGCTCCCAGCTAGCCTACCCTTGCTCCTGCTTGATACGTTTAAATGTGTGGTACAATAAGGACCTGCTGGCCTGTGAACTTGCATGGCTCATTCTACAGAAAGGACGAGTGTGGGTGGGGATGGCTTTTTGTGTGCTGTGTGATTGAAGGCATTGAGAAGACGTTTTGCTGATCATGGCATTGCTAGAGTGAAGGTTGAAAGGCTGAAGGGATGGGTCACCTTGCCGGAGCCCACAGGGCTGTGTGAATTGGGTCAGTCGCAATCTAATGCAGACATTGGTGGGATTCAAAGGTGGCACCCACATGTTGAGAAGCCCATGTTTCTAATTAATATAGAAATGCTTATGTCTCGGAGACGATAGAAAGCCCAGCTCTAGATCTCAATTTGAATGTCTTCAGGATTAGAGACTTTTTAGAGTCCTGGAAATTATTTCAGGCCTCTCTGCATTTTACGGGAGTGATTATTTTGTGAAGTGGTTAGCTGATAACAAAAAATAAATTTGATAGGCTCCTTCAATGCCTTGTACGTCATATGTGTTTTAAAAAATTAGTATGGGATAAGGCAGGTTCAGGCCAATTGTATTTATTGAAGCATTTGTTAACGTGATCACTTATAATGACATAGACTTGACTGTAGTATGTTTTTAGCTGTATTTGCTTCTATAGGACTGTGCCTACACTTACCTCATTTCTTTTTCTTTCGAATACATTTTATGAGCAGAATGAGAGGTAAAAATGCAATACTGTGTTAAAGAACTACTAGAAAAGGTTATCTATATTTCTATATATCTGTATTATAGTTAGTTATCTATATTTCAGTACATTCCTTTTATGCCCAAGAGACTATCACACCCTTAGTATTAGAAAAAACTATAATGTATCCGGGAAGTTGGACTAATATGATGCCAATCCATGGAGTCAGAGCTGGAGTCTGGCTGTGTACAAGCCAGAAGCTCCATATTGCAGTGGAAATAGCATAAATATGTAGGACATGGGAATGCCAGCTTGTGTGGGTGTTCACACTGAGCATGCTAATTGATGTTAATGTGGACTGAGGATAACAAGGAAGAATTCCCAGCAGGGATTTACCCGTGTAGAGTGAGGAAACAAATACTTTGGAGTGGAATTGTCCTAACTTTCCCTTTCCTCACTCCAAAAAGCACTAGCTTCTGATGAAGGTGAAATGAGGAATCCTGCTGAAAGAAAAATTTCCTATGACGTTGAGTGAGGGATGTATTCTGGGCAACTTCCAGATAAGATTAGGATTTTGCAGACAGAAAGTCTCAGCCACAAGAAACTACAAGAGTCCTTTTTAGTCCTTAAAAAAAATGACTCCAAAACTTATTTCAGTCCCTATGTGATCTGCTGCTTGAGCATTTGGCAGGCAGTAGAAAGTATTTTGCAGTTACTTAGCAGAGGTGTAGAGAAATAGCCTAAGTGATTGCTTTTCTCCCAGCAGACACTAGCTCTCCACCCAGCTTGGAGTTTCTCTACTACTTTTTTTTATGGAAAACCTTCCGAGAGAAGAGTGCAGCTTTTACACAGGAAGCTGTACGGGGCTGGTTCAAATTCACATTTCTGTTTTGTTTGATTCAACAGGTTAAAAACCTGGTGGCTAGGCAAGGGCAAGGCCCTGTTGTACAAGGCAATGGAGGGTTAAGAGCTTCAATTCTCACAGCACCGGTGTGAATCCAGTTTCACTTAGTGGGGAATCGAAACCCGCTGTCATCCAGTGACACTTTGTTAGCTTCTCTGAAAACAGTTTGTAGTTTTAATTTGGCTCCCAAAAGGCAAGCATCCATTTCGTGGGAGCTACCCCAGTGGCAAGACCTGGAAGCACCTGGGCCTGATGTCCAGTGCCTGTATCACTTTATCACAGCAACCAGCTCCAGGTGGCCCTGCTGGAGCAGGGGGTTGGACCAGGTGGCCTCCAGAGGTCCCTTCCCACCTCAGCCAGGCTGTGATTCAAAGCCTCCTGTGATCTGGGCTCTCACCCTCATCCTGTTAGGTCTTTTGACCAGGTGTTGGGCACAGACTAATGGATGTTAAAGAAGTTTGCTTTATTGTTTCTGAGCTGGGAGCGTGCACAGAGAGTTTTCTAGTCTGAGCCTTTTGAGGGATCTGGAGACTGAACTAACTCAGGAAAACGAGGAAGCGGGTGGTTTTGCTGTGAGCCACACGATGGCTGTCATCTCCAGAAAGGAAGTGAATTCCAGCTGGAGACGTCAGTCTGCTGTGCTTAGAAACTCTTATTTCTAACAGCCATGCATGTTAGCGTGACTCTCTATAGGGCCTCTGAATGAAAGCCATCCTGTCATTTATAGTTACAAATGTGAGTATGGTATAATCTTAATCTGAATAAATTCTTAGAACAGATAAATTTGCCCTGTGAAGCTTGAACAGAAGAAATTGGGTATTCTTTGCTTGTCCAAAGGTAAAAACAGCATTTGTATACAAATAACACAATCAGTTTAAGCAATAATACCAGGAAAAAAAACTCAGTATGCCAAAAAAAACCCACCAAGTAATTTGTGTCACCTTAATGCAACGGGAAGACAGCCGTGAAATCCACCTAAGCATCCATTGGAAAAGATGTATGAGGTATTTAAGGACTCTTTATCATCTGTTTATAAATGAAAAGATCTACTGTTAAAAAAAACCTAAGTCAGATTTTAAGACCCCAATTCTCTTTGTGACATCATAAGTGGGGGTGGGTCTTACTGCACATTTTTCATCAGGCTTCGTTACTTCGCCAGGGTTTATTGCCAGCAGTACCGCTTTCCCATCCCCAGCAGTAGGGAGGAGTGGGGAGCGAGAATCACAGAATCACAGAATGACATGGGGTTGGAAGGGACCTCTGGAGATCATCTAGTCCAACCCCCCAGCCAAAGCAGATTCGCCTAGAGCAGGTTGCACAGGAATGTGTCCAAGTGGGTTTTGAATGTCTCCAGAGAAGGAGACTCCGCCACCTCTCTGGGCAGCCTGCTCCAGTGCTCTGCCATCCTCAAAGAAGTTCCTCCTCGTGTTTAGGTGGAACTTCTTATGTTCAAGTTTGTGCCCGCTTCCTCTTGCTGATGTGGTGAAAACTATCCAGGGATGAAAGTGGTGAGAAGACTTTGTGAAGCTCCTTCATCTCTTGGATGCTGGGTCTTACTGTATTTGGGGTGGCAGGAAGCCTTTCAAGCTTCAAGGGGCCCTCCATAGGGGGACATTTTGTGCAAAGCCAGTGCCGTGAGCTGGGAAGGCTGGCAGCTCACTATCACCTGTGGCTCTGTTGTGTCATGAGTGGCCAGTACCCAAGAGGACCGTGGGTCTCTTTTTGTGCCCTGGTGTCATATCGGGATGAGATTCACCCCTCTGCCCTCATTTCTGTGGGAAGAAACCCGGGTCTTAAGGGGTGGAGAAGAGCCACGAGGGATTGAGATGGTTCCCTCCCTCTGGAGAGCAGGGCCGACAGCGTGTCTCTTAATACAGACAACTTTGGTCAGCAAAGCCTTGTCCTAACATAGTTTTTCACAGCTTTCCTCTGCCTCCTGTGACCTACTGAACACTTTCACACAGCGTAGCCAAGAGGGACGCAGAGGGTAAATGGAGGCCTTGGATCCTTGCTCTCCAGCTGCCTTTGAGAGGTACCAGAGGCACTGATCTCTGTGAGCCTCCTGAAAAGTCTTGAAAATGTCTAAAACCAAACATGGCCTCTTTTATCATGATTATTAAAAAGGTACGGGTTTAAAACAGTTCCATGGGGTTTTTTTTGTGCAACGTAAGGAACCAGCTGTGCTGGCTGGGTTGTCCTTGCAGTGTCCTCCCCCCTCAGAGGGCACTGAGGCTCAGGACAGCATGAAAAACACTGGCAGCCGTTCATTGCAGCTGCAGCCACCTGACAGCATCTGCTCTGGTTTCGCCTGCTACAGCAGCTCTTAAGTGAATTTCCTTGAGGAAAAAAGAAAAAAAAAAAAGCAATACCACAACTTTTTCCTTAGGCTAAAGCGCTGGACCGAGCACCACATTTTATGTGGCAGTGAAATGGCATCCTCCCACCCTGGCCCTGGTCATGCGCCTCCATGTGAGGGGAAGCACAGCGTTCTTCTCACCAGCCCTTTCCTCCAGGCACCAGGCAGGACTTGCCAAGGATCAGAGGCATTCCCCCAGCCCTGCAAAGTGCTCTGGGTGACAACCCAGCTCCGCTGAGGCAGTCAGCCATCCCCTAGGAATGCAGCTACACCCAGAACCATTCAGCGGCGGCCAGATAAGGAGGCTCTCTCCTTATTTCTCAGGGATTTTATAGCCTGAAAGCTGGTATACCCAGATTCCTGAAATATAAGGTTTGAATTTAAAATAATAATAATAAAAAAATCATGTCTACATTAACAAAATACTTTTTGCTAAAGACAAAAGGCTTTTTAATGAATGCTTTTAAACATTTTTTCTCCTTTGGGATAGGACAAGAGGAAATGGGCACAAACTTGAGTATAAGAAGTTCCATCTAAACATGAGGAGGAACTTCTTTACTTTGAGGATGGCAGAACCCTGGAACAGGCTGCCCAGGGAGGTGGTAGAGTCTCCTTCTCTGGAGACATTCAAAACCTGCCTGTACAAGTTTCTGTGCAACCTGCTCTAGGTGGACCTGCTTTGTCAGGGGGGTTGGACTAGATGATCTCCAGAGGTCCCTTCCAACCCCATGTGATTCTGTGATTTGTTTGCTGGACTCCGATACTCTGAGCTGTATGACTTAAATGGTAACGAGGCCAGTGTTGACTACCTGGAAACCTGTGAAAGGCATGGGTGGTTGAGCTGAAGACACAAAGGCATCCACAAGGGTCTGAGAATTGTTCCTCTCTTCTAGACAAGTTTATCCTCCCACGGGGTGGTGAGACACACAAGTGCTCATGCCCCTGCCATCACGCTAGTCCTGCTCTTGCCTCTTGGAGCCCCTCCGCTGCCTGGATGAAATTAAATCTTCACTAGGTCCAAAGGAGAGGAGAAACTCAAATGATGCTGATCTTACAGCCTGGTGACAGGAGCCCTGTATTCCACCTCCTTGCTCTCGTCTGGCAGCATTTATTTTTACCGGGAGAGCCCAGAGAGCCATGGACCCATGCGAAACCTTAAAAAGATTTTTTTTTTTCCATGGCACCTGTTTTGGGTATTAGTTTTATTAGTACATGACAGGGAGACAAAAATGCTATATATTGTTTTAGTTTATTAGGAGATACCCAGTTAATGGATTCATTCTGTTCCGGGTGAGATGCGGATCATACCTATGAAACTGTGGGGTTGCCTCTTGTCCTGCTCCTGTAGACACTTGTGAAAGAAGCTGATAAATATTCAGGCATAATTACACAAACAGCCCATGTGTCAGTGCACACATACATAGGGCCACACACACACTCCTTAGGTTTTAACATTCTGACTTCATAGTTTCTCATGATGGGTAAACTACAAATAATTTTTTTGTTGTTTTTACAGCTTTTTTGGGTGGTTCTCCCTGAAATGCTAATGTCTTTTATTAAAAAATAACCACAAGCTCCCCAGAAGATACTACTGAAATGATAAACAAATATTCTATTTACCAACACTTAAATTTTTATTGAAATGAAATTTCAACATGCAATTTGCTACTGCCTTCAAAACCTTCAAAAACACCATCAAAAAATTCAGCAACATTTTCTCATTAAATTGCCATTGCTTTGTCTTCTTAGTGACTTTTTCAAGGCCGTTTTCCAATGATGGGTGGGGTTGTTTGGTTGGCTTTACTTTATTTCAACCAACTCTAGTAATAATCTCTTACATGGGCCTCCAGGAGGCTACTGTGGGATATTTGCTTGGGAGAAGCAAGTCCAAAGACAAAGTCTATCTTAGAATTGAATCCAGATACTCAGCTCTTGCTGGGCAACAGTATCTTCCCCAGCCCAAGATACACAGGGCATAGCAAGGAAAAAGACAGTATTAATTAGGTCCAATTAGTAGAGCAGAAAGCAAGATGGTCTTCATTTTCTTAAATGAATTTCATTTTGGGAACTGGTCGGCTCATCTTTCCACCGAAGGAGGAATGAGCGCCAAACGTTTAGTGGTTCAGAATGGGGAAAGGGGTGAGAAAGTGACAATATGTAATAAAATGATTTTTTTTTTCTTTTCTGCTAGAGGTGCTGCTGTGAGTTCAGTTCCTACTGGAATTGATTTGGCTCAGTAAATGGATCAGGGTGTTTGTGGGCTTTCTTAAAGTCAATTTTATGTAACATTTGGCAGGGAAAGCTGTGGGACACCTTCTCAGCTTGAAGCTGTGTGTAGACTAATTCCTGTCTCCCCCCCCCATCTGAGCGCTGACAATTTCTGCTCGCTTCTCTGACGCTGCAGAAACAAAAAGTGGGCAGAAATGTGCTGATTTGTATTGGTGGGAATGGGTTTTTTTGTTGGCAAGTGGTCTTCAGTGATGTATGCGGTTAATTTTCTCTTAGCTTCCCCAGTCTCAAGAGGGCTGGGGGAACTTCTGCAGTGATTAGAAATGCTGGTTTTTCCCATACCAACACCTTCAGTTAACAAATTTGCACCTGGAGAAATCCACCTGAATCTATTGCTCTTTTGGAGACTCTGGCACCGAGTCCAGAGCATTTTTTTTTTGTACTGACACATTTTTTTAACCATTTTATCATCTAGGAGATCTAGGCTTTTCTGTTAAAAGCTGATGTTTCTTGTCTATGAAAAGATTTTTTATAGTTCTTACTCCAGTCTTCAGCAACGGCTCTGCATTGAAGCAGGCCCAACTAGGAATGGCATTCTAAAAGTGGGTAGATTAGAAAGGTTTTCTTTTATTTTTTTTTTAATGGCTTTGATCTGTATTCCTTGATCAAGTCATGAGACCTGGACCTTTAATGTGGATATGAAAAAAACGGGTGCTTGTGCAGGCCGACCATACCACAGGCTCTCTGTCTGTGTCATTCCCCGTAGAGGAAGGCGAGTTTGTGGATGGTGAGATAAGGTCATCTTCTTGCACAGGAATTTATCACGATTGTCCTCAAAGTAGGCTCTGGGAAAGAAGTGGACAAACACCCGTTGTCCAGGACTTCAAAGATGGCAACATCACACTGTGGACTTTTACTGTCAGTTTTCTGCTATTTTCAGGAGTCTGTGATGCCATCCACCCCAAGTGTCCTCATTGACGATATTTTCTGTAGGGACTTGACACCTCTTCCAGTCCAGCTGGTAGGACACGGTGGTTGTAAGGACTGCAGAAAGTCTCAAAAACCAGGTTTGATCTTTCTGTCTTGTCCTTGAAGAAAATACTCAGAATTTTTCAGGGACTGCAACACAGTGTGTAGGAATGAGATGCTCACTTGACACCACAAATTTTTCAGAAACCTAGAGAGTTAATTCTGAGTTTTGGAACTGCAGAATGGCAGTGCTCGGCAACTAGACCCTGTCTTGATGTTTTGCATTTCTTACTGTGCTGAATTACTCTGGCATAGGACAAGGACTCCAACTTTGTCCCGGTTATTTAATGGGAAGGATTTGGAAAGAGATGAGCAGAATATTTTCTTGAACTTTGTATTGACATAGATACTAATGATTTATATGGTGGAGTCAAGGCTTCTTCTGTGAAAGTAGATGTCAGAAAGAAGATGTCAGACCTTGCAGCAGGAGAAGAGGATATAGCTCCTTTCCTGTGGCTATTAGGTTTTGTATTCTTTTGGTTTTGTGAATATATTCAAAAGGAAATAGAAAAAAACTATCTCTAAGGAAGCAAAGATCTTCCTTCCTGTTGGGAAAGGAGTCAGGCAAGAACGATAAATTCCTTGCCAAGTGAGTCATTTCTTCACTTAAGAGACTTCAAAGCTTTAAAAATTACTTTTTGGGCCATGGAGCTTAGATATGAAATTTTATGTGCTCTTAATGGGCAAAGCTGATCTTTCCCTTGACGGGAAATGATAATGGAAAGATGGCAGGGAAATAAGCGGCTTTGAATGAGATGCTGCAATATTACATCTTCCCAGGACGGCTCTGACAAGTACCCTGCTATTGTATCACACACTGGCAGAAGCGAGAAGCAAGTGTTTAGGGCTGCTCAGTGCTGCCAGTGTTAGTTGTCAAATAATGTACAAGCTAAGTAAATACTTACAGGACAAATAAAGGAAAACTAAACTACAATTTGAGTTTGGCAGTCGTGCGTTTTCTTGAAACATGCCTGGAAATGATGCGATTTAAAATAGGATCGTTGCACAGCATTTATTGAAGCAGCGGGTGAAGTGAGGGTTTTTACATAGCGCTACCTGCTAAAGCTGTAGCCCCGCTGCGGCAGCCTCCTTAGCTCTCAGCTTCTTTACTTCGAGAAACTGTTGCCGAGGCTGTTGGTGGCTCCTGGTCTCATGAGAGCTGAACAAATGTATTTGTCCGACTGCTTTCGACTCGTGCAGTTACAGGGAATTAATTGTACATTAACGCTGTGCAAATTTCAGAGCATGAACTGAGAGAAGTGGCATGAAAGGGCATTACTTTCTCGTTTTTGAGTATTTGATGGTGCAGTGACATGCTGGTCATCAGCATACTGGTTTTTCTAGCACTTGACCCTTTCCATATGTTGTGTATCAATCCCAACTTGGGTGTGGGTCCTTAAACACCTAAAAACTCGATGATGGAACACGTAAGACTCTGCTCAGTCGGAACTTAGTTCTGGTTGAAGGCTTTTGGTGTTTGCGAAGCCTTAGCTTAGGGGAATGGTCAGCGTGTTACATGGTCACAAAGCAAAAATCCCACATTTCTTGTTGAATCCCCCACCAAGTGATGTGGGTACCACTTTGTGAAATAAAACCCAGCTAAAAACCACACAACAATCAGCTTGTTAAAGCCAAAAACCTCCACTGTCTCCTTCGAGGTGTAGTGCCGCGGGCCCCAAGCAGAGAGAGAAGCCATGAGGTGGTGCCCACAGGAGCTCCTGCCAGAGGGGACGACTGCAGCAATCCCCTTGGGGCACAGGGCACCCCGCTCTTCTAGACACCTTTGATGATGCCTAAATAGAAATGGCCTGGAGTACTCTGAAGTCCTTCCAAAACCTCTAGCTGCTCAAGCAAGGTTGAATTTAAGGCCTTGATAGCTTAAAGAAAAACTAACAATTTATTTAGATTGACAATTTAAGGCCTTGATAGCTTACAGAAAAATTAACAATGTAGCTGGATCAACCTAGGGTCCAGCTTATTTTATCCGGAGAAACTTCCTTTTGAGGAAGTTTTTTAAAAAATACTTCAATCTGATCTTCCTCAAATTGGTTCCGTACCAGCTGTATAGATTTCCAACAAATGCAACACGAGGGAAAGAAACCAAACAAGAAATATGTGAAGTGAGGAGCCATAAAGGTGACCTCGCTAGAAGGGGAAAAGCATTCAACTGCTGTCTGCTGAAATACGGAGAGAGAAGTTGCCTGCCAGGCCTGGAGCTGTGAGCCAGGTACCAGAAGCGTCCTTAAGAAGCACAGCCAGCATCTTTGAAGTGCAGCCGGGTACCTAGGAACTGGAGACATCCCGAGATACCCTCAGTAAGTGCAAAACCAAGGAACTGTAATAGTAACTTATAATCTGAAAAGCTGCAAAATAGTCTGGAAAATGGAGAAAACAACCTGAGAAAGCAAGAATCGGTAGCTGCCATTGGCTGTTCTAACTGCAAGAACAGGAAAAGTCCTGAAAAATAAAAATTGGTCTGAGAAAACAGAAATAATCAGCATCTATTGACTTCTTGAAGTGATGGTGACCTTCTTATGCCTCTATGATATAAAAGTTACTTTCTATCCAAAATTGGAGCTTCTCTTTCTTTTTCTGTGCCGCACATACTTGTCCCTTTCCTAAACACGTCTGAGTGAACTTTCTACAACACCTTGGACCCTCATGGGGACTCCGTGACATGGATCACCTTTGAAGTGAGACTCAGCCTGTTGTTTTACTGTTCCTCCACTGAGGCCACGTCCGGGGCTGGTCTGGTTTCTTCTCCCACCTGTGGGATGGATGGGCCCATTCCGAGATGTGTCCAATGTGTTTGGTGCCACATATACACCTGTAAGTTACCTGTCATAACTACACCTGCTGTTACATCAGTGATAACTTTGCTTCACTAGTAGAAACTTTGTCATTACTGGTAATATTTTACATCTGTACACTTCATTGATACTATTATTGGGTGCTGCTATAATTGATTGTTGCTATAATTAATTGCTGCTACATTATCGATTGTTGCTATTCTACTGCTTGTGGGTAATAATTTGTAATAGCTCGATATACATATATATATTTGCTTTCTTAATCTTAAGTATACTTGCTAGTGGAGATTTATGTGCTATTTATGGTAAAGTCAAGGATAAAGTCTCAATGCCCTTGTGTATGACAAAATCCTGTGAACCCACAGTCGCGCTCTTTATCCCCGCACGGGCCGGGTAACCCTTTAGGCTGTGACACCGTGTTACAACTGAAGTCACCCAACGCCAGCTCTTAAGGACAGGATGCAAAACAGCCAGAACAGAATAAGGAACAACACGCACAGAATTCTCTAATATCAAAATATAGCAATTTATTCAAGACACTGAATATGATCTGTTGATTCTCTCCTTAAAACAAATGAGCTACAATACACAAGGTGAATTTGAAGAAAGTGTGGGTGGGGGAGAAACAAAATAAGGGTTGATGTTGTTTCAACAGAACCTGGGAAATGCTGAAATGAGAACCAAGTCTGGCTGCAAGTCTGACACAGACAATAAAAACTGCAGAAGCCAGAATTCAGGATTTCAGTGAGTGGCTGAAAGAACATTTCTGCAATTGACAAAGAACCACATCTTTTAAAAAGGCAAAAGAAGGAAAAAAAAAAAGGAGGAAAAATTAAAAAGGGAAAAAGAAAAAAGAAACCCAAAAACAAAGCAGACCCTTACATTTGACAAAGTGCACTTCACTTGGCTCTAAAATTAGCTATTTTTTTCTTTTTTTTTAAAACAAATTAAAAGGAAATTTCTAAGATGTAGCATGGGGTTAATGTGTGTATAACCCTGTACGTCAGGCCCTTTAGTGCCCCATAAGGGACCCAGTGTTTTCTACATAAAAGATTCAGTATCCTTCTAACCCACAGAGTTGAGTGGTTTTTCAGAAACTGTCTTTTTTCACTTTAAGGCCAGTTCCAGACAGCCAGCAATGACAAAAATCCAGTAAGCCCCTCGATGGTTTCAGAACCCTGTTCGCTCACATGGGTTTTTCAATTTCTCTTCTGTTAATAAGAACTACGAAGAAAACGACCAAAAAATATTGTATGAAAAAACCTGCTGAAATCCGTCAACCTCTTGCTTCGTGCCGTTCTGTCGCAGGGGAGCTGCAGGAAGACACCGCTGGCCGGGGGACGCCACCGCAGCGGTGGAGGAAAGCCAGAAGTCCCACGAGGGCAGTTCTGCAGGTCTCGGCTCAGACGTCCACGCTGAACTAGAGCTTGGAAAAGCCCCTCTCTCCCCATTGCCCACCTCCTGAAGCAACCAGCCCGCTAGGCTAGGATTAACCTTTGCAACTGCATCTTCTGCCTTCCCCAGCAGCTGCCCTCATTTTAGCTGAAAACTCTCTACTACAGTATCTGTGAGGATTTTCCAGTCTTTGGCATCTTGGGGAGGGGAAGAAAGGTGAATTTTTTTAGCTTTCCACGTACGCAGCTTTGAAATCTGATGGTCTGTGTAGAAAACTCTCCGGAGCAGGAGCCTCTCTCACACGTAGGCTTTGCAAACGAACTGACTTTTAAATTTTGTTTCTCTTGGCTTCTCGCCTCCATGTAGGTAGGGCAGAGCTAAGGTGATGTTCTGACAATTTAAAGAAAGGAAAAAAGGAGGAAGAAACAGGCATCACGGACACTGCCGCGTTATCCACAGTAGCTGTCCCGGGAAACCCGGGCTGCATAGCCAGCCAGCCACGCGGCATCGCTGAACTCGGCTTGAGCAGCCTCATCTCTTGGAATCCTGAGGTCTGGCCTATTCAGGTGTCCCCCAAGGGACAGAGGCAAGGCCAGGGCCCCATCCGCGCCTCCCTCCGCCGCTCGCAGACCCGGAGCTTCTGTGTGTTATTCTCAGAAACGCCACCCAAAAACAGCTTAGGAAGTTAACCGTGTACATGCAATGATTGTAATTAAATCATTGACCCAACCGTGCTTTATAAATCCACATTAAACTTTCCTATTCAAATTCAAGTCTCCCTTCTAACAGGTACTCTTTTTTTTTTTTTTAAAGTAGTGACTTTAAATTAGTAGGTACACGTGGTTACCATAAACCAGTGCAAAACTGTCAGGTGATCATCTACAGCCCGTGCTCTCAGAGCAGAAAACTAAAACCAACACATAAATGCATTTAACACTGAAAAGAATCCTTGATACCTTCCAGTGTCCAATTCTTTGATATAAATTATAAATGAGCCTAACTGTCATTAATAACCAAAATCCCACAAAACTGTTTTTACCTTGGGACTGAGTAACCCTTTTAGCAGTTACTTCTTTTCATTCTTTTTTCCTTTCCAAATGTGTATCTTTAAGAAATGCAGCTGCATCTGGCAGTGGCTGGTTCCACTGGAAGGACTAAGATCCTGGGCAGATGCAAGTGTAAAGAGAGGAAAACACAGGAGAAAAAACGAGGTATGGATTCCACGATGCCACGATGATGCCTGGCAGGTCTTGTACCACCTGGTGCAAGAGCAGTAGGGCTCTGGTTTCGGTTTTGGTCAGATCACGTCACTACATCAGCAGCCCTGGTCAAATCAAAGGGAAGCTGCTGTGTTAAAGAAATAGTGACTTTGGGTGGGAAGGTACTACGTGATGTTAAGGGGGTTCTTTGCTTGCTTGTTTTTCTCTCCTACAAATCCTAACCCAGCCTATGGGCTAGAGAGGACACCTGTTAGACTCAGTTGCCACCACCCCAAGG
Organism: Limnodromus scolopaceus; assembly: GCA_028565335.1. Taxonomy (NCBI): domain Eukaryota; kingdom Metazoa; phylum Chordata; class Aves; order Charadriiformes; family Scolopacidae; genus Limnodromus; species Limnodromus scolopaceus. The sequence continues at coordinate 133,747,569 of JAOXNO010000001.1, forward strand.
TTGCCTTAGAGTTTACAGCACTTTCAGTAAACTCCGCCTGTGCATCCTTCTTTGCATCCATCATCTGCTCTTGGAGTAATGTAGTTTTCAGCAGACATCCCTGCAGGTGTCCAGCTTGCAGACGAAGTCATGTCCAAAGTGGATGGGTGGTGCTTTGGAAGTCTTTATTGTCATTCCAATCATTTCACCCATCATAACTTTATAGTAGTATATATGTTGAGACATAATTTACATATCCTTTATCATGTCCTCACCTAATGGAGAGTTCTACATCATCTTCTGAGCACTGCACTGAGGACACCCACAAGGCTAAAGCTCCCTGGGCAGACCCAGAGCTTGCCTTGTAGCACACAGAACACAGACGGCTGAGGGCGACAGCAGCACCACAGACTGCCCAATGCGATGGAAGAGCTGCCTCCAGGTGTGTGCCCACCACGGACGGACAGCAGCTTGGCAAGAGTCCGCTCTTCAACAATGACACATGCAGCCAACAGATCTTGGTCCAACTGGTCCCATTAAGTCAGCAGTAAAATCCCATTGACTTACTGGAAGAGAAGCGGCTGAGTGGGTTGAACAGTGGAGGACAGCACGCTCAGCATCACCATGGGCAGCCAAACCCACGTTCAGTATGACATTTGAGCTATTGATCGAGGAAAGAAGATCCACAATCATTTCTCCCTGGTTACCAAGGTTAAATGAAAGCATGGACTCAAGAAAATGAATGCTATATTTATAGTCTTAAATTTATGAATCCCTGTTACTGTGTGTATATCACCAAACAGCCACAAAAATGAAATAAGACTCTATAAATGGCCAGCTGCTGGAAGAGGACCCTTAGTAAATGACTGGCTTTTGTTGTTTCAAATGGCATTTTTTTTCTTACAGCTCTTTTTGAGAGAGAAGAGAAAAAGGATACTGCACCTTTCATGTTCCTTGGACTCTGTGTCATTCTTTTTGCTTGAATTACACAACTGGTCTACATTTGGTGGCCATTTTAGGCTTTTAAAACTGTTTAACATAAAAAATATTTTTTTTCCAAAAATACACTGGGTTCTTTCTGTTAAAAGTCATCTTTCTCCTGTAAAAATCTTCCCCAGCACTGCATTCTTATATAAAGCACTTATTACACAATTTGCTGAAAGTGCCCTTGAGACGCTAAGATCTGAAGCATGGAGGATTTTTTTTTCTTTTCAACGGAGAGAAAGAAAGGAAAAGGAAGAGAGGGAAGAGAGAGAAGAGAGGAGAAGCAGTCTGTCAAAAATTTTCATTGTCATGTCCACCTGGCTGCATCTACTATGGGCATACAGGGAAAAAAGAAAAAAAAAAGGGCAAGAAGAAAGAGGAGGAAAAAAAAGAAAGGAGAAGTTGGGAGTGGAAGGGAGAAATAAAAGGAAAACAAAAGTTTCATCCTAAGCCTGGGATCCTCCAGGCTGTAATATTCCAGCTGATAGAAAAACCACTGAACAAAAAAAGTAGTCTAGAAAATAGAAAGTGTTGTGATTACAAAGTTGAGCATTTCATCAGTACAAACTGGTCTTTGAACGTCCTTTGGGAGAGCAACTGTAGTGTCCAAATTGGAAGGAAAAAATACAACACCGCATGGAGGAGGATTTTTTTTTCCCTTTTGGTTTATCACAGCATTTTTCTTTTTTTTTTTTATTAATTTTTTTTTGGCACAGCTTTTTTTTCCCAGCCATCAGAGCAAGTTCTCAGACGCAAACCAAACAGTGCAATGCCTAGCTGGTGGCTTCATGCTTCCAAGGCTGAATGTTCCAGGTGGAAACCATTCCCTCCCCCTCTGAAGTGACTGTGTTTTTACTCCTTGATGAAGGTTACGGACAAAATACTAGACACCTGTGGCCAGGGAGAGTTGGTTTCACGGTACACTCTAACTTTGTTCAAGTTCGTACAGTTCTGGAGCTGTTAAGAATAGTTTTGAAGAGTGCTTCTCCCCACACATTCACTGCTGGTCCATTTGAAATTTCTTCTAAAACATTTCACTTTTACTTCCGCAGGTCTAGAACACAAACCTGGAGAGAAAAGACTCAGCATTAAGAACCATTTCTGAAGGTGATGTGGAAGTCCTATTCATATACGGCTCCGCACTCAGGCTGACCAAGCCAGCTGTGCATTATACTCCCCAGCATCAAATCAGCCTGTCTCAAGCACATAAGCAAGGGAACAATCCAACACAGGAGAAAACCCAAGTGAAAACCATACATTTAAAGTTTAGCTGGGCTTTCATTGGATTGCAAAGAATCATTTTGGTGGCACATCCCAGATAAGACTATGGGCTCTATTTAGTTGCTTGAATACAGTGTCCACTTCCATTAGGACAAGAGGTCCATTAGGATAGGAGGAAATGGCCTCAAGTTGTGCCGGGGAAGGCACACGAAAAGGAAAAATTTTTACACTGAAAGGGTTATCAAGCACTGGAACAGGCTGCCCAGGGAAGTGGTAGAATTGTCATCCCTGGAGGTATTCAAAAGATGGGGAGATGTGATGCTGAGGGACATAGTTCAGTGATGGTTTTGTCAGTGTTAGGTTGACGGTTGGCCTCGATGATCTCAAAGGTCCCTTCCAACCTAGGCGACTCTATGATTCCATTTCTGAAATATATCCAAACTAGATGCACAGGCCTGGCAGGCGTGACGCAGGACCTAGAGTGGACACATGCCCATTTGGAGCAGCTGTTGGAAGCCAGGCATGGCACCATCTCAAATGGCACAACTAAGCTCAAGCAACCGAATCATGTTGTAGGTGTACCCCTTGTTAAAACCAGTTGAAAAACACCACCCTAAAGTAGTTATGCCAGCCAGCCACGTAGAAAAGTTATTTTAAAAAGCTGTAGAGCGTGTTATAACATCTGTGTGTCCTTCACGAGCTAATCATGCTACAACTGAATTTTTTTTAAAGTAACATTAATAGCAAAAATAGTAATGAATAATCATGATCTCTCCAGCAACGTTTCTCCTTTACCATGTGATGAAATCTTTGGGCATCATGCTGAAAACTTCCTCTTTTAGGAACTATTCAAAGGTAAACTTCTGTGGGATAATACTTAGAAATCCCCAGGACAACTGCTTATTAGTGAGTTGACTGCTGTGACCTGACCTTCATTAAAAATTTGCAGATGAGATAAATAATGACAGAAAATGTATTTAAAAGTTGCTCCCATATTCAGTAACATTCACCCATTCCACAAGCATTCTTCATTTACAATAGGAACACCATCTCCTAGTATTCAAAACCCTCCAGGGCAGGAGCATTTTTAATACAACCCATAGTACTACTTATTTCTGTCTTGAGCTGCCTACTCTTCAGCACTGCCCAGAGAAGGCAGTATGGCATGCATGGTTTTTTGTTGACACTCTCCAGAAGAGTAATCTCCACTCAACATTTACAATGTGTAAAGCTCCTTACCGATCCGTCTGATGCGCTTGCTCCCACTTTGTCTCCTCTAGCATTCCAGCAGACTTCAAAGATGCCCCCGGTGCCTCGGTAGCTATGTACTAGAGTTCCACTCTACAAAGCAAAATAGCAAGCAAACATTTGATATAGAAATTCTCCTTTTTTTCCCTCTGTCTCGTGGCACTAGATTAAAAAGAAGAGAGTGGTGGCGAGGGGGGGCTATTCACATCACCCAACTTTGGTCATCTCCATAAAGCGAATGAATGAGAAACAGGCTCCTCCAGAAATCAATTTACTCAAGGACTCTTGGACATCTGTTTTTGTCAACATTATAACAGTAAAGGCCTGGGGAGTTAGGCTGAGGTGGTCTTTTCTAAAGTTTGTTGTTAATTCAGGCTATGAGGCACTAGTATCCAGAATTAAACCTACTTTCATGCATGCTAGTGTCTGAGTATACAACGAAGCCCGAGCAGAAATGTTTGGGACAGTCACCTCACTTCACCCGAGTGACTCAACTGTTATGGTGGGATTTGTACCAGCCAATACAATCAGGTTCACCTTGGCTGGCAGGTCACACGCTACAGGGGCACATAGATTTTCCATTTAAGCTTTTCCTATTAATGTGGCATTTAAAACAGATGTGCTTCACACGAAGCAAAAACAGTACCTGAGTATTCCATATATGGACACATTTGTCAAAGGACCCACTGGCTAGATATTTTCCATCAGGACTAAAAGCTACACTGTAGACAGGCTCTTGATGTTTTGTTAATGTATGGATGCAGACTCCTCGGTCAACGTCCCACAGCCGAACAGTGGAATCAAACGAAGCACTGCAAGAAGCATTCAATCACAAGCATGTCTTAATTTGAGCGGTAATCAATTTCTAGTTTGATATTGTAAACATTTTAAGAGAATAACACGTTTTTTTTCCTCAGCTAAGCAAGAAATAATGTTTCAGACTGAAAAGCTAATATTCACTACAGCCTTGACAAGAACTATATCTACCAAACTGAATTCTTGTATGTGGAACCTTTGAGTTTATCTCAGGGTGCTGTATACAGGATCAGATGACTAGCTAGCACTAAGAGGGCCAAGCTCCTGCTTTTTGAGATTCTACCTGATATCACTCAGGAAAGTAAAACATATACTGTCATTAATAGGGTAAATGGTTCCAGAAAAATCTTATTCCTAATGGTTTTGCATTATTTAATGAGTTAGCATTCTGTAATTCTCTAGAACTGTGATTCTTTTCAATTTGTTTCCATGATGTTTTTTAGATGATCCATCTAAATCCCAAATGGTGGGCTTAGAAAAAGGCAAGGGAAATAATTAGTATTAAAAATAATATTAAATAAACAACTCCAAGAAAGCAAAGTTCTTTTTCCCTGTCCACTTCTAGACTAAGGAGTAAAATAAATAAACCAGCTTTGATACAACTCCTCCCCAAACTGAATACACCATGGACTTATTTGATAATCCCATGGTACTACCATCACTTGGCATTCTAAAAGTAAACATATTTCCTAAACTCAAAAACCAATTTTGAACAGATTTTCAAGTGAAATTTTAAAGATTATCCAAGCTTTTTTCTGTTAGTTAACAGGGATATAAAAATTGTCAGCGTCTGCCCAGGTGAGTTGCATGACCCTGGTTAGAACACATTCCAACTGGCTGAACGGGCTGCCATCTGCCTCATTAAATACTTTCATTCATAACAACCAAATGTCAGATGTGAAGATGCAACGCCAAATTTACAATCCTTTTATCAAGGTAGCTGTTAAATATGACATGAGTCCATTTTCCTTCTTTTTTTTCTTCTTTCTTTTTCAAATATAATTCCTTCCCCTTTGTATCCATACCCCTGATTCACAAACACAGGTACTTTTTTACTGGAATTGTCTGCAGGAAGACTGATGGCAAGGCGACAGTGGAGTGACATGTCAGAAAGACGATCCTTCTTTGTAGGCAAAAGGAAGAAGCATATTTTTTACCTTGCTAACATGATGTTGGAGTTTGGGTTGCTGGTGCCTGGTCCTGTAGGACTCCATTTGATAGTATAAATCTCTTTGCTGTGAGCCTGAAGATCATGTACACAGGTATCTTGCTTCATACTCCAAATCTAAGTCAGAGTAATTATGAAGGGGAAAAATGGCAACGTTACTAATCTTTTCTCAGCTGAATTATTTCAGCTCTATGTTACTCTTACCATTTGTTCATTTAAGATCTTGACAGACATGCATACACATAAACATAATTTAACTTTATTAATGCAGCAGTTCGGCACCTACAATGCGCACACATGTTAGAATAACCCCTTTATGGGAAAGAGCTACATATTTAATAGTATTTATCCAATAGATAAGAACAACTAAATAGTTGCTGTACTGTCCATAGTCTGAAACTGTATTTTCATATAGAAACGTAAGCTACTCCATCTAGGGAAATTTAACTTTGTTACACATTGCAACAGCAGTCATTTTAAATGAAAATAAAGTTTCAATAACTGCTTAGAACTTAATAATTTTCTCTTATGACAGTCAAGAGCCACATCAAATTTTCCTTTCCCTCTTAATTCCATTTGTTTTCCTGATGTTTTTAACAGTACTAACAATGGAACAAGACCATCTATTCATGCACTGTTGCATGGCCAAATACTTTAGCGTGAGATAAAGATTATGCTCAACAGAGATGACAGGTAATTTAGTAGATCTTTTCTTCAGCTAACTGAGAAAACAAGGTGCAGCTAATTCACAGCAGGGACAACACCACAAATTTAGAAAGTCAGTTTCAGAGAGATACCAAAAATGTAGTAATGATTTAACTCACTTGTTATAAGTCTGCGCTATGAGGGAAATGATGTGCTCTCATGATGAATTTTCATCAGCATACCTGAGTCTGCTTTTGGAAATGTTACACAAAGCTTAGCTGCGTGCTACAGCTAACAGGCAACATTTCCCAAGAAGTTGTAGGAAAATATAAAGAATTCCAAAAAAAGAGAAAAAAACTAAGCCAAAGAGGAATGATTTCCAAAGGAAAAAGAATAATAATTGCCTGAAAAGGATTTGTAGTCTCCATCATTGAAGATTTTTAAAAACAGGCGAGGCTGAGGATAGCAGAGGGGCTTTGCTGTTACAACACACAGCTATTTCTATGTGGACATATGTCTTCATTCAGTGCGGCTGAGACAGGAGAGTAAGAGTGAGAGGAGTCTGGGCTGTTGGAGCAGGTCCAGAGGAGGACCACAGAAATGATCAGAGGGATGAACACCTCTGCTATGTGGACAGGCTGAGAGAGTTGGGGTTGTTCAGCCTGGAGGAGAGAAGGCTCCGGGGAAATCTTATAGCAGCCTATATAAGCTTATAAGAAAGATGGGGACAAACTTTTTAGCAAGGCCTGTTGTGATAGGACAAAGGATAACAGTTTCAAACTAAAGGGGGTTAGATTTAGACCAGATATAAGGAAGAAATTTTTTATGAAGAGGGTGGTGAAACAGTGGAGCAGGTTCCCCGGAAAGATGGTAGATGCCCCATCCCTGGAAACATTCAAGGTCAGGTTGGACAGGTCTCTGAGTAACCTGATCTAGTTGAAGATGTCCCTGCTCATTGCAGGGGGCTTGGACTAGATGACCTTAAAGGTCCCTCCCAACCCAGACTAATCTATGATTCTAACTTCAGGCACCTAAAAGAGGCATGTACATCAGCAGCGTAGCTGCCTTGGGCTTCCCATACAGTCAATGGATAAAGACAAGGGTCTTCAGAGAGCAATTCAGATTTTTGGTGGGCTCTGAATTTCTATGTTGTGTCCCATTGCTTAGTCCAAGATTATAAAAAAAAAATAAATAATCAAATGGCTCCAATGAAATTATTTTCAGAAAAAAAGATTCCAAAGGGACAGAAAACTTGATTTTTATATTCTTTCCAAAGCGTAACCGATAGACTGCTTCTTAGCATAGGGATTGTGCTTCTGTTGACAGGCAAGCAGGTCTATATATTTAAACTATGACTATTCTGTGACAGTGATATATCAGTCCCTTAACTCTTATTTGGATAGGATGTCTCAGTTTTCCCAGTGGCTGCTTCTCTGTGTTCAATCTTTCAGATTAGCTTTAAGAAATATGGGGCAAAATTAAACTATTGCTCATGCAGAGTTTAAGTGATACAGTACCACCATTCTGGAGAAGATTAAAAAATAGACATAATTTTAATCTTTACTTTCTGAACAGCAGGAATGGAAATGATATTACCTTTAATGTCATATCATCGGAGCAAGATGCTAGTAGCATGCCAGATGGGTCCCATTTGATTGCATTAACCTCGTTCTGAAATAAAGAGTGATTTTATTAAATAAATATTCCAGTTACCTGCATTGTACTGGGAACCCAGCAGAGGGCAGTCAAGGCTCATGCATGCAACAAGTTCAATCACAAACTACAGCCCTGGTTGCTTTTTGGGTGAACAAAAGCAGTGCTGCGTAACGTGCTATTTAAGAGTCATTTAGGAATGGGAACCATTTTGTGTTTGTGAACAATACACACAATGAGTCTTCTCATACGTGTTCTCTTACCCTTTCTTCACATGCTAGAATTTAAATAAAACCTCAAACAAGACAGATTGATGATACAGCCTTAGCTTCTTTCTAAAATTGAGATATTTATTTGGTTAATATTCTGAAGATCTCGGAGACACAAATTTTCAGTAGAAAATACTGGTGGGGTGTAAAGTTTTGTGGAGTTTATTAATCTTAGTAATGTGTCTCTACAACAATGCTTGTCTCTCTAAACAGAAGTGTATGTGCAAATGAAATCCAGCACGCAATACTGAATAGTTTATGATGCTTTCTCTATCAATCTTTCTGGCAGTTTGTAATTAACTAAGCCTACTGTATCCCTTTGGTAATCAATAAGTTCCCCGTGCTTTTTTGAGGGTCATACATATGGGGAAAAAAGCATTTCATAAAAAGGGAAAGATTGTTTTTAAAAAACATAAATTGGCTCAGGGTCTCAGTGAAAATAATCCTGGAAAATACTTAGACTTTGCTTTAGCCATTTTACGTATCAGTCATAATTAAGATATTTCAGGTAAAAATTTAGATCATGTGCAAAATGGTGTGCTTCATATAATCATAAAAAGCACCAGTCTGTTGGTTGGAATATACAACCCATCGTGAAATATCAGTTTAAACACAGACTAGCTAAAGGTCTCCAAACACATAATTTTTCCACAGTGGGGAGATAGCAAGTTCTGGAAGTTAATATCTAAATTACAGGTCAGTATATGACAGCAGTTTTCCCATCAATGAAAGCTAGAAAAAAATAGCCCTTGACAGTCATTAAATACCACCAGGAAAAGAGGGGGGGAAATAGATCTTAAATAAATCTTATTAGATGAAATTGATTCTAAAACTGAACAATGTCTGGAGGTAAATTGTTCTCTCCGTATTCATAGTTCTCATTTACTAAAGGAAATTAAGCCAACGGAAAAAAATTATCTTATTTATTAATGTGCCCTTAGTCTGCAGCTCATGCTACTTATAAATAGTCTCACTGTTTAAGCTGCAGGTTTTGCCTCCTACGGTGATGTAGAACAGTTTATCCCTTCTCACAGGCAGTGAGTCACTGCCAAGAAATACGGTTTTAGGGAAGCAATGGGATGTAACAGCTTTGGTGCTAGAACACACCCTGCAACCACATCATCTGCCATCATCGTACCATGCTGTTGTGACTTTAACATTTTGGACTTCTTAAACTTACTGTGTGTCCTTGGAAGGTTTTAACGGGACGATCACAGCCAAGTCTGCATACATGAATGCACATGTCAGTGCTGCAGGAGGCAAAAGTAGTGTTGTTCTGCCAGTCTACATCCAGAGCAGGAGCTGTGAAGTACAAACAACGCAAGGGACATCAGGGAACACAGCTAAGAAACAGTTATCCCAAATCATTTTCCTCCTGTCACCCATCTGGATCAAACGGACTAAAAGCTAGTTCTTAGCCTATCACCTGCAACCCATTACAGGGATGACAGGGACGGCTGGAAGGGCACAAATTATTTTTTCTCTGGCAGCGGTAATCTGGATGCTTTGCCTGGCACCTATTTATTAGAATCTTTTTGGGTAAAGTTACTAAAGAGGCGGCAAAACAATCTGCCTCCATCCTCCCTGTGGGACGCTTCTCTACCATTCATTCCTCTGTAGGCCAGCTCAGCAAAGAACCTGGAAGAAAACTAATCCAGAAAAAACATGGATAATTTCATCTGGGTTAAAAAAACTGTTCCTGTGAATGCCAGGCACAACGCACGGGAGGGAGAAGAAGCAGGTGGCCATCACCCTTTGCACTAGCTTTATGCAACCACCGATACAAATCTACCATTCTGTGCAGACACGTGGATTAGTAATACCTATATTCAGTTTAATTTAGTTGGGGATTGATTTAAGATAGAGACATGGATAAAGCTGATCTGAAATGAGAGGAGGAGTTTCTGTAGAGGGTTTGGCATTAACTAGGATTGAAGTAATGTAACTTTGTACACAGATAGCACACGAACATGTAACCAATACCTGTGTGCAAGACACACACTTTGCAAAAAGCGTGGAAAAAACCAAAAAAAAAAACCCTTTTACAGCATGTCACTGCAGACTAAAAGCATGTGCAGGAGAGGGAAGGAACTCCTGACATACAGCTTGCTTGTGTTTGTGTAATTGCTGCTTGGCTTTTTGCTCAGGAGAGAGTTTAGCTGCCCTCCAGAGGATGACTTAAGACTTGCTGAAATACAGAAATCTTCATTCTCAGCACACTCCTGGGAGAAGCAAGTGTGTCAGAATGAGACCAGCATACAGGAAGCAAAGTTGAATCTCTTTCTGGCAACAATACAAGTTTAGCATTTAAATGAAAACAAGAAATGCCTTATTCAAATACATTCAAAGAAATATTTTAGTGTTACAGAGGTGAAAAGATATCTGTGCTGCCAAGCTTCTTACTTTTAAGTATATTTTTTCCTGCTATAATTTTTATGAACTGCAAAATGAGACTGAACCATATCATGTTCTAAATCATCAGGTAGCTCCCTAAATGAGAATGGAGGGCTGAAATGGTCTCAAATAAAAATATTTTTTAGAATATTAATGAAAAAGCTCAATAATTCTGAGTGATAGGCAAGGGATTTCTACATTGCAGAAATATAAAGGAAAATTGTGTGAGGAAGGCAGATTACTTCCAAGATTTCCAATGAACATTAATAAGAATCATGAAATAGAAAAGGATTTTGTTTCTCTAACTGCCTGTTTGTCTTTATTTTCATGCTGCAAGCTTCGTATTACCGTTTCAGAGCAAACAAAAATCTATCTTCATTAATAGCAATATGCCTTTGGGGCTAGTATCTAGTATGATACGTATGAGTTGAAAAGTAATTTTCTGAGAGCTACTGGCACCTAAAGCAATGGATTTGCATTGCAGTGTAATTTGAATCATACAGTGTTGATAATTAATACTGATTCAGTTATTAGTATATTTAATCATATGTTTACTGGATAAGTAACTACAGAAAATGGTCTGGAAAAAACCAACCAAACATGGATTTTGATGCAAGTAATCAAATTGCCAAAGTGTCTCCAAAACCACAGGATACCAGCCAGTTGCATAAAAACAATTAGAATGTCATAAAATAAAAGCAGCAACAAACCCTTAAGAAATACAGCTAAAATAAATACCAACAATAAAAGTGTTACAATCCTTATCAGGTAATTTAAGCTTTTTCTGATCAAATTTAGGTGTGATTCAGAATTAGAAGCTCAGAAGTGGAGAGAATTAAGTGTTCTCAGGGAGTGATTCGGATTACTTAGATGTCTAAAACTGGGTCACACAAATACCTCTTATTGTATCATTTAACTGATTTGTTCCTGCATGCATAGACATCAGTCTGCATCTATCAGTAGATGTGAAAACTGGATTAATTCCACTCCACTTTAAAGAAATAAGCTTTGTGAATGCATATTTTGATCAAATGCCCTATGATGACTCATAGTTTTGGAAAGAATAATGAAACCCTAGAAGCTACTTATCCACTTACTTACATATTTGGACCATAAAACCTTAAAGTTACATGGGAACACTACCGATAAAGACCTAGACAAAGGAGTCTTCCTTTACTTCCTTACTTTAACGTGACAGTGTTGTCCATATGGCTGTAAACTAAACAAGCTGTAAAGCAGCAGAGAGTAAAAAATTTATGATATTGCCAGGCTAACCACCTCTGGACTTCAAAGAAGTCTGCAAAGAAGTACATCATACAAGTATGTGTTAAAGGAACTGTAGTCTGTCTAGACTAGACTCTTAATTGTTAAAATGCCACCTTTAATCCTTGTGTAGAAAAGATTTTCAGATTCCAGATATGGAAGGAAATTACTGTTACTTTGTTCTGGTGAGTAAGTGATGCAAGGAGGACAAGCTTTTTGTGGCTTTAGACTTATGTGAGAACAAAGGGTCCAGCTGATCTTAAAAGGCTTATTGTTGGACGTACACTTTTGGCCTATCAACAATTTCCTTAATAACAAACTACTTCACTTCCCTGTGAAAACATGTATGAAATAATTAAAAAACCCTAGCCTCTCCACATCCCCACTTCAATCATGTCTTAATGGTCCAAAGGCAAACAGCAGATGCAAAAATTTTTTTTTTAAAATGTATGAATGCAGATGGACATCGGCATATTGCACTGGAAGACATAGTTAAGTTTTCAGCTCGCTGAAAGGGGAATGGCGTGGTATGTCCTTGATGCACATCACTGCTAAGACAGCTACACGTCAGTGAACACGACTCTGAAAGGGCAGCCAAGTTTTGAATCTGCAACAACTTAGATCAGTAGTTAGGGATTAGAAGGTTTAAGAGTTTCATTAACTACATCGCTATACAGTGTAAAGTTTGCTTTTGTGGAACAGTTATGATAGATAAATAAATGTCACAGTGAGAAAATCTGTCAGCAGACACTGAATCCTCCAAACTGACAGTTGAATTAATAAGCAAGAAGATGAGTGACAAAAACGCAGAGTATAGATCTGCTGTGTGCATGGACATACTTCTTGTCTTCTGTTCAATAACCACTTCAATTGCTCCTGCATATTAGTAACATATGTGAAAATGTGAGATTGAGAACAACTAGAAATTGAGTTGAAAAGCATGAGCAAATTAACGTTTTAAAACGAGTGGTAAAATACATGTTTTTAAACACCATTAAGCACCTTGTGAAAGCCTGCTGTATTAAAAAAATGATTAGTTACAGTGAGCACACAGGAAGATGAACATTTCTAGCATCAGAATCTGGAATGTTTTGGTGGTTTTAAATACAGTTTGACTACACCCCTTAAAAATACTTCACTGTGACAACTTAACCAGTTTGGATCATTAATTCAGTCATCATCCTACAAGTCTGGTCTCAGGCGAATTTAAGATTACATCAATGATTGTGTATTGCTTAAGATGACTTAGTATCTGTGACGTCTGTATCCTTGAAGCAGACTAGATCTACAAATGACTACCCAAGCCAGGTTTTGGTGCAGCGAGATTTTGAAACTCAAAGTTGGCAACTGACTTCTGACAATCAGAGAAAGCAAATACTGAAGAACGTCAAGTCAAAATGAAAAGCTAAGAAATTCCTGAGGACCCTCAAGCTTGCAGTGGTAAATGCAAGCTGCATGAGAGATGTGTTTGCCTCTCAAGTCAGCTTCATTGCAACAGGAGCAGAAGAAGTGGAAGAGACACCAGACACTTCCACTGAATAGTCTCTTCATACATCACACCACTTGGTACTATTCAAGCACAGAGAAAATGACAGAATCATTCAGAATTTCAGTAGACATGGCTGGTGTATAAATCCTTTCCTAGAATCAGTTTGACTTTCAAAGCTGATTCCCACAGAAGCCAATCTTTCTGAAAAAAGAATAAACCCACAAGCTATGATACACAGGATAGTTAAAGCACAAAAAACTTTGTTGAAACTTCCCTCTGGCAGATACGTTTTTACAAAAGGATAAATTACACTGACAAAATTAGAAACTGCATTTCATTTTACCAACAAGAGTTATGCAGAAATTACCTGAATGGAAAGGAAACTGCTGTTTAGCTTCTCCTGTGTGAGCATCCCAAATTATTGTTGTCTGCATCCAAAGGAAGGGGGAAAAAAAAAGATTAGTGACTGTTCAGCTCAGAGAAAACAAACAGAGAGCACCCTCACTGAGGAGCAATTCTAAAAGATGGACTGATAAAATTATTGACTGCAGAGAGCCTTGTGTGCTTAACAGCTGAAAAAACAGAAACCACTTCCAAACATTACAGAATAATAATCTAAGTGTAGATAAGGAAGTATCATCCCTTCATGAAGTAATATAACTATTAAGGATGGGCATACTCTGTCTGAATAATGCTAGATGACAGCACTACCCATTTTTAATACACATTTTCTTACAGCTGTTTCAAGTTCTCTTCTTCAAAGAAGACTTTTTCCCCTTTTCAAAGATGCAAATTGAATTCTATTCCAAATCTACATGATGCTACATTTCTAACAATTAAACCACCAAATGAAAAGTTTATCTAGCAGCAGAGTGCATATCACTTGCCACTGTGGTGGGACAGACTGAAGTGTAATTTGCTTACTACAGGTTTAATCCATATTCACAGCACACGTAAGCAACTACCCTGTAGAGCTCAGTACCACCTTCAGAGTGAACTGTCAATATATAAGGAGTATACACTTCCAGAAAATAAATGAAGGATGCCTCATTTTCCTGATAATGGATCATCTAAATAATCACTGCTGTTACTGGGAAGATAAGTTTGCCAGAATAATGGAGCTACCATTGGGAGACAAGTGTAGCTGAATATAAGCCAGTATTAAAAGGAATAAAACTAAATTCTCATTTTCACAAGTACATGAAAATAGAGGAATTCATCTAGCCTACAAATCAGATGTACAAGGCTGATCTAGTTTCCCTAGACTCCCTCTGTCAGTTGCTGGAGAGGAGCACTGTCAGGGCATCTCACTGCAACACAGGCCCATACAACCCATCTTGGCCATAAAACCCATCACTCAGAAGTGACATTTTTCTCTCCAAATTCTATAAAGGAAGCCAAGGATGACGTACAGATCTAATTTTTAGACATCAAAAGTCAGGCAACACAAATGCAGTGTACTTTCTGGTTTCAGTTTTAATGGATTTGTGCTCATCATCATCAGTCATCTGTTAATATTAATCTCTAATGTGCACTCAGCTGAAACTACCATGTTTTGCTTGATTTGGAGTTCAGAACTACCATTTTTTGCATATTTGCATATGAAGTCATATATATTTTATTCAAATACAAGTGTTTCAATAATTAGATAAGCTACAAGGTCAAGTATCTTTAATATCATTTCCCTCCTGGAAATAGTTAGTCAATAAAACTATAAACAGTAGTAGTGGAAACAGTTCTTTTCTTACTGAGAAACATTTATGATGCAATTTTACACAGGGAGCAAGTGGAGTCATTTTTTTAAGAAAAATCTTTTATGTAAAAACAGAACACATTTATGCAGCCTCAAAAATGTAATCAACATGCACTAAAACATATTAAAGAAAAGTAAACTCTCCAGGATGCCTGGAGGAGAACAAAATAATCTTACGGAATTCAGCAGCACAAGTTTACCGAGTCAACACATTCATACATTAGAATAATGTATTTTTAAAACTCACTTTATCAACACCAGCACTTAAAATATAATTCCCCTTTTTGTTCCATTTCAGGGCAAATATTGGACCTTTATGTTGACCTAAGGTGCTTGCAAGGTTACCTGGAATAAAGAAAAGGTTAATATTACAATTTGATTACAAATTAGCCAAATTATAGTTCACTGGCGTTCGATGCTTAAGAACAATAAATGTTGTTTGACTTACCATCTTCTGTCCATATTCTTGCAAAACCATCATATGAGCCTGTAGCCAATAGTGTTCCATCACTCTGTTGGGATATACAAAAACGGCAAGGGTCGATACTAGATGAAATCTGGTTCAAGGAATGTTTTCATTTTCTTTTCTTTTTTTTTTTTAAGGTTTGTGCATTGTGATTTATGGGAAATCTGAGTCCACACATTCAGATAGCTTATACTATGATTTAAACTAAAGGTTTATTACTGCAGTCAGCAAAGAGGAAATAAATTCCTCTAACATACTGTGAAATACTGGGCTAAACCGTCAGACAAGAGTAATTTAATCAAAAGGATTAGAAAAAGAAAATAAGATATAACAAATTCCATGGGGTTCTTCCAGATAACAAAAAGATACTACTTCTTAGTCACAAAAAGCCTATAAAACATCAACAGTTTGTCTAAATCCTGACTAAATCCCAACTAAATCCCATTTCAGAGAAATTTAGACACCTATAAAGAAGGACCTAAACACCTGAGCCACCTACACTCACAGTCAACACCTTGAATGCTATCTACCACAAAGAAGCTGCTTCCTACTTGCCTAAACACAGACTCCCAGACGTGATCAGAGGCACAGTACCACGATGGATATCCCAAGAAAAGTTGGATTCAGGGGCACCAACTAGGAGAAAAAAAAGCCTAGGAATTGTAATCATCAAAGGAGATGTATTCTGCTGGAGGTAGCCCTTCACTGAAGGATACCTCCTCTGCAGCAGTTATTGGGCCAGAATGAGAATAATTAGAAAGGAACTTGACTCTGCAACCTGGTGACACGAGTACTGTCAGAGCTGGGCCTTTAGTCTTGAAACATTTCAGGACCTGGATTAGCAGCGAGATTCATCCCGTTTATCTCCAGACATCCAGACGTTAGGAGTTAGTTTAAGAGAGTAACCTAGTCTTCTATATAACTAACAGCATCACCCATCTCTGGAGTGTAATTAATGATCCCATTTGCTTTAGGCTCTGCCCAGACCAGTACAAGGGCACACGTCTCTGCTTCTGCTGACTTAGTCTACATGGTTAAATCTAAGGGAGATGAATCCTGCCCTTAGTATCAAAGAACACAATCTGAACATGGCCTCTAGAAAGAACCTTTCTTATTATAAAGTAAATCACATAAACCAGAGAAGAACCGATTTAATATCACCAGTGTTAAAATTTCACAGTGAAATATGATTAATATTGTCATTCTAAATAACAATAAAGGCAGATGGCATTTCCAGCATCATGAATAGAAAATTAGGAAAAGGCATAAAATAATCCTTTAGAACATATGTCCACTTCAACCCTCCAAAAACAGTGAGTCAGAGCAGCTGTAGATTTAACTCAAATGTATAGTGATGTAGGGGGAAAAATATCAAAACCTAAACCAACTTTACTGTGATATACAGTTATTTGGACCACAGATTAGAACAAAGGTGATAAGAGCAAAAAGAGAAAAGGAAAGGAAAACTCAGGGACTAGATGTACGGTTTATCCAAATTTGTTAAGTGGTAATTCACATTCTTTGGAACACTCAAAGTAAGTTGGAAGCATTTTGAGTGTTTAAATTAGGAACATTTCCTTACATTAAGTACTAGCACAGTGCAAGTGAAGTATCAGTGATCAATGAAGTCTTGAAAGGTAAGGAACTGTTACAGGAACTACTAGAGGATGCCCTGTACGTTTTGGACAACTTTTCTCACAACTGTTCTGCACCTCTGCGTGTTTTCCTCTTTCAATTACTCTCTTCCTACTCCTCAATTCAGTTTTTCCCAACTATTTTTCTTCACCATGATATCCACAGGAAAGAAGCAATGACATTCTTGAGTTTCATGTTCATTTGCTTTTTTAATCTACCTCTGCTTTCTGTACTAGTCACCAAGTTCTTTCATTGTTTCAAATACAAAATACATAGGGGAAGTTGATTTATGCAGTGACATTATCTCTTACTTCTGTGAAGCACCTAGCTCACCTGACGGACAATAATATTGCAGTAAAGATTAATCGAATCTTTGTCTCTGGCCAGCAACTGAGACTGTACGTAACCGCTGAGAATTCTTTCTGGTACTTAATTTTTAATCTGTTTTCCTACAAAAACAAGACTAATGCGATCACACTGTCTCTACTAATACCAGCAAAGCAGACAGAATGCAAGTGACCTCAAAATTAATTAAGGTTCCTGCAAGGTCTTGTAAGTTCTTTTTAAAAGGCTTGGTGGCAGAAAGGAGATGTGAAACAGATTTAGAGCCACCCAAAGATACTGCCCAGAAACTGGGGATTCTTAATATCTCTCCCTTCTGCTCACTTCCACCTTCTCTGTGCTGGACCATATTATCTAAGATAGAAGGTTTTGCAGGATGAAAGTGAAAAAGGGAACGGCAAAACAGTCCCACCTAGAAGGTGGGTACGGAAAAAGAGAATGACTATTCATGCTCCTACCAAGATAAAGACAACAATGTGAACATGTTTTGCCTTGCACAGCATAATTCAAATGAGAGAGGGTCTAAGGGTCTTGATCTTGATAGTCCAACCTCAGAAAAAGTATCACTGGTGCTTATATCTCCTTACATGCCAAAATAAAGTAACTATGAGATGCAAATAAACTATTAATCAGGCTTCGTTATTACGTAGATTGCTTGTTTAATTTTCATGCTTAAAGTTGGCTAAGTTTATTTTTACCCATGCTCCTAAAACAGAGATATAAATATATCATTATTAAGCTTGAAGATGGCAACAGTCCTGGAAAATTATAGCATATAGGGGAAAGTTCAGCCTATTATGAGTATTTGAAACAAGAGGTCAGTAGGTTAGGACAGAGCTTCTGGCCACCTCAGATATAAAAGATACAGAGCAGCAGCTGTAATTGCCTCTGAATTAAATTTAGACAGTTAAAAACCATGCACAGTCTTAGAAGTTAGCTTACATTCCAGTCCAATGAAGTCACATCCTTATTGCTGGGGACATCGTGTCCTCCTTCTCTTATGCAGTGCCTCAAAACTAGTTGAGTGGAACCGCTGTTGCTGTTTTCATTGAGATTCCATATTCTGGCTGTTGAGTCTCCAGATCTATAAAAGCAATCAAGCAGAGATGAAAACTCCTCTTGGTGTCAACCCAGCAAACAATGTAAAAACCTCCATTTCTGTTTTCATTGAGAGAACATCACGGCCTTTAAAGTAATTTTTGTTTTCAACACTTCCTGCACTCTGTATACCTTTTAAAAAAAGCTAATATATATTTAAATTATACATATCATCTAAATCCACATCACCTTTTTCTTTATTCAGAAAAGTTCTACCTACAATACATTTGCTTGCTCTCTACATTTTGTATTTCATACCTAAAGTTGATACCACCATAACTGAGATAGTCCAGGGGAATTCAACATTGCAAGAGTAACACTGTGGAGATCCCAATAAAGACAGAAACACAAAGGCTGTGCCTTCGTGCCACACATAAAAAGGGTGCACAGTCCCATTAGCTCCCAATGACTCGCCGAGACCCTGGCGTTCTCCCAGCGCTGCCATATGCTCTCGTCACGGCGCGATGGGACCCGCAGGGTCACCCATCTGCAGAGGTGCCAGGTGTCACGTTGGCAGCAGCCTCGGGGAAGGGGATCTCTAGCCACATGACAAAGGTGCTGCAGTGCCACCTCCCCGGTCCTGCATGGGTTCCTCTGACCGCTACGGCAAGAGCAGAAGGTGAACTTAAGGCTGCCTTGAATTTGGCCATGCCCCTTTCATAAGGTACTTCTGTTCAGGACAGACCAGAACAAAGCCTCTGATAGAGGCTGTTTGCAAAACAGCCTCTCAACATTAAATCAAACCAGAGAATCTAAAGATTAGGAAAGCAGAAAGGTAATTTAAATTAATTTTTAAAATTAATCTTAATTTCGTTTTTTAAATTCATGTCTACAGGGTCCTTTGCTGTCTGTAGCTTGGCTGCTTAGCCGACCTTGTCCAAAAAAGTGGCAAAATAACTATTAACATAATATAACAAGACAGAGACACCATCAGGATTTTAATCTATTTTATAGGCCAAATATTTTCTAGGTGTTTTTATTGCAGACTGAAGCAAGACTGATTTTTTCTAGAAAAAGTTAAGAGGAGGAAGTGAAAAGGTTATCATAATCTGCCTGTAAATAATATATTTATTTTCACTCTGCATAAATCTTCCAGTGAAAAATGTCTCTAAGGTCAGAAATCAATTTGCAACAGGGTGGAAGATATTATGCTTTCTAGTTTATTGGGATTTGTCTCTTGCCCTCACCCCCCACCATCCTCCCCTGCTTTTTTTTAAAGAATCAATAACAACAACCAAAACAATCAAAGTACCCTGGGTTGCTTGTTTTGTCCAGAGGGTAATTTTCATTTACATGCAGTAAGTACAATCTTGGAGGAGAATTAGGATCTCTCTTATATTTCCAATAATTCATACAGTCAAGATGAAATTTCACTGTTGGATATACCTGATGTGTTAGCTTTTGATTTTTTTAAAGTAATGACTAAAACTTAATTTCCTATGCCCTAACAAGGAGAAAAAGTCTTTCTTTGAAGACTAAAAACCCAAGATCCATTTTTGCTTTGATAACCCATGTTTTACTCAAAAGGAAACCCATCATAAAATAATATTAAATTTTTTACGGGTCTTCTAATTAAACTTTTTAATTATTTCTACTAAAAATACTGGGTAAATCTTAAACACGTCTTCAAGTGCAAATATTGACCAATTAAGTATCAAACCTGATTGATCTTTATGTATTATTTTACCAATAATTAAGCCAAATTTTACATGAACAACAGTTCAGCTGTAAAAGCAAAAACCTCACTGCCTGTGTCAGTGGCTCTGAGCTCTGCTGGGTCATGGCACGCCTGGGGAATGTGCCCCCCTCTCCTCTGAACCCTTTGTGTCAGGCTCAGATGTGATGGCTGGCCAGGGCTTTGCAAGCCTAACCACAAGCTACTGCTGCCCAGCGACTCTTGAATTTTTGGCGCAAATCTTTCATTTTAGCGATTATAAAATAATTAAAATCAGGATAATTTTTGCCACCGTACAGAGCTGTGACTGTAATATAACTCCTTATTTTTCAGAGGTCTGGAAAACTGAACAACAATTTTGCACACGATGGCCAGAAAATTAACGAAGCAAATCACAAGGCTCAGAAGTTAAGGAACATTTTTACTTGTGATAATTTACAATAACGGGAACGGGACTAAGGCTTTCATAGGCTTGGGTTATTGGTTAACATGTTAAGTAGGAAATTCCTTGAGTGCTGGCTTCTCCACTATACAGGACTCCGGGCCACTCCTGCCCTCATTGTAATAATCCAGTTTGTTATTGGAACCTGTGAATAAAGTACTCAGCCACTTGGCTATCAAACACAATATCCTACTCGCTAGTTCTAAAAGGGTTATGTTTTGTTTTTCAACAGTTTTATTTAGTCAGTTTTCTGGCGATGCTTGGGCAATCTTATTTTCCAGTATTTTAATTTTGTTTTTCCATTTTCTTCTTCCTAAGGCTACATAAGCTATTATGTGTCCCTGCAGAGAGGCTTTATAAGCCTACCAGTGTGTGGCAGGGGTATTTGTGTATCTTCCCTTTTGTTGCTGGGAGAAACAAAAAAAGAGTATTCTCTGCTCTGGAAAGTATTCTGATTTCTGTTGAATGATTCAGTGAACCCTGCCTTATTAGAGGACCATAGTTCAAGCACAATTCAGAAAGATATTTAATCTCCTTAGCCCACAGAAGCATTTCTATCTGCATGATAAAGCAGCTCATTCCAACATGCAAGTCATGAACACTTGAGTAATAGGTATACTGTTCTGCCCTAGGGTAGAGTACTGCCAAATTTTAGGAAGGCTAGTTCTGAAAGAATTTTATTTCATGCTCTCCAGTCCCAGCATAATCATGAATCAAGGTGGACAAATGTTTGCAGAATTTTATTTGTGACATATAAAATCCCCATTCCACAACTATCAGCAGAGAGGTTAAAACAGCTGCAGTTGGGTAAAAAAATTTGAAAGGCGGTTGTTGAACCTCCGTATTTCTAATCTTCAGCTGCGAATCTTATAATTGCTATTATTTCGATAAGCGATATTGCTATTGTGTATTTCACACTTCTGGCTCAAACAGGTTAGACTTTTTATTATTTTATTTTACAAGAGATTAATAAAAGCATAAAGTGAATGAAACTGCTCCTTATAATTTACACACCTAACTTTTCCTTAATAAAGCAGGTCTCTTAAAGTAAGCGCTTACGTTTCCTAGGCAGTCAGTAGAGGGAAATGCCTCTGAGGTATCCGGAGGGAGATCTCTGTCCCACTGACGCTACAAGATTTCTACCTACAACAGGTTATTCAACTAGACCTCACCTAACAGCTGACTGCTTTGCATTAAGTGACTTGATGCAATGAGGAAGCTGGCCCCAGTAAAGTCACCTGCTAATGAATAGGCACTTCCAGTTAGCAGAATTAATGCCCGGCACTGACTAGGGGGCGGTGTCTGAAATAACCCACTCAACCTGGTAATTCAAAAGGATCATTCAGGAAGGTAATTCACAATAGAAACTAAACCACTGGTATGAGGAATACAGTAACTCAAAACGTTATATAAAACCCAGAGATGATGACAGGAGATGGCCTAAAAACATCCTTTCTTGCTTCTGAGAGACACAGCCACAACTGAAAGACCTTGGACAACAGCTTTTACGGCTAATTATTTTGCTGACTAGAGAGAGCGAAGGTGCACAAAGCACTCTGCAAGAGACAAAGTTCCCCTGTGTGAAAGAGGCTGGCACAGATCAGCAAAGATAAGCAAAGAAACCTACTGTTGAGGTTTGGGAATGAGGCCAGGTCCCTCTGCTTCACAGCTAAGAGAATTACTTGAAGGGCACGGCTGGATGTAACAGAACAGAGCACGCTCTTGGAAGCAGCAGCTGAACGTGCAGAGAGAGCATCTTAAATTCAACTAATAAAGCTTTTGGAGTTTAAGCCTCTGGCAACCTTGACATTCACAGTCCATCCACTTCCATACTGGGAAATTCAAGCATGTTCAGGAACACCCTGGGTCACTGGACCATGATCCCCTACGCTAGCCAACTGATAGGTTATTCCCTAGCCTGTTTTAATTAGCACTCTTGCTCGGGGCCCTAACATTCTCTCTGAATAACTCCTGGGCATGGCTTGGTGGTTACAATGGTCCAGGGACAATTCCCAATGTGCAGTTTGTTTGGCAGCCAGGACAGTTTGCTCGCACAGACACTGGCCGTTTTGTGCCAGTTGGCCTCAGTGCCTAGGAATATTCCCAGGCATGGATAGTTTACTAATATGGACATAGCTGTAATGGGTTTTTGCACTACCCAGGGAACATAACCATCTGTAATAATTTACATGTGTCATAAAATTAAAACTTAGATATTGAAAGATATCTTGTGAAAGAAATCAGTATTCGAAGAAGAGGACAATTGGATTTTAAGAGCAAAACTAGAATTATGGCCAGGAATGGCCAAATCTTCGTATTTGGCCAAGCACCTACTTTTTTTTTTTTAACCTGTCCAAAACAATATATGCAGTTACTTCTTTTGGAATGTTGATTTCCTTCATAAAGGGTAATTAATCCTGTTACATGGCTGTATGTGTGCAGCTTAGCATACTATTACAAAGTTTGTGTTCCTAACATCTAAGCATTCTTCTCATAAGCATTTGGTGACAGTCATGCTTTTGATAGCCTTTACTGGTATCTCTAGTGTCCTCCATCCTCCACTTTAAGGGTTATGGGTGTGGTGGAGGAGGAACAGCAGCTGCAGAATATATTTTTTCTGGCTATTTGATCAGAGACATTCCTGTCTCCACTGTTTGGTTTGTTAAAAATAGTCCTTCACAAAATCCAGAGAGTAAATATTCCTGTGCCAGCCATGACACCCTAAAAAACCATAGCAATTAAGTAGATGGAACATCAAATATCAAAATCACTTTATATCAGTGGGATACTCACTAAATCTGGAAACCAATGCTCTAGTTTTGGGTAATTCATTCTACAAAGAAATCCCCCTACACAGCTTGCTTCAGATTAGATTGTGAACTTGCATTATTCTTTTAGTGCTCCGAAGATTACATCAGGTTGCCGTCTAAACTGCTGCTAATTGTTAGAAAAATGTATTGCTTGCATAACAAGGCTTGAAGAAAATACTTTGCCTCAAATTGAGATTCGATTGTGCTAGGCATTTTATAAACAGAACAAATGTGTTATTTCCTTTATTTAATAGTGAGGTTTTTATACGTATTTTTTAAGAAGACAACAGATGGGTACAATGAGGCAGATGGGAAAACAGAAGAAAACTACAGGCTGGGCAGCACAATATGGCTATTATGGAATCTAACAATTCGGTGTTCTCACATCAGACTAACTGCAGTTTTCTTTTTTGAAGTATTACTTTGTAAAAGGCAAACAGAACTACAGCATACTGTGTATCTCAGGGAATTTCTCCCCCTTGCTTAATTGCTGCCGTAACACATAGTTTACCTATAGATGTTAGGTTGCTCTGTTATTATACCGGACATCTCAAATGCTTCTTTGTGCAGTGGCATAATCAGACACTCAACTCTCTTCCTTTGGTTTCATTTTCCTCTGTGCATTCTATGCCATTTCAGTCATGTAAGCTTCATTAGGCACTTGCTGCTGTATTACGTGAAGGCTAACTGCACCACATACTTTGTTTCCTGCAAGCAGGCTAAAATCTCATCAAGATGCATGGTTCTAAATTGTTTGCATTTTCATTGCATTGCCATTAGTCTGTATGAGACACAGCACCTGGCGGTACTTTCTAACCATGCATGAATTTATGTGCTTCCAAAATTAGTAGCAAAGCTTATTAAGGAAGACCAATTACACTGAAGGGTAAAGCTTAATTGAAGGGCTAGTGAGATGGTACTCTCCATTAGACACCTCACTAATGAGTCCGATTATCATCCTCTGGGTTTACCTGAAGCAGTGCGAGATAGCATTGTCCCAGGGATCCACCTACCAGTGCTTAGCACCCTGCAGCAAAGGTAAACACCCACTGGTTCCTCCGTCTCTGCAGCACATAGTCTGGTTTATTAAATGGTCTGCAGTTTAAACTACGCACACTAGGGCTGTGAGCCACAGGTGCCAGGGAAGCACTACAGTACGGCAAGCACTGGCAGAGTGGCGAGGCGATACTGGGAACTAGTTACCAATGCTAAAGCCAACAGATGAGGTCTCAGCACCTATACGTAAGAGTCTTAACTCCCTATGTAATGAGTTGAGAGATGTAGGTACCTGCAGAGGGACACAGCACTTGAGTAGATGCCTGATTTCAGCTGTGCAGATATTCTCCAGAATAAAGCAGCATCTTCACTTCATCTCACGTGCCACCAGGTGTCCCTAAAGAGTAATGCTGTGTGGTACCCTTTTCTCCCCGTCAATTTTCCTTTAGATAATGTGGGTGTGCTACCTGATCACCTGCAGACTGTTCTCCACAGAATTCAAATAAATACCACAATGGATAAGTTTACTATCAACAAGTACATTGTTTAAGATGACAGGCCTAAAGGAGATCTTTTGTATCAACAAATACAGTCCCTTCATTTGAATGATCCTAAATAAGCTGAGCTGTCATCTCAAGACAGCCCATGAAACTGTACTTAAGTTTGCCCCCACAATGGGAATGCTCTGCCAGATTTTATGAAACCTTTTCTAGATTTTCATCTTTAATTTAAAGAAACAACTACAAAAACAATTTAATGAGGTTAATTAAACTCTCCTTAGTTTTTGAGATTTTCTTCACTATTTGGTCATGATTATCGATGGATAGTCAAAGCATTTAGACATATATTGAGAAGTCAGAGAAGTACAGGAGCGTGTTCGTTCAGGACCATTTGATGTTGATTTACAAATCATTATGTAGGCGGTAACATTTCATGAACATAACAGATTCTTTGCATTCCCTTGATTATTTTTTTTCCTTGAAAATATCCTCTCAGTTTTGGGCCAGGGCAATCAAAGAACATCATGTGCTACAGGACCTCCACACTTGTCAATACTAATATTGATTTATTTATACATTAACTAAATCTCTTTTTATGGCTCAGCTGTATGCTGCGAAGAGGAAAATCTTCGTGAAATAACTGTTTTATGCTTGCCTATTGAAATTGGAGATTGATCATAATGATCAGGTCTTCCTTTCTTAATAATAATCATTTGGATGGAGCTTTGCTAGGGATAAGTAATACCGCCAAGCAATATTGCCTGAGACACTACATAACTGAGGGGGTAGAGGAATACGGTTAGCAGAAAATACAGCAAACGCATGGCGTAGGAGTGTGGCTGCTATTATTGCTTTTGTCTGTATCATGGCATCACCCAGGGACCCTATCAAAAACCAGAAGATGCTCTGAGCCTATGGAAAGAAAGAGCTGAATACCAAAGTTTTTCATCCAAACCCCCTACATATAGTTTTTGCAAATTCTAATGCTATATCAATTTGAAATTAATAAACAAAGACACTACAGATGCTAGAAGAACTATTGGGCCTGGACATTCCAGAAACAAGGCATATTCAGAAGGAATTGGTTTTCTAAAAATCCAGTTTGTTGTCTGAAATCGTTCTTTGGAAGCTGTTGTCTTCACACTCTTTGAGATCTTGGTGCTGTTTATCCAACCTGGTATTTATTTTTCCTATTTATTCTTTCCCATTTGCACTTTAATTCCTTCCTTTCATGTATTAAGTCAACAAAGACAAGAAGACTATTCTGATGACCTTGCAAAAAGTTGGAAAGAAAATAACGACTCTCCTCTTCCTTGTAAGAATTGTGTTCCTGTCATGGTTTCATCTAGGACAGAGTTGACTTCCTTACTTGCAGCTGGTGTGGTGTTACATTTTGGATTTGGGATGAGAGAGAGAGGGTTGGTAGCGCAGTAATGTTTTCATAGAATCATAGAATTGTCTAGGTTGGACTAAGCAATCAAGGCCTCTTCTGCTCCTCACACCACCCTGCCAGCGAGTAGGCTGGGGGTGCACAAGAAGTTGAGAGGAGACACAGCTGGGACAGCTGACCGCAACTGACCAAAAGGACATCCCACACCATATGACGTTATGCTCAGTATATAAAGCTGGGGGAAGAAGAAGGAAAGAGGGGACATTCAGAGTGTTGGTGCTTGTCTTCCCAAGAAACTGATATGTGTGATGGAGCCCTGCTTTCCTGGAGATGGCTGAACACCTGCCTGCCCATGGGAAGCAGTGAATGGATTCCTTGTTTTACTGTGCTTGTAACTGCATCTTTAGCTCTACCTATTAAACTGTCTTCATCTCTACCCACAAGTTTTTTCTCACTTTTACTCTTCTGATTCTCTTCCCCATTTCAACCGGGGAAAGTGAGCAAGCAGCGGCATGGTCCTAGCTGCCGACTGGGGTTAAACCACAACAGTTCCGATATTGCTAAGAAACTTTGTGATGAAGACCCATTTCTCTCCTCCAGCTAATGTCAGCTTTCCTCCATGTTCCCAGCTAGACTTCTTAAATTTAGCTTTCATTTAAAGGTTTAACTTTAAGCATGATCAAACATAGATTCCAACAGTGTCTGTATACAGCTCTCAGGGTATGTTTACATTAGCATTTTTGTTTGGATCAAAAGCTCTTTTTGTAAGTCAAAGTCCCACTTACCATGCTTTGATTGTCATTTCTCAGCAGTCCTGCAGAACACAAACTAGACTCCTTTTCAATGACACTAAACTAAAGCATGCCCTCAAACCACTACCTAATGTTCAGCTCATCGGACAAAACTAAGTCCAGCCTGAATCCCCCCATCCCATACAAACAGTGGTGACATAACAGTCCTTGCATAATAGTTTTTGCTCTACGATCTACTCCTTTTTGTGCACCACGCTGACACAGATGTAGCCACAGAGAATTCTGGTTTAGAGTTACCATACTTTTAAAAAGTAAACTTGGATGGTAAAGACTTTCTGAGATGCCAATGTGAACCATTAACTAAGAGCAGTAGGAGTAGATTACAAGAACTTCAAATATCTGAGAATTATCCATAGTTATTTTAAAAACCTTAAAAAAACCAAAAGTGTATTCAGGGCCATAGAGTGCACATCTTACATGTGCAAATGCTTCATATTCTGCGTCACCTTATAATTACTTAACTCCTACATAGGTACAGTTCTGCTGAAGAAAACAGTTGCAGGTTGAAAAAACAGTCGAGAGAACACTCACTCATCTCTAGTAAACGCTCTCAAGTTCTTGCATCTCTAAATATACTCTAATTGCAGCAGCTGGCTTCAGTCATGGTCTTACCCAGATGCTAGCAGGTCACTGACAGGGTTCCAGGCACAGATGAACACCTCTGATTCATGGCCCCGAAGGACTGTTGCTTTGTTAGGAGGAATTTCAACATCCCCGTCAATTTCCATTGGCTTTGAATGATTATCTGTAAGGAGATATATCAGAATAAGTAGTTTGCAAGATGCCGTTAAGCTTGCTTTAAAAAGAGTTGGATACCCGTGGCCTAAAGCTTACAGGAATGTGTACACTATAAATAATATTCTGTGTTGTATCACTGACCATATTACTCTGTTTTCTTCCCTATGAGGGTTCAAAGTTATGATATTTCCTTAAAATGTAGAGCTTTCCAAAATATTTTGTATAAATGCATGTCACTTTTATTCAAAAAATAGTATTTATTTCAGTATAGGTTTTTTGAAGCTGGCTTCATTAAAAAATGATTTACAGATTTATTAAAATAACAGGTTGCCACACTTGAGAAAAGCTTTATACTGGTCTTTTTAAAAAGTTAGACACAGCACATGCCTTTTCTTACACAGTGTCCCGTAAGTAACGTGTTCTACTCTCAGATGAAGAATATACTGAGTAAGGGCCTTGTTCCCCGAGCACAGCAGCGAAACAATGAGAGATCACCTTCTCAAGGATATGCAAAGGTACAAAGGCATAGATATACTTAACCTCCATACTGTAATTCTGGGTTTTTTTTTAGACTGCAGTCTAAGTAACCTTGTTTTTATAAAGCTCTTTCCTTAAGGGAAAAAAAATGAATTTAAAATGATGAATTTCTTTTAGTGGCAGCAATTCATTCCAATTTGCATCATGAACAATGTTTTCACGCCAGATTTTCACTGCTTCAGTATAAATCTTCCTCATTCAGCTCAGACTATGCTTCCTGGCAGCAGCACAAGATTATTATCCTCTGCAAGCATGGCACCAGTCAAGGACAGGTACCGCGCTGAAACTCCAGACAGCAGATGCTGCACACAGAAGTGTGGCCCGTTTCGCAGAAAGCCCATCCAAGAGTGGAGAGCTGGCAGGCTGGGGGAAAGGCAGCCTCGTGTCATCTAATCAACGCCTTGGCCAGCTGATCTGCTCTGATTGATCAAAATCCAAGTTCTCATTCTGGGTTAAGTCTTTTAGTTAGTCATTCTTTGATCACATATGGAGATCCATAGGTTTGCAAGTGGAATAATTATGCTTCTTTATTGCCACATGTTTATGGCATTTAAAATCAGCCATCTGTCCTTATACTCTAACTCTGCTGAGCTATTGCCCATCGACTGGCAAAACAGACTATGACGTTACACAACTGCCATTGGAAGGAAGATCTCCAGATTTCCACCCTTAACCAGGCTTTCAAATACCCCATTTTGCTCTGCCTAATTATGCTGAGTCACATAAGTAGCACTTCTCATTGCATATTTGGTTAGGTACTCTATTAACTATGTCTGTGCCATACCTATCCCATAGACAGAATGAAATAGAATTCGCATGTAATTCAAGCAGTATCAAAATCAACTAACTGTAGTTTCACAGCTCACACTTCTAATTCAAAATATCTATATTTTTAACTACACGTATTACCTACATCTATGCTGAGTCCCTGTATCAAGCATTTTCCTTGATAATTCCTTAGGTGTATAACTGCTAAAATTAATACTCTCAAGATATACTAGTACTCAAGATTTAGCCTGCCACTAGCAGCTGGCAACTTTGATATGATATTCTGAGCAATGAGGGCAATGAAGAGCAAAGCACTATTAAAACCCACCAGAAGATATGAGTCGGGAACTCGCAATCCTCTGTTTGTCAGCACAGCACAGAATCACCAGGTTTAAAGCAGATTTTTATGAGAAAAAAACCAGCATGGTAATTGATCTGTGTCCCATACACAGTGTGAGTTGGAAGCTGGGGGTAAATCAAGAATTAAGATCTTTCAAGTGTTTTAATTTGAAAAATTTAAATGAGACACTGCTCTTACCCCATACAATCCTGTTACCTGCCTGGCTCTGATGGCAGAGCTGCTTTTCACACTCAAATAAAACCAACTGACAGCTTGGGAGCAGCATTGCTCCAAGGTCCCAGAGTCATGAGGTGCTATCAGAGTAAGGCCATCTGACACTTAAAAATATTTTGTGTTTGTACATGGCCAGATGGAGGAACCTAGATACACGCTTCTAATGTTATTAACTGCTGTGAAGAAAACCCAAAGTAGTCATGCTGTGAAAAAGAAACCTTGGCCGGCTGATACCTGCATTAGTACAAGCAAGACCGACTGGCCTCTGGGAGCAATGAAATTCCTGCGGGATGATTTTCTATTGTCTTCCAGTAATGATTTTGACACTACAGCTTTGATGGTTCAGGAGAAAAGGGAGGGAAAGATGAGGATTCTTTCAGAAATTGTTTGCAAGTGTTGATATTCTATGTGTTTCCTCCTGTTTTCATCAGTCAGGAACATTCGTATTTAGAGTGTTACTGTTAAGCACAAAACTTGAAATGCCTCATTGAACAAACAGGACAGTTCATGCTTCTGTGAAACTGCTTCAGGCTCTTCTCGGATTCAGATAGACGCTAGCAATATAAACCAGATACGATTATGATAACAAAAATCTGCAGAAACCCCTGAGCACAGGACGACACCTCATAAAAGTGCTGAGTTCCTCACACAGCACAAGCTCTTGTGAGCCCTGGTCTCCTTTGAAAGTTTGGCTTTCGTACGGATGGAGCTACAATGTGTGCATGGGGAATGAGGATAAGTAGATAAGTAAAATGCAGTAACCATCAAGAATAGGCTTCTTTTTTTTTCAAAGTATCTTCAGAGCAGAAAGGTCTCAGTTAAGAGCCCATTTGCACAAAGAACACCTCTGAGGGGATCTCTGAAAGAGGACAGTTCTACCAAGTGCAACAGACCCTCATAGGTGAAGAACTTAAGCCTTAAGGTCACATACTAGAGGACTCCACTCTAATATTTAATACAAACAATTTTCTAAAGCCCAGAGGATCTTTGGTTAAGCCTATGCCATGTTCTTCCATTTTTAATTCCTCAAATGTATTAAAAAATCAAAATAACTGGAAATTAAAAGTTATATTCCCCCAAATTATTATGACTAAGTTTTTTTCAAAATATATAATTCTAACATACCAGTGAGTAATATTAAGTCTCTATTTCCTCCAAATTAAAAAAAGATATATTTTTAATATCTTACCTAACTCTGTCTTTTCTCAGGAAATGTGTTTTTTTACTTAAATCTTTGACAGGCCTTTCACTGAAGTTGTTCTTTACAGCTGTAGTTATAATAAAGGAACTGGGCTCAGCCTTTTTTCCAGAGCTTTATTTTTCTTAAACCCAAGCCAATCCTTGCAAATATAATGAAACAAACGACACTAAAAATATTTGAGTTGGAAAACAATCCAAAGTTTGGCTCCATTTCGACATGCCAATTTTTATTTTTTTTACTAATTTTTAAAGCTGAAAACATTACTCAGGAAGCAGCAATAGAAAGCAGAAATTTTGTTTATTTAGTATTTGAATCTGCCCTCAAACTGCTGTTATTGTTAGATGTTTTTCTATCTCTCCCTTTCCTAAATCAAATCACCCTATCATATTATATTAATTTATACAAAAATATATCATATTATATTAAATATATTAACACTTTTAGGGGAGACTTACAGTGTCATGGAGAACTCCATGTCAGAATAAATGCAAACTAGGCAACTTCACAAAGATACCTCTTTTACCCACTCCCCCCATTCCACCTTTTTATGACAGGCTGATGTATGAGTGACTTCCAGGTTATGACTAAGGACTAGCCCACCTGTCAAATCCATCCCTATATATGCCAGTTCTGTGCAATCCAACAAAAGTGAAAATAAAGGTTTGGGAAGTGTCTCACACCTTTTTTATCAGCAGTCTTCTCTACCCAGAAAGCCTCGCAGCCTTACCCATCCTATGTCCTATCCTAATCTTTTGTCCCATCCATCCTAAAACTCCTGTACTTGTCTAAGCCGTGTGATGTCCCATCCTAAACTTCTGTCCTATCCTACGCTAAACCTTTTGTTATACTCTATAAGGTCTTGCCAGATCTTTCATCTTAGTCTATCTGAGACTAAACAGACTCTCTGAACAGTGATAAGGGAAAAGGTAAGGCTGGATATACAGTTTGCCCTGCATAAGCAATGAAAAGAAAGGGTATGACCCTTCTGTTATTTCATTAATGTAGTTAATCACTTGTTGAATCATAGTTGGCTGTTCCTGGATGTCTCAGCAGCTTCTCTCCAAAGCCTCTTTCTCCTTAAATTGCAGACCTCCCCTCTTCACCCAGGATGACCAACTAGCACAACAGCAGCTGCCAACAGCACATGCCAGCTGGCCAGCTACTCCTTGAGGACTTTCTGTTTTCCCATTGCCACTGCCCAGTTAACTGGTCTGCTTAGTAGGCTGATTAGCCCCGCTGATGCTTTGAAATTTGCTGTCTACCTGGTAGAGTATCTCATTGGTTGATGTGTATCCTACCTCTGTAAAATTTTACTGAACACAGAGTCATGTTATTGCAGGTTGCTGCAGACAGAGCTACTGGATGATATTAAGTCATACAGGACTTTTCCTTCTCAACACTTCAAGGAAGGTCTGCAACTGTTCATGAAAATCCTTCTATTACAAAAAAGCTGTGAGAATTACTAGTTTTTAATACTAAAATGGCAGATCTGAGAAATCAAGGCTCATACATGTGAACTGATCTGCAAGACTTTCCTTTTATTAATACAATAGTATGTGTGTTTCTTCAGATCAGAAGGAACTAAGCCTGAGCGATTCTGTATTAGTGATGAACCAATACTCAGTTTTCTGCCTTAAGAATTTGGTTTTTTTGGTCCTGAGAAGACTTTCCCCTAAAATTTTCAGAAATCAGCTGAAGGAAAGCATCAACAAACAAAATGTCAGAATTTGATATGTTATAAAGTGCTTTCATTTCTGTTTGCACCCATTCATGTATGAAATAAGTTCAATTTCAAAACAAAGGTGACCCAAAGGTTTTTGGAAGAAAACCGTAAGCAATCTGCAGTCTAAAACAGATTAATATTTTCAAATTTTTCACAACTTTTTTACAATTTCTTTTCTCATATGAAAAATGTTATTTAAATCACTGCAGTTTTATTGGGGGAAACTATCCTGTCTAACTGGAATTCTCTGAAGAAAAACCTGGTTCGAAAGCATTTTTCTCACTGACCCACAGAGGAATTTATTGAGATCAAAGAGAAGATGAAGACTGATAAAGGTGTCTACACTGCAGAACAAATAAAATTAGTCACATGACTATAGTCCTGAAATGCTACATGTCTCAGACAAAGAGCTGTTGGGGCTTCCTACAAAACCTACCATGCATGTTCCTCTAGAATTTCCTCAGGAGGCGGTAATCAGGCATTAAGGTCTCATTTCAGAAGTTAGCCGGTGCCTTAATATGGCTTGCACACAGAAACCAGAACCATTAATCATATCTGCCCCACAACGTTAGCACAATCGTCAAGATCTAGTTACACAAGCAGGTATGTCCCCTCCTTGTTTTATACGTCTGACTTTAGATGTCTAAGACATGAGTGCAATCTCCCACCAGCACCAATAAACAAAGGCGAATTCAGAGCTCTTGAGAACTGACTGTTTCCACAGACTAACGAAATCTCGGGAAGGTAGGACCTCCACTTAGATATCTGCTGTGGACTGTATGACTAAGCATGTGCTATTAAATAACAAGGTGAGGAATTCTTTCCTCTGTGCCTTCAAGACAGATTGGCTGCACCCAAGATGTCCGCTGGGAACGGTCTTTGACACCTGTGACCCTGTATCCTGTGCTTGGCAATGCTGCTCCAGAATGGATAACTGGTATAGTCCAAACTGGGCCAAGGATCACACCAATAAAGCTATGGATGATCCTGTGCTTGACCATGCTGTACAAGAATGGATTGCTGATATAGGCCAAACTGTACCAAGGACCAGGCCAAGGCTATGGATGATCATAGGATAGTTGGCACTCAAGGCTGTGCTCTGGCCATGCTTCATTTACACAGACATGGCTTGTAGGTCTCAGGCTCCCAACCAATCTCCCTCATAGCCTGGCCAAAATGACCAACTGTGGCTACAGCTTGTCCCAACTTTAATTGACTATCTAAAAGCACCTACAAAGGTGATAATATTAATGAAGTCTGGGTAGCCTGCTCCAAGGAGAGAGTATACAGCTCCATTTCTTGATAGTGTCTTCAACTTGCAATTCTGAAGATATCTGAAGCTTTTGGATTCTGAGACAACACCAGTAAAACACAGCATTGTGATGTGAAACATGATTTTTACTCCTTTCTAGAAATATCTCGCCCTCCTGGAATGATTCCCCCGAGTTCTACCTCCTTGCAGACACCAACTAAGTACAAGAATATTACTGGAACTCAAATTGCCCCGGAGTGGCAAGCAGCTGCAAGGGTTGGCTTACTTATTGCATGTGCCCCATTCTCCTCTCCATTCACAGTGGCTTCTCCGTTCTTTGGTGTGTTCTGCTGGGAAACAGCAGTCGTCGTTGCTCCCGCTGTTGCTGCCGTTGCTGCCGCTGCCGCCGCTGCACTGGCTTGTTGCTGAGCTAGTTTCTCTCTGAATGCTTGCTGCCGGGTCTGTACAACATCAGGCATCACCGCGTCTATCAGAGACAGTGACTCTATTGGCCTGCCGTCGAATACTGTACCATCCTGCAGGGAAAATGAGCGGAAGTGAAACTGCAAGTTTAGGATCTCCACCATTGAGGTCGGCAAAGAGGTCATGATATAAAGGAACAAAATTAGGTTGTGTGAAGACACTACACTTTGACTTAACCAACAGCGCCACGTCAGTACAGACTCCCTCTCTCTCTGACCCATGATGGTGGTAATGATGTTCTGTCCGGTAAGTCATTTACTGGAATTTTATAGAAAATTCAGGCATACAAACTCTTCACTGATGCCAAAAAATTATGCTGTAGAAAAAAAGAAGTCTGACTGATCACAGAAAGTTGGATCAGTCTTTGTTTT
The DNA here is from genome assembly GCA_028565335.1 of Limnodromus scolopaceus. Lineage (NCBI taxonomy): Eukaryota > Metazoa > Chordata > Aves > Charadriiformes > Scolopacidae > Limnodromus > Limnodromus scolopaceus. The sequence continues at coordinate 133,782,264 of JAOXNO010000001.1, forward strand.
GGATTTGGAAAAAAAGAGTCATGGCTAAAGCCCCAATGAAGGCAAATAGACTTTGGCTGAATTGTTTGTCTTCCTGCACTTGCAGGGGCATAGGAATGGAAGCAGCTGATGAATAATGAACCTCAGGCAAAATAAGACGTATGTAAAAATTCATTGATTTCTTACACGGCGTTCATCAGCCCAGCATCACCAACTGTAGCTGATTATACAGGACTGCCTTACCATTATTTTTCCTTTATTCCGCTAGTTTTATTCCTAATAGTTATGGCTTTCATTTTGATTTCTGTAAATTAGGCTTCAGGTTTAAAAATCAATTGAGTTAACCTTTAAGGACTATTTTTTAAGACTTAATACAGACTCAGGTCAACAACTGCTTTATCTAATTAGCTTTCCTTCACTTTCACTTTCCTATTATTTTAAATATAGGAAAAAGGTTTTAGTAGCCTCCATAAAGTGCCATTTTACTGATCTTTTCCAAACTCCCTTTAATTCTTTGAAATAATCAAGACCCAGCAGTGAAAGATTTGTGTTTGAGGAATAAGACTAGGATATGGATAGATGAAGTAGCTGAGAAACAATATAATTTTCAATATATAACAATAACTAATAAAGAAAAATAGTCATTTGGCTGACTAGTATGCTTCTGTTGGACTATTCATTGAATTATTGCTTACAATTACAGTATTAAGATAATACATATTTGTTTCCTCATGGGGAAGAAAAAGGAGGAAAGAGTCATTAGAGAAGAAAAATATAAGCGCTCTTTCTCCTCAACATTTTTTATGCAAATGTTTCTACCGACATTTATTTGAATTCTGGCTCAAGTCCTTGCTACACAATGAAAAAAATGTTTGCCAATGGATTTTGGCATCTTACACTTTTAACTTTAAAACTGCTTACTGGACTATTTCCACAGATCACAAACAATAATTTAATTTTATACACATTAGTTTATAGACTCACCGATCACTCACCACTCTTAAGCAATACGCACACATAGAAAAGCACGTATGTAACCATTATTGGCGGTCAGCCACCAGAATGGCCTTTGCTTTGCTGTAATATACTAATAAGTATGTATTTGAACAGAATCAAACCATGATGAGAGCAACATAAATCTTAATGGTGGCAATATGCATATTTTTGGATTACTCTCTCAACTGAGGCCAATTCTGAAGCTGGATGCACAGTTGTCATAAGACCTGAACCAATAGGTGCTGTTCACGGCCGGAAGTTTCTAACTGTGTAGATCCAATTTCAGGCACGGGGCAAAATGTTAAGTAGCAGCAAATTGGGAGAGATTCCTAACACTGGTTTGTTATTACAACGGCATCAAAGTGCAGCTTGGCATGAATGTCAAATGTCATTGCCCCAATTAAAAAATAACATATATACAACTCTTAAACACGGTATCAAGTCATAAAAAGAAAACAACACAGAATGTTAGTGATAAAACCAAATGGGTTTCCAAATTACAGACTGTGAACAACACAATCTTTTATCTATTTTATATTCCTTTGTTCTCACCCATGCTGTTCACATGCTACATTCAGCTATAGAGGAAAAAGCAATAGCTTTTTATGCATTAATATTTATTACAGACCTCTGTCAATTACGAATATCTATGGTAAATATTTTGTAATGCAGTACTTGCTTATCTGTCATGCTTCACTCCCTCTCGAAGCATCATGCCTTTAAGGCTGGCAGGGCAAAAATGCTGGCTTTTCCCACATCCCCTCTTTGTTTTCCCTGGCAGTTCAAGGAGAACAGAGACACTTTTGTGGCTGCTCATGCAATCCCCACAGACAACCCGTGCCCCAGCCAGGGTCACAATTTACGCACAACCGTTTCACCATGTACAGGAGAAGAGGATGCCTGGTCTTACATGATCTGAGGCAAAGTCACTGAAATCAGAGAGAATCTCTCCAGTGACCTCCATGCATTTTTGATCAGGCTTCTCAAGGCTTGCAAGCAGTGCTGCCTGCTAGCAGGTGTCAGGGAGCGAAGTTTTAACCTACGCTGCAGGCTTTTCCTGCCAAATTCTGCTTGTGACCTTGAAAACGCACGACTGTAAACACAGATGCATTTTCTTGTCTGCTGCAAGAATCTGTGCACCCTGGAGTCGTTGACTGGGGTAGCGGGAACACCATAAAATCCATTTAAACAGCGCAAAGGTGGCCTCGATGCCACAGCTAAAAACTGAAATACATTTCTACCTCCGAGCTTTTCAGCTCTCTGCTGGGGGTGGGGCAAAGCATGAGGAACAAAAAATAAACCAGATCAAGAGGAAGCTCATTGCTTGCATCTCCGCCCAGCCTGTTGGAATGCATCACTTCGCAAGCCCCAGAGTGCCGGTCAGCAGTGGTGGAGATGGTGGCCGGGGGTACTTACTTCGTTGATGCTGATCTCAGCCTCCACATACTGGAGCCCCTTCTGGAGGATGGAGATGAGTGCGGCAGGTGGCACTAGTGTTCCGTTGATGTTGGACTGGCTGATGTGGCTCTCGATACCGAAGGTGAAGGCCGAGTGGGAGAAACCTGAGAGCAGGAAAAGGAAGCCATGACATGAAATCTGAATGCACCAGCCAGATGCACCTTCATGGTCTAAAAATAATACTGCTCCGAGATCTGAGAGACGCTGCCGCGTAAGCAGAAGGACAGGGGCTGGTTGCATGGAGCCAGGGAGGTTAACCAGAGCCATCCTGACCACCCTGCCACCGCCTGTCCCCTGCCCCTGCACATATAGGGGAAGCTGTAGAGAAATGGAAAATGCACACAGAGAAAAATAACCAGAGAACTGTACTAACTGAAACCAAAACCAAACACATAAAAAAATATCAACTGCCACAAGGGCAAGTCCAGCTAAAGAGAAGGTGCCTCAAATCTTCATTTCCCTTGCTGCATTTTAGAGTGGGTGTTTTCCAAAGACAAATACTTAAATCCCTAGAAGTTGTATAAAATCAAGCTGTAGATGCAGCTGACACAGGGGAGCCATTCCCTTATACCAGGGAGGAGATTTCAAATCCTCTGCTCATTTATTGCTGAGTACAATATGATGTGCAGAACATTGCCATTAAAACGTGAAACAGCAGAAAGGCTGCTCCCGAAAGCCTATTTTTTGAAAGTGAACAGTAATAGGAAAAGTAATTAATTGGGATCTGCCAAACAGCAGACGACAAGCCAGTGCAGCAGCCTATCCTTTAATCAAAGGCTTTCTCTGCCCCATCTCATTTTTGTCATTGTCCTAGAAATAAAGGGTAATGAAGGTGACGGCACTGAAAATTAAAGAATTTTGCTGGACACATTTTAAAGAAAGAGCTGTGCCTTAAATGCTGGCTGAGGCTGCTTAAAACTGTTGCTGGGTACGAAGGCGAGCGCCGCAGAGTGACTGTACATAGGGGCAGATGCGGGAGGGGGAAGGGGGAACAGGATGTAGATATAACTGTAGGAACCCATTTATCACCACACTGTCTCCAGAGCATTAATCTAACATTAAAAGCCTTGGGGAAACCACCCATGCACCGTCTCAAACAGGAAGAGCCCTTGCAGTCTCCACCGACTAGACAAGAAAGAAGAAAAAAAAAAAACCAGAAGAAAAAGAAAGCAGCTCTCAAATGAAAATACTTCCGTTAAATATAGCTGTGCCTCTTCCCCTTGTCAACAGTAGTTTCATTTATAGTTTTGTCCGTTAAGGGATTTCCCCCATATCACTGCAATGTCCAATTGTGTGTGGGCTGGAGGATGGGATTTTGGGCTCGCTCCACAATAACGCTTTCTCTCTCTCACTCAAATTGTTTTCAAGATCCTTTTTGCAGCTAGCTCAATTATGATCATAGATAGATAGCAAAAACAAGCTGAGAAACCGAATGCCTCCCACATTTGAAACCAAGGTACGTATTTCTCTGTGATTCTCTCCCCCTACACATTTTATTTTGCCACTGTTTTTCTCCTCTTCGTGGTGATGGTCTCTATGATCTCCTCTCCTGACCCTACCTTCCTTTCACTGCACTACCCCAGTTTTGGGGGATGCTTGGGATGCTTTGGATACTTTTTAGCAAGTGGCAGGCCACCTATGAGCATAATTATGTAGGATTAGAAGGTATAAAAATAAAGCTCAGCAAAAACCACCTGAAAACTGCAGTATAATTTATCTAATCCCTGGGTCCAATTCTTATCCTGTATTGCTCTTTATGTCCTAGTCTAGTTTATGAGCTGCTGGACCTCCTGCTGCATCTAAAAGAGGCTGTTAAGATCTGTAGGGCAGTGTTTTTCTCCTGTTACTAGTTTTGTAGGACATCTAAGCACATTACTGGGCACCACAATGAGGAAGAACTCAAGCACTGAGCATACACAGCCTGTGTCCGAGAGATCTAGCGTCTGATCACTGAACACTGAAATCTCTGTGTATATATAAATACATGGCATGCAACTAACCAGAATTAGAGAGTCAGATCCCACTCAATTTATATTTATATATATTTAAATTAATCATCAACAACAATTACAAAACCTTCTTGAAAAGGAATGGACTTTAAAATGCATGATGGATAAATCAGCAAATCTACTTAAGAATGGAGAGAAATGAGATAATTAAGCTGTTGTCCAGAAGCACTGAACTTGACTGCTAAAAGCGCCAACAGCTAGTTTGTGAGTGAGCAGCTCAGAAACCTGTAACATAGTCTCCGATTCAATCAAAGGGTGGATGGCATAAAAATGGTGACCAACAAACATCAACAGAAGATGTAAAAAAGTGGAAAATCACTGCTGTGGGCCTACAGTAGGCTTAATTTTAACGATGACTTTGTACATCTCAGTATTGCATTTGGTATCTTGCAGACTTTTTAGTTCACTGCTGGCATATATCAAGCCCCACCTTTGCCAGCACATAACTGTGGCACACAGATCACCTTGTCCAGTACTGAGTTGCCACATCCCCAGAGAGCAACACATCTCACTTGGCTGCACGTGAGAGAAGGAACTTCTCAGCACAAAACCCAGTTGTGTTATTGCAATGAATCTTGTTATTTTACTGATGCTAAAAAACTATCACCTAAACACCTGTTACATGAGGAATCACAAAACTCCCGGCTACACTGTCACTGAAGAACAACGTCACTCACACGTCTCCAACAGTTATGACAAACCTTCCTAAAATCTTACCTGGTAAGATCCAAATACTGAAAATCATTTGAGCAAAACTGCGTAAGCGGGTGCTGCTGGACACAGTGCTCCTCACCCCTCTTGGAAAAATCCTCCCATACAATTGTAATTAAAAGAAAAAAAAACACAACAGAAACAACTCAACCAGACCACCGACCGATAGCTAATTACCTCCTCATTTCTTGTACTACTGTAGCATTTATTTAAGACTCATATGACAGTAGACTGGTTTTCAGAGTTAACACACACAGTTAACAAAATCCTGAATGAAGCTGTATCTGTGTCAGGTTTCTGATAACACTGAAAAATCACTTGAGCTTTGCTTTTATAGATACCAGATGTCATCAGTTCTCTATGGGGCTCTGCGTGTTAGTACGCTGAATTATATAGCGATGTTGCAGCTCTACAGTTCAGTCTTACAAAAAGGTGATTTCCATTAAACAAAGGCAAGTTTTTTAAATGCTAGCTTGTGTTACAAACATTAACTTGGCCATCCTTCTGCAGTTCATGAAACCACACTGGGGAACGCAAAGCCAAGACACGAGCGCCTCGTCCCCTCCTCCAGTGACTGTGTGCAGGCTGCCAAGGCAGTTGGGGAGCGAGAGCAGGGACAGAAGGTGCTCTGCAAGAGAGGATCTGAAGAAAGGACGCCGCAGGGATGACATGAAATTACAGTAGACCCAAACTCAAAATGCTGTAGTAACAACGAAATGAATGGAAGCTGCAAATCTGTGTCCACATGCATATTTCTCATAAATTCTGTTATTTTTGTGACTGTACTAATCACTCTATAAAACAATAGCTTTTATTCAAATAGCACCAATAAATGAAATGTTAACGTAGTAAATCCTTTGAGGACGGATGCAATGAGACTATGAGTTTTTAAGGTTAAAGACACGAACACAAAGGGCAGAAGAGGAGAGAGTACAGCTGTGCACTGAAACGGTTTCATATCAGTGAAGCGGAAAGTCAGGCACTTGTGCTGTGACATGACCAGTGCCCTAAATGGCACCTTTTGGCAGACTTAAGAGAATGTCTTCCAGATTTTTTCTACCTCAAAGAAAATGGGAAAACATAAACCATCAGACTATGTGCAATCTACAAATACATTGTCATACATGAAAAAAAGTATCCAAATGAACAGTGCAGAACTTGATACGATCACCATAATGGCAGGTGACCTATCCACTGTGAAATAGTTGGTCTTGAAAGGTTTCACAGAGCATAAAAGCACAGATTATATAATAAATGCAGAAAAAAACTACTTAAATGACACTCCCCCTCCCCCCCAAAAAAAATTGTTATGTGAGTGTTTTTGACTTGAAAATAGTGAAATTCCTCATTGAGAGATTCCTGCACTTTTTTGTATTGCCAGTGATAACAGGTCCTGGTTCTGTGCTGTATCTTTTCCCACACCGAGGTGTCTGTATATACTCTCAGTGGTACATACACAGCCATTTGGGAATTCTTGCCCTAGGCAGTGCCAAAAAATGCATATGTAGGGCTATGTTTTGCAAAATTTCACTGATAGATTTTGCTGTAACTGCAAAAATGGAGGTGATCAAGATTTTCATCCCTTGGCTGCTCCTTTTTCAGTTAAAAATGGCCTCCCCTTAAAACAAGATTTGTCATCGATCTTAAAATGACTAAGTTCTATTTAATGAACATAAATGCTGCTCTTCGTGTGCTTGTTTGATCTGCAGGCTACATAGTTTCAATTGTTTATAATATGCCTTTCAAACACAGGTGTAGGAAAGGGCACTGGGCAGCCATGCAGCTTGGGCAATGCCTTGTCGTCTCCTGAGATGTGTCTCACCTCTTCTGGGAGTGAAGGATTCTTCCTTTGAGGCACACAAACAGGGTGCTGCCGAGTATTCCCCGCGCTAGCTCATCTGGCAATCACAGCTCCAGCTAACTGACATTCACTAAGTGCTCCTTTCATTTTCCAATCCCTTTAGCACCGTAAAAAGCAGTCTTGTTTAAACTGCAATCTCAAATTGTAACAGCTACGGCACCTACTGCTGCGTTTGCACAGGTGGAGGGAATGACAAAGAGGGGTCTGTGGAAGCAATGACTTCTGAAGTGTTTCAGTCTTTACTGGTTATGCAGGAGTTACCTCAGTGATACCCTGATTAGCAACAGTTAACCGACCTACTGAACACTGTGCAAGTTCTCTGTGAACTAACTGGACTTAGTTTTCCCTGTTAAATTTAACTAGCATACTGTTCAAATAATTTTTTAAAAATCAGATGTCTCTAAGTTATTTGCAAATTATTCAGTTTAATTATTCATGCTACGTGATTCTTCACTGAAACATTTGTTATTGTAGAATGAAACAGGGAATAAAGAATTATGAACATCAAATTGCCCTTCACACACATCTCAGGCATCTTTATGATGAACAGCCTCTATCTCAGTGCTGAGTACAAGTAACAACCCATTCGTACAAATCTTTGTGTAACTAATGACCAGTGTGGCCCTCTGTCCTGGAAAATAGTGAGATTACATGCGGAGGTCTGTGTCATTTCCTTAAATAAATTTTCCTATTTCTTTAACTCAAGCAGTCAAGATTGAGGTTTTTGAATCCAGGGATCTTAGGTTCAATTTCCAGAAATCACTAAATTAGTGATGTTAATACTTCAATAGAAAGAGAAAAAAAATAATAACAAGGAGGCATAAACTATCTGATAACCCCGTCTTTTTTTCTGTAACAATGTAACCATCTCCAGGTGGAAATAATCAACATTTCTTATTTCATTGATTTCTCCTACATGGTGTTGTCTTTCTTTTTGGAAATTCCCAATACCAGCTCTTCCAATCCTCATCTCTGAAGTAACACACTGTTCTCTTCGAAAGTATTTGGCAGGTACAGGATACAAAAATGAGCAAGGTTTTAGAAATGATTGGAACTTCTGGCTCAGTAGAACCAACCTGCAACTGCTATAATGGGATCCACTGGCAATCTCAAGCTTTCTGGCTGCACCAGTGCCTGTTTTCTTAAGGTAGTCTTGTACCTGGCACTACTGCTGAGACTTTGACCGATGTAAAATTCACGCATGAAGGAAGGCACGTCAGAGCTGACTACAGTTGTACAGGCTGCAGGGACAAAAAGAAGGTTGTGAGATGGTAAAGGAAAGTCTTCTTTATGACCATAAATGAGTATATGGGCAAGAATCCTGGGAGATTTAGACACATCAAGTAGAAACATTCCACACTGTAATAAGTCAAAAGAAAATCACACGTAGGAGGAAAAGATGTCCCCAAACAGATTTACCGTGTTACCAAACCCAAGTAACTCCAAAGCTGCCCGCCCAGCTGCTTGCCACAGAAACCAGATGCAACCAGTGGAAAAACATCTTCCCAAGTTTGACGTCTTGGTCTTGGGAGTGCCCTCCAAACAGAAAGGCAAGAAGGGAAGTGTGGTGCAATGTGGTGATCTGAAATAAATTAGAGCCCCATCACTGCAGTTTAAAAGAAATTCCAGTGAAGAGCAGTGAATTACAACCATTAACAAAATAATTTCCTCCAAATACTAATGATGTACAAACAGCACGGTTTACACTAAGTTAAGACTTTTGTAGGTCTGGATTTACTAGTGTAAAGAAGCAAGGGACACATATCACTAATTTGAATGTAATTTCTGTCTGCAAAACCAGAAGTAAACACTGTAACTTAGACCAACTTTATTTTCTTAATCCCGGGCCTAACACGCTAATCTAGTTCCTGAGGTAAATGACATCATTTCTTGCCCATTGTCCAAGATAATACAATGACGTTTTTCACTGTACTTGACTGCAGCTGCCATTTTAGAATATAGTATTTCCCCCTGTATATGATGCACTGAGTGAGAATTGAAAATGTAACATGGATTCCAATCCTTGTTTCTCCTTACATTTCTGTCTAAATGTAATTATGTCTCCACAAAAATATGGACATAAAACCCTAGTGTGTGTATGCAGAGGCTTCACAAAAAGCACACTGGTTTCTCCGAAATAGGTTCAGTTGCAGTTAATAAGAATCTGGTGCTTCAAGCCACTGATAAGTTTCTACAAACAGTTAAAAAAATAGGTGGGCAAAAATCCTCTACCACATCTTGTTTATTATTCACAGCAGACTAAGATTCTTCTTCTAGCTGAGCTTTTTCTTTCTCAGTAATACATCCTAGAGTGCCTCTCTGGTTTTGGCAGTGTCTGCTTATTTTTGAAGACTTACCTTTGCAATTACATAAAGGGCTTAACAAGGACACACATTAGCAATTTAAAATAGAGAACTGCAGTTGAAATATATTTTTAGAAAAATCAGCTGAACAACAGGGCTTGTACATTTGTTTCAAGATTAGGATTGCTGAACAATTAAAATTATTTCCAGAACCCTGGGAAATGTGTCCTGTGTTACAAGCTCTTTCACAGTCCCTGAGAAATATAAAGAAAGGATTCCTAGCTGTAGCTTGTGTCAGCTGCCAAAATTACAGTGTGCCTGGTTACCCGAAGTTTTGTAGAAGCAATTATTCACTAATATTAAATGTTACACCCTTTTTCTTGGATATCTGACCTGTTCACCTTCTGCCAAGAATTCAGAGTAAATGTCTGCTACCCAAAATTATTTTATTATGTGCCAAAGAATTTTCTGGCAGGCTTTTTTTCTTTTTCATGCAGGAAAATATGTTGGAAAAGATTAATACAACTTGGAAATGATCTTTTGATGAGCAGTACTTGGCACTCACTGTTTAAGCCTTTCTGAGGGCTGCAAATTAACAAAAAGAGAAATACGATACAGACAGAAAACAGAACATGAGCAATGGAAAGAGGAAGTTAACAAAAAATCTTTTGAAAACCAGGTCTGAAATAATCCCCTTTTTCACTCACTCTGTGTAAATTTGACTGACAATTGCAAATAAATATCAACAGAGATCAAGCAATTTAATGCAAACACGGGCAGGGTTTGAAATAACTTAAAAAGGACACAAGAAGAATAAAAAATATCTTTTTCTTCTAAATTAATGGGATGCTGTTCTCTTTTAGCCCTGTCTGTGGAACTACACATCCAAAGAGACGTGCATTGTTTTATGGATCACATTTATAGAAGACACTTTCACAGACATACATGCTTCACGTTTCTTTCCCGTAAGCTATGTTCTTCTATCAGTTCTAATTTACACCTATAAGCGGTGGCAAATAGGACACCACAGCCGACACCCAGTGAGCATTCAGGAACTTCAACACCAGGATGGTTTCTGCTGATGGCAATTACAAACAGAGTCCTAATAGAGCTACACCGGTTAGGTGTGAGGAGGGGTGATTTGTAGCTGCCATTGCTGTGCAGGCAGAAAGTCCCCAGCATTCAGGTTATCAGCAAAACTTGCAAAGCCGCAAGATACAGCTTTTTTCACTAGGCCTGGAGAATCATAAGGAAAAGCAGTAAATGGACAAATGTGTAGCACTTCACTGGTTTTACTAGCAAAGCCATCTTGACCTACAGATATTTGCCTTCCACTCAACATCTGATTTCCTTAATACCCCTATAATATTGCATTTACGCAAGCTTTAAGAAACAGGACATGAAGTGATCAGAATCAAAATCCGTGCTATGAAATAAATTTGCAAAGGTGTAATTGTTTATGTTTCTGTAGCTTCAAAATCACTGTGTTTCCTCAATGTCTGAGATTCAACACTGTACAGCAACTTTCAGGCCAAAGAAAAATTAGAATAGCCAAGTCTAGAAAACTGTGAAACGACCTAAAAGGAAATACCAAGTAAGCAGGATTTAGCAAATGGCAAAAGAACAAGATACTCAGTGTATTTTTTATTCCTTCACAGGAACTTACAAAATTCTGCACTTTTTAAGTATTGCTTTTCTTACATGACATTTATACTGCTGTTTGTTATGCAACCGGAGCAAAAGACATGGAGAAAGAAGTTTTCAAAAGGACTTCTTGAATTATCAAAAAAATTCAAAACTGTCGTTTATACACATGTATACAAAGTAGATATCTGGTCACAAAACTCTAAGTCTGTGAATATAAATGTACATAACAATGGGCCTCATACAGGTTATTATATTCTTTTGAAAATATAACCAGAACCAAGTATGACAAAACCCGTAATTTCTGTAGCTGTAAAGATATTTTTTCCTCTCCATTGCAGAATCTGGATTTTTGGAAGCTGACCATCAAATACTGCCAGTAGGTATTCACTGCTCCACAAAAAAAAAAAAGTGCACAATGTGGTTTTGACTCACACATTGTTTCACAAGATACAGAGGTGCTGTCAGCTCAGAAACCAATTTGCTTATCTTTAGAGGAAGTTGGGAAAGGTATTTACCTTTAACCTATCAGCTTCATCCTTCCCAAGATCTATAGCGTTGATAAGTTTTAAAAATATGGTTTTGGAACTGCAGCCCAATAAAACTTTTTGTCTTCTAATGCTACCGTAGTATTTGCAGAGAGACTAAATGATTACTAGCTGAGAGAGAAACTGTGGATAATAGTACAGTTCTTATTTGAGAAGTAGATTTGTCTTTTCATCAGTCATCCATCCTCCAACTATGAAGTAAAATTTCAAATTAAGAGTCAGTTTCATTGCGTCTGGAATCATACAGTCTCTTCCTCCCTAGCTTAAAACAAATAGAGAAAGTAGGGGAGAGATTAAAAAAAAAGAGCAGCAGTTCATGAAAATCTCTCATAAACCCTTTTGACAGAACACTCTATTTTTACTACATACATATTATGCTGGGGGGAGTTATATATATTATATTATATGCAATATACATAGTTACAGATGGTTTCTCATTAGATAGGAATGTTCATTCTGGGATGACTTTGAGGAAAAACAAACCCATTTTTGTCAAATTTCTCAAGCATTCTTATCCAAGAATCACTATAACACATATTCTACTCCTGAAACAACACCGTGGCTTTTATTTATCTCAAATAATTCATGAAAGGTCACAAATGTTGGTTCTATATTCAACTTCCAGTATATCAGAGATTTGGATCATAAGCTTAAGCCATTTTATTTTGAGTAGGCTGCCCCTATAGAGGATAACATATCATATAAATAGGGCTGCATGCTCACAAATCAAATCTGTGCTAAACCATGAGAATTAAAAGTGGAGTTCGTATTGCTCCAAAGCCTAGCCATTGCATAGTTGAAAAGGTGAAAGAAACCCTGTCTTCAGTCTTAACACCAGTTCCTGAATACTATAGTTAGCATCTTGTTCATACTGCACTTAGATATGCATATTCACCTATAAAATCACAAATAGTATTTTGAAATAATAATTAAAAAAAAGTTAAGTAGTGTCCCAGCACTCTTGTAATAGACTTTCCTCAGAGGGTTTCAATTCACTTTAGGACCAAAAACTTTCACCATCTGCTGTGAGGTACAATACGTAGTATTAACCTCACTTTCAAACAGGAATACTGAGGCACAGAAATTTTAAAGCCAGGTTTAAACACCCAGTTTTTACATATTTCCTTAGAAAGTGTATTGTTTTATTTATTTAGTAATACCTGTTCAGCACCCAGTTACAGTAACACAAAAGTACCTGTGCAAATAGATGCTAAGCAAGTACACAAGCGTCTTTATATCAATACGTGCAGCTCAGTTTCATCTATGAACTACTGTTCCTCTACACTGCAGGCAGACTACATGAGGCCCGCGAGCCAGTGAAAAGACGTGTGCAGACACAAATAATGCAGCCATAGATTGTTACTGAAACAACACTAAAATGTGTGCTTTATCTTTGGCTGGCAGGATGCCATTTCAAGGATGCATTTTTCCCTCAGCAAACAAAAGGCCTCCATCCTTACTATCGGAGCACAGCTATGTACACAGCTTCAAGAGCATTCCAGTGACTACCGTCTTCAATAGCACCTTTATGTGTACGTTCTTTAAAAGATCTTTGAGACTCCCCAGTTTTCAGCGGGAGGCTGGAGTAGCTGAATATGAGCCAGCAACGTGCCCTTGCAGCAAGGAAAGACAATGGCATCCTGAGCTGTGCTACGAAAAGTGTTGCCAGTAGGTCAATGGAGAGGATCTTTGCTCTCTACTCAGCCCTGGTGAGACACAACCAGAGGGCTCTGTCCAGTTCTAGGCTTCCCAGTAAAAGAGAGAGAGAGACATACTGGAGTGAGTCCATTGAAAAGACCATGAAGATGATCACTGGACTGGAGCATCTGGCACACAAGGAGAGGCTGAAAAATCTGAGACTGCTCAGCTTGGGGAATAGAAGGCTCATGGGGGACCTTATCCATGTGCACAAGTACCTGAGGGGGGTGCAAAGAGGATGGAGCCAGGCTCTTCTCAGTGGTGCCCAGTGACGGGATCAGAGGGAATGGGCACAAACTGAAACACACATGAATTCCACTGAAACAAAATAAAAAATTTCTTTAATGCGAGGGTGATCAAGTATTGGAACAGGCTGTCCAGGGAGGTTGTGGACTCTCCATCATCAAAGATATTCAAAACCCAACTTGACACAGCCCTGAGCAACCTGCTGCAGCGGACCCTGCTTTGAGCCAGGCCCTTGGGCTAGATGATTTCCAAAGGTCCCTGCCAACCTGAACTATCCTCTGGTTCTATCATCTCCTGAGCTATCATCCAGCCTGAACTCTCCTATGATCCTAATGAGCCAAACTGGAAAAAAAACATAAAAAAACAAAAGAAAAATCATTATCCACTGTCTCTACTATCAGTAAACATCAGTGGTTTTACTGTCACACCGGACAAGTGCTTTAATTGACCAAGTGCTTCATTCTTCTAATTAATTATTCTTCAAGGTGTAGATTTTAGTAGTTAAAGCAAAATTCATGCACTGTACATTCCCCTTCTACCTAGCAGCAGCCTTCCTACGCAAAGGAAGCAGTTAGCTTTGAAGCAAATTTAGCTGACCTATATATGCCAATATTCTATACTATGCTTAATCTGAATTAATTTCAACATGCACTTTTCTCATCTGTGACTCAGGAACTCTGTGTCAATACACAGTTGTTCAAAATTCTCTAAACGTACCTCACATCCAGAAAAAATGTGGACTTCAGAGAATAATTATATAGGCTTATGTAAGTAAAGACTGTTGCATAAAGCACAAATTCAAAAGAACAGAATATTGATCCTCAGTCATTCTCTATTGCCTGAGAACTTACCCAAGCAAATTGCAATATTTACATTTTGTATAAAATTTCTCTGTTAAAAAACAGAATAAGATTGGATACCAGAAAGAAATTCTTTACTGTGAGAGTGGTGACGCACTGGTGAAGCTGTGGATGCCCCATCCCTGGAAGTGTTCAAGGCCAGGCTGGATGGGGCTTTGAGCAACCTGCTCTAGTGGGAGGTGTCCCTGCCCATGGCAGGGGGGTTGGAACTCAGTGATCTTTAAGATCCCTTCCAACTGTAACCATTCTATGATTCTATGAAAAAGAAGTTATTTTCCTTCAAAATTTGTTGCTTCTTTTTAAAAAAAAATTGTAAATAGCATTGGAAAAATGGTAAACTACTACTATTCCAACTACTAATATCTAGCTGGACAACATCACAATGATGAAATCCCAGAAGCTTCAGAATATCCATACTTTGGATCCTCTCATAATTTCTAAAGGCAGAATGAGAGTAAGATGCTCTGGATGTTGTTAACAGGAAAGGCCCAAGTTTGCACATGCCTAACTCTACAAAGGATTTTGTGCTGTGATTCACAGAAACGCCTCATGCTGTAGATGCCCTTGAGCCTATGCTTAAAACCTGAGAGAAAATCTTATCCATTAGGAAAACAAGGAAAATTTGTAAACTATAAACCAAACAGACCAATGAGCTGCTGTCATCCCGAATCTACAGATGGAAAACAACTACATTATTAGCTGCCTTAATTTGTACAGTTGGGAAGAAAAAAAATGACAATTCTGAAGCATAATGGTAAATTGTCCCAAGTTAGCAGCTAAACATTTCATTGACATCTTTTTAGCAAAAGCATCCAGCTAGTGTTTTTATTGTCTTGGACATGGTACGGATTGTACACTGAGGAATAGTTTATCAAGTGTAGGTCATAAAAGATGGAAAATTTAAACCTGAACAGTAAAAGTATGAGCAAAAATGGAAACTGTTACACAACCTTAACTCTAACAAGTCACTGCCAGACATTCACTACAATAAATGCTCTACTAGAGAGCAGCATAAGCTGCAGACAGCTGGGGAGCTGATTTTCAGATAAGGATTCTATACTGCAACATGCATGGAAGTACTGGAAAAGGAATACAATTAAATCGATCAATGCATCAAAAATACCAAATCTGAAAAAGCTTTAATAATAGAATTGACATGTCGGGCTGGGTAAGGAAGGTAATTTATTGAGTATTTGGACGTATAACAGGATTTGTCACTCAGAACAGATGGCAGCACATTTTAGATTAAAAGGTTTGTGGGAGATTTGATTTCCCTTGGTTTTGTCATCCCCTCCTCACCCCTCTTCAATTTTCCTTGGAATCCTTATTACTCCCATTGCACTCTACTGCTTTGACCATCATTACAAAAGACAAATAATTATCTGTTTCTCTTTTAGGCAATGCAGAACGGGAAAACTCTATACTCTGAATTCTACATGGTTTTGTAGAAAAAGTTCTTCACACTGAAGAAAACCAACAGAAGGACTATGTCAGCAGTGAAGATGGCTGTTAGCAAAAGTATGCTTCTCAGGAGTCTGAAGAGGTGCAAACCTGAACCAACGTAATTTGGATGCTAGAACTGTGGCTTCTTGGGTATAGCTTGTTTCACTTTTGTCAATGCAACTGCTTTTTTAGTATAACTACGTCCACCACAGGAGTATTTTGTATGCTCCTGTCTCCACACTGGTAGTAGACTCATAGTACAGACATAACCTAAGCCTGATTTTAGTAACTGAAGCCAACCTTTTCACTTAAAGGCAGTCTTTAAATCAAGACACCTACAAATAAATATAACCTTTTAAAAGTTTGACTCTGAGATAAACAATATTTGGAAGTACTCAGCACTTCAAACTGTGCACCAAAAAGCTCATATTCAAAATGGAGCAAACTGAACATTGCAGGATTTAACTTTTGGATAGGAAGTAACAATCTTAACTGAAATTAAACACTCGATTTCTTTATTCCTCAAGAAGGGGGGCATTCATGGTCCTACAGTGGAAGCGACACCACCTAGTCACCTTAGTGGTAGAACTCCTATGTCATCAACCCATGGACCCTAGATAGAAATTATGCCTGACTGCTTTTCTGGGCATAGAAAAGCCCTGAGACAGTCACCTATGTGAAGAGGCAATTATTTACTTATTTTAACACGGCTAAGCAATTAGAGCCTTAACGTCTCCAAGTCCTGTCTTGCGCTGGAAGGATTTAAATGTACTGCCCCTGGACCAGGCATCTTCTCCAGCAGCAGGAAACTCAAAGCAGTCTCCCTGGCTGCATTTTTTTCTGTTAAAACCCCATGATCAGCCAGAGAGTGCCACAACTTACCACTCACTTAATTCCATCTGCAAATGTACTTGAGAATCATTTTATATTTCCTTCCAGGTAACTGATAAAGCTATTGAGCAGTATCATGCCAAGAACAGATTCCTATAAGTTCCCACTAGAAGCAGCCTGTGAGATGAATATTCCCCAACTCTAATCACTTTTCAGGATGTTTCTGTTAGTCCATTTTTAATCCATTTGGTAACCCTGGATTAGACTGATTTTACACACTGTTCTTTCGCTTTGTTTTTAACCACAGTGTCAACAAGGCTAAGTAAATGTCATAAAGTAGTCTAAGTGTATTATTGTCAGCACAGTTATCTTTGTCAACTTCATTTGTGATCTTGGAAAAAGCAGTATCAAGTTTGTTTGACAAGACCTATTATCCATAAAAGCTTGCTGGCTGGCATTAGACATGCTGTCATCTCTTCATTTTTTGCTGGAGGTATCTAGTTTCAAACTTCCAATGACTTTGCTTGACCTATAGTTACCTGGATCATCTTGTTTAACCTTTAAAACTTCTGGCACAACATTTGCTTTTTCCAGTTCACTGGAACTCCCCTTGGTATGCCAAGATTTGTTAAAAAGCAACAGTAATGGTTTAGACAGTTCAACTCTCCTGTGCAAGTTTTCTAGTCTGACATAGAATTAAGAAGGAAATGAAATTATTGAATTTCACTTCTAACTTCAATTTTAGATGAGCTGTATTTCTACTAGAATGACCTGCCAACATTTTCATAATGAAGTGTAAAGCACCCATCAGTATCTTTGCTATAATGTTTCAAATAATCTCAAGTGTTTCTGTGCCTCACAGTTGCAAAATACTTGAAATATTATAGGGACAGTTTGATTTTCACATAGTTGTTCTGCCCTATATATTTCCTTTTGTCATTTCTTTCTTCCTCCCCCCATTTGCCTACATTTTACGGGAAAGTCTCAACTTTTACAGGATAAGATTAAAGGACAGATACCTGAAAAAAAAATTTGAACTTTTGTACAGTCTTATAAGCAACCTTTATGGCTGTGTTTGATCTAATTTTTAGAATCTTTCGGTTCAGCTAATGTTAATAAATAAACAACGCAATAACTCTGTTTTCGGCAAACTCCTTAAACTGTAGGGGTTTGAACTAAAACTGTACTTAAACACTAGCCCTCTAAATGCATTATTTCTAAAGCTATTGATTAAACAATGTTCATCTGTTGTTGCATCTTATGGCATTCATACTAGCAGGTGAAAAGGCAAGATGCTGAATAACGGTTTGCCTTATTACTCTACCTGAAACCACAGATAGAAAAAAATTCTTTAGAAAAAACAATGACAGTTTGAACAAAGATTCAAACTGAATATAAGAAGCTTTTTAAAATACTGTCCAGTATCTATACTAAATCATCTAGATTTCAATATGCTCAGTTCAAGGCATATTTGACTATTTCTTCAGATATTTAACCTCAACTTCTACTCTCCTATATGGCTAAAATACAACAGAAACAGTGGAAATACAATGTTTTTGTGAATGCCTTTAGTATGTGCGGTTTAAGTAAGAAAAACATTTGGCCCTTTACATAAGAAGACAAGAACAGTACAAGTTGCAATTAATATCAAAATTTGTATGTGAAGTTTCTCCCTAAAATGGAAAAAGTGATTGCTTGCTTGTGGGAGAGTGGTTACCTAAAAGAACTTTTTCCTGACATTTGGCTGATGCCACCATTCTTGATTGACTTTGTAAAGCCTCCTTCTGAATCACTGCACAACAATAACCCACCTACAGATCTATCAAGAAGAATAAAAAAGGCTGGTTTTCTTTTTCCTCATCAGGAAAAGTTACTGTATTAATAAACTGTTATGAAGAATCTCCTACAACACAAATATAACATCGTAAAACAATTTCAGCACTCTTCAGGCTTCCATTATGTCCAACTGTGCGCTGCTCTAATGTTCAAAAGCCCTTTCCAGTGTGGTACCCAACAGCTTATTTTTAAATATAAACTGGATTAAATTTTAGTTTTGTTAGTCCCTATCTTTCCTTCATATAATTGCATGCCAGAACTAGACTATTTTTTTATAACCTTCGTTCTTAGAGTGAAGAATACATTGTGAGAAAACAGTTACTAACACAGGCCACAGCTGGGCTCTCAAAGAGCTGCTTTAAAAGACCAAACCCTGAAAAAGTATTATAAATCTTCTCAATTTCAGTGGACATTCCTTGCATAGGGATTTGGTTTCCTGGGATTAAAATAGTCTTGGAAATAGAAGAAACAAATCAAAATAACATATCTAAGGAATGCAAACTATAATGACAACACAAGCAAGATAACCCAGCACCTTCTACCTGCTGGGATTTTGGTCCCTGTCCACGATATCTCTCAAGTCTGGAGGGATTATTCTAAAACTGGCCTCAAGACTTCTGACAGGAAGACATGTATTTTTCACAGATTTTTTTTGTTATTGTTTCAGTATATGAAACAACAAATATTTTTAGGTAATTCTACTTTTAACAACCCGGATCATAGGGCCAGTACCAAGTAAACTGGGATCCTGGCTATAAATCCTTTGTCAATGTTTCTTATGTCTCCTATCATCTCTGCTCTAACAGAACATTTTCACGTTCTTTGTGCCTGTGCTGCCAAAAAATGACTTTGGCTGAGATGATATAACTCTACAAAAATCATTTGTTAACATAATGTTACTTATTTCTTTTTTTTTGCCTAACTGCAATGTTTAATTTGTACCTGCGTATGTTTGCACTTTTGTTATGCTCAAGACCGTGATTTCAAAGAAACATGGGTTGATGCAAGAAATATCAGTCTGAGTTTATCAGTATGAAACACTCAACACAACATTCCTAAAGAACACCACGCACAAAGCCAATTTTCCCATTGCATCTATGACCTGAAGTTGTGAGGAAAGACAGGAAATTTACCTGATTCCTGGAGATAGCGATACACCAAGAAATTCACTTCGTCACTGGTTATGCTCATCTTAGCCCAACCTCACTATGATGAGGTTTACGAGAAGTGTGATCCACGCTCTGTTCAAAGGGAAAGAAAAGAACAGGTTTTGTTTTATCTTGATTTCGTATGTAATTTGTTATCAAATAGAGGTGCAAATTGTTAAGATATCTAAAGACCTTATGTAGTTATTAGAGCTGTTATGTCCCAATGTCAGTAACCCACTAAATGTTGTGGATCAAGTTCTCAAGCTGTCCTGTACCTTTTATTGTAATTAAAGAGCAGTATTTAACATATATGAGAGAGTCAGAGGGAGCATTTTAAGACTTGGAAGCCTTTGCAAATGTCAACTCTTTTACTTCTGTGGCGTTACTACAGGTTCTTCAGACATTCCTTTTTACTGTGTGAGCATTTTCTTTTCAGAACTGCTGGTGATTACAGTCTCATATAACACACCAAATCATAACCTTTTTGCAGCCCCAAATCTGTAATCTAGTTTTCTGTCCAGTAGTTCATCCACTGAAAAGACAAATTCTTTCCTTACAAAACCATGTTACTCAGAGAACTTAAATAAATTGCCCATAAAATAGAAACAAATCAAAATTTAAGATGAGATTACGAGAAACAAAAACAGAGAACACCGTATACCTTGTGCCAACAAGGAATACAAATATCTTGGCATTATATAAAGTTATAATGTTAAAATGTCTCTGCTGATGAATGGTGAGCAAGAATTAAACTTTGATTATTCACTTAAGTAATCATAACCTTTAGGATGACAGTTTTACATTACTATTTTGGGCTTATACTCTGATAATACAAACATTGGTTTTTAGATGATAAATTTGTTTGGAACATTTTCCATTAAATCCTGATGATTCATTTCTGTTTGGGAATCCGACTTAAGTAGTTTGGTTTGAAAAGCTGTAAGTACTTCTCAGACATAAGCTTTGTCAGCCACACCATACCTACAACTAATCATGTAAAGGTTTGGACGCTGAAGCACACACTACGCGCTTGCCACGTATTACAAACGAAAGACCGTAGGCGTGCGCCGTTTGTTTCAATTTCCCGTATGTCTCTTCTTGGCAAGCGGAAAGGTCTTTGTTCATCGAAAACCTCTTCAGTAATTCCTGTTGCCTAAAGTAGCACCTGCTACTGCAGGCAATGCTGATCGACTACAAGTTTCCCCTGCTGATGATTTAAACCAGCAGGTCACTCACGACTGTAACAGATGTCTCTGCATATTTATGTAAATGGAGGTCTTTCAAACCCCGGTAAGCCTTTTATTCTCCTGGGCTGCTATATTTCGTCAATGGCTCGGATGTGGGTTTTCCGTAAGAAACCATAGCTTGCTAATTTGGGAGGCATCTTCCTCAGGTATTCCAATCTTTATTGTTACAGTTTTCACTTCATGGAGAACAAGAAGAAACAAAATATTGAAAATCGTGGCATCTCGGTGGGAAAAATTTCATCCACTTTGGAAAGGATGATCACTTTCTGCTGAGATCCTGGATGAGGACAACACCAGCTGTATCCAACATCCAGTTCTGTCACATACGTGTCACATGCCACGTATCACCCTGGGAAGCTGTTTGGTCTCTTTTCTCCTCAATCCCTCATCTGTAAAATGGGCTCAAATTTCTCTGCCACAGGATCAGGAGACTGGAAACACTGGTAGCTGTAAGGGCTTTAGTTTCCAAGGCTGGCAACTGCAGGCAGTGAGAGCACTACTTTCAGTATAACTTTATATGTCCTTCTTCCAGATAAACAGACTTGTTTCTGAATAATTAATAAATCCCTGTGCCCCGTTTTGCACAATCATCCCCGGACAATGAAGAACAAGACAGACATTCATGGCAACAGTTAAGGCCATTTTCATCCCCATCTGAGTACTGAAAATAAACCCGTATCGCTGCTATGGCCGTGATAACATTAAATCAAGAAACTTTGATAGCTGTGGGTTTAAAAAAAACACCCGACATAACATTTCTAAAAGCATTTTAAAAATAGCAGTTTCGGTATTTGGTGGTAGGAAAGTTGGTAAAGATGAAACCTCTTACAAAAATTCAGTTTCAGCAATGACGTACTTTGTGGTAAAATGAACTTTATTAAAAAAAAATCAAGAAACTACAAATGCTGTTTCTGGATGCATCTTGCTAATTTAAGACAACATCATATTTCCCACATACAGAGGGTTGCTCTGGGAAAGGGAAGAGAAGGGAAAGGAGAAGCATTGGGTTTTGTTTGTTTTTTCTAAAGACTTTTCTTAAATGAATTAAAACCAGAGAAAATCAGTCTGACTTCAAAACAAATAGTCTGACAGCCCCAGAAAAACCTCCCCAGCAGCTACCTTTGTATCAGAATCCCAAGCACACCGAGTGGCTGGATTTACAATGCATTTTCCCTGAAGTCAGTCAACAGGAATTACTTTGACATATGTGTCGGATCATATCTTTATACACATTGTTACCATGACATAAATAACCAGATGATCCCCACTCATACATTTAAGGTTTCTTCCCTCCCACAGATGCCAGTGCAGCAATCAGATACACAACTGTAAAGCTTTCACCCGTCCAAAACGATACACAGATCTTGGCTTTGACCCAGAGAAATCTATTCATTAGAAATTTGGCTGAGCTATGAAAGACCATACTCAATTTCATTAATGCTCTTTTTGATTTTCTTCTTCTCCACAGATAAACACCTCAAATAAAAGAGGTTACAGAAGACATGGCGGGGAGGAGAGGAACATACTTTTCTTTTGTGTATTTCCAAGTCTGATTCATAAAGAACAAACAACTAGCCTTCCCCTCAATACAATTTATTTTAATGTAAAAATGCAAACTTCTGTAGAAAATAATGGAAAACTTTAGTTAGCATTGTGATAGATTTATTTCTGCTAATTGATGGTCTCCTTTTGTTACTGGAGATCGGTAGTACCTAGATTAACAGTTTGTAGAAAGAAATAAATTATAGCTTATAAACAAGACTGATGTGCCTTTGGAGACATTTCACATCTAAACCAGCAATAACATTTTAATTCTTCACAATGTCAAGAGGATTTACCAAAAGCATTCAAACACGTGATTGAGCTTTCTTTATTTGCAACACTTTTTCCTGTACCAAATGACACATAACAGAAAGTTTTATTTACTTCGATCTCGCCTTAAGAATTTGGGTTGTGATCCTGCAGATATTTGAGAATGTCCAAACATGTGAGCAAAGCCCACTAAGGCTTCCCAGAGTATAATGGATCCCAAACATTCAATGCTCTCCTGGTAGATGGGTTGCCAGGACCATGCAAAATTAAATTTAACACTTATTTTAAATAAACATTTGTCTCTTGGTTCTGCTGGGATAGGTTGGCAGAAATGCCTCCCATACAGAGGTAGAAAGCTGGATTATTAGCTCAGATATGCTACCGTTGTGCTTGTAGGGCTGCTTGGCTTTTGCTGAAGTAAGTCATTCAGCTGGAGTTGAGCTGGCTCCAGCAAAGCACGCTCCTCTGTGCTCTGGGCAACTAGGGTAGCTTATTTCCTGGAGTACACCACTGGACCAGATTTGGCTCTGTGCACCGACATACCACGGTTCTCAAATTAAACCTTCCTGAAGCACTGGGAATCTTGCTAATGGGCCATGCAAGTAGCTCTGGAGAAGGCAGACTCTCGTCTAGCTATGGTTCAGCACAGCGCTAGTCAGGTTGACCAAGAACAGTTTATTTACATGCCATCCCCTTACTCAAGGATTGCTCTTCACTCTTATTCCAGCTTATTCTAGCACTGTTGCCATAAATAAGGGAGATCTGGCTGAATCAAGGGAAAATAACTTTTCCAACTTTGAAATAGCATCTAAAGACACAACTCCTCCACCTCTCTTCTAAATCATGCTCACAGGGTCCTCCAGGGCCGTGTCCTGACCTCCGGGCTAACCACGTGGCAGGGGACGGCCGAGGCTATTTCAGGGAAAGAGTTTTCATTTGCTACTTGAAGCAGCATTGCCATCCATGGGGACTGGGATTTACCGGTCCAGTCTTCCCCTCAGGAAGGCAGAAACAGGCCAGACATTTAGGGACAGCACCTAAACTAAAACCTAAATCTGAAACCTAAATAGGAAGCCCGGCACTTCCCATTTCTGCATCCAGCCCTGCCGACAGAAATTCATCAACTGGCTAGGCTGGCCCTCAGTCTTACCCCCTGAAGAAATCTGCAGGTTCTGCTCTGCTTTACCTGAGTGCTGAGCAGTCATCAGCTTCTTGAGAGGACTTTTTGGGAGTCATTATTGTTAAATAAATACCCTCCCCTCAAAAACTAACCCCAAACCCACAAATTTTCATTTATCTCCTGGAGGGGTTGCACTATTTACCTACGTATTTGACAAGGCTAGGCCAAAATGTCTGTTCCCAACCAAAGTTTTAATGACAACAAGATTGTCATTAGAATGATGGGAGGGGAAAAGAAACTGTAGATTTGTTTCGGGGG
>JAOXNO010000001.1:133806431-133816473 GCA_028565335.1 Limnodromus scolopaceus
CCCCCCCCCCCCCCCCCCCCCCCCCCCCCCCCCCCCCCCCCCCCCCCCCCCCCCCCCCCCGAAAAAGGCAAACCCGAAAGGTTTCATAAAAATGAAAACATTCCAGAAAGTTCAAATATTTAATGTTATCAAATTGATGCCTTGCCACATGGAACTGGAGGTCACGTACTTGTGCTCCCATTTTCTTGTCCAAGATGGCTCCATGCATCAAGCCGTGTCTCTCAGGACCCACTACAGTCTCCCTAACTCAGAGAGGAGAATGTGAACACGAGAACTAAAATAGACTTGAGGAAGACACCGTGACAGCATAGCTAAATCAATGTGTTACTGTTTTGCATATGCTCTGTAGTTTAATGAAAAACAACATTTCCCAAAGCCAGAAGCCACTTCTCACAAAACGAGTCATTTTAGTCAATCTCAGTATTTTTTGCTGAAAAATACTTTCATCAGAAACTTTCAGTAAGCCCTACGCTTCTGTATTTCTAGGCTGTGTCTTACCATAGAGCCAGAACAGAGTCAGCAGCCAGCAGCTCTTCCCCAAAGGCTAAGGAGCTCTGCTTGGCCCACACCATTGCATTCCTCAGTCTTGGCTTTTAGCACAGCTGCCTCTTCTCGAGGAGGAATTCCAGTACGCTTCTTTCCCAAAATGCCGAAACCGAACTTCTGGAGAGGAAAAGAGCACATTCACCCTCCTCTCCCCTCGCAGTCTCTCCTGCCATTTTATGAAGCTAAAGAATAAAACATCTCTTCTTTACAAACGTCCTGACAAGGGAATGAGACCATTGCATTCCTGCTGATTACAAGGTATGGAGCACGTAGGACGGTTCTTTCCAACCTTCACCTATGCCAGTCACCAAAATAACAGCTAGCTTTGTTCAAAATGCAGCTTGTGAATGCATGGCTTCCAGATTCCTCCTTGTAAGGCTTGAACTTGACACCTTGCTCTAAAACAACTAAACAAAAATATAAACAGTTGCCCCTTCTAGAGATCATGCACTTTAGAAAGAAAATCAAGATGTGCTCACCTGCATCATATCTCCCTGGCTCTCCTTAATGACGAGGCAAATAGTTAAACTATCCTCATTCTCTAAATGATCACCATAGGCCATACGAGCTATCTAATGACAAAAATGGGACAATTGAAACCTCTCAGAGCTACTGCTCACAGATGACTTTGCGTCACTTACACCATTAATATTTTGAGGTTTTTTTCACAAACACAGTAAAAAATTTGTTGTTTTGGGGAAATGGAAGCTGAGATTCTGCAGAACAGAGTAGTCTCCTTTGAGAATGGTTATTGCGCTGTACAGTATGTGCCGTCTCACTTAGAGCTCTGTCACCAACATTTATAGCAGCTATAGGGACTTCAAAGAGAAAAGGCAACAGGCTTGTCAGAAAACTTGCATTACCAAATGTTAAGGCTGGCTCTTCTTTTGGTTTTGGTTTTGTTTTTAAGTCTACTTACTTATACTGACCCTCTGCTGATTTTTAAAAGGGCACACTTAACCAAAACAAACCCGGGGAGCCTCAGCTCATCCCCATTCTCACTGCTGCCTGTAAGACCACAGTCTGACAAAAAGAAGTAACAACTGCATCTGTATCGGAGAGCTTAATCAAAACAAGGTCTAACTTGGATCCTGACGTGTTAGGGTATCTCATACAATTCATCACTGAACTCAGCCTTATCAGCATTCAAAACCTGGTGCCAACTGAAGAAAGAGGAGGTAGAAGGAATGACAACCACAGACATGTGGCACTGATCAATGAACCTGCAATTCTGTCTCGAAGAGGTCACTCTTGCATCAAATGCTGTGTGGCTAAATCTGACAAATATGGAGTTTTCATTTAAATAAAATAAAAACTTTGTTCAAGGTAAAGGTCAGTTTTACCATGCAATACCTATAAAGACATGGTTTTACATAGATGAATCTCTCTTTTTTTAAAGCGTAACTGTGGCTTCTATATTTATCCTTTTAAAAATCTGCAATAAATTATAAAAATGGTTGTCCTGTCCTAGAAGAAATGTTAACAAAAATAATACATCATCAAGTAAAATATCAAAACATTTAAAGAAAAAATAAATCAAACCTAATATAAAAAAAATAATAAAAATAACTTGCCCAACTAAACACTTTGGTGGACACCATTGCAGAAAGTTTTATTTCTGCATGAATACTACTTTTCTTTAAATTATAAATTACATTTCAAACTGAAAAGCCATTTGGAAACAAACCCACATCTATTTATTTACAAAAAAAAGGGCAACAAGAGATATTCCTGCAATTTCTAAGTACTTTTCAATCAATCAACAATTTCCAGTGCAAAATAACTAATTGTCAATAAAAGAGAAGCCTTTCATCAGCAAATTCCCAGCAAACTCTACTTCCTCTATCAAAAGATGCAGAACTGTGCACCAGCTCTTTCATGCTTATAATCTCTTAGTTTGATCAGGTTATTTTTCAGTTCTCAGCTGGTTTACTTAATTACATCAGCCTCCAGCATTTCAGTTCTAAGAGTTCAAGTGGATCTTTTCCAAATCCCTTTGCTAAAGACTGAAATGGGGTTTCCTGTATTGATCCTTCCTTTTTGGCACATTGCTAAGGGGAAAAAAAAAAGCAAATAAAACCAACTGCTCTTCTTAATTAGTGCAATTGTGTTATACCTCTTTTATAGCTTAGTTCTAAGAAAAGGAAACTTCAATTAATTTTTTTCTTTTTTCTTAAATAAACGAAAATATTGTTTACACTAGTATATTGTATAGAAAGCTCCAGGAAGCCAAAAATAAGATTGATGGAGGAGTAATGGTTGACGGTAGTTACAGAGCTTGCAAATGAAATGAAATTAATTGTTTTAAAATAAAAAAGGAAGGAATTGCAGAAGCTTGAGAAATCAAAACACATGATTTGATTCAGTTTGAGAATCTAGTTACTTCATCACTCTTGGAACAACTGAAGTCAACTGGGAATGCTGCCACTAAACATAATCAGAATTTCTTCCTTACATGAGCACAAAATGGCAATTAGGACAAACTAGGGGACAATAGCATGTGTCCACTCATTTCAAACCAATTAGGCCAAAATGCATGATTGCCTGATTGTGCAGTTACTTCTCTGTGTGTGCGTGTATGCATTTCCATGTACATAATGCAACAAGAAATGTGTTTTAAATCTTACAAATATTGCTATATGCTCAAAAAAGTTAAGGAAGATTGCACCTTTAAAATGATGGCACAATTACTCTATCGTTACTTGCTTTTTTTGACTTTTGGCAAAAGGAACAGCATATTAACACTACCTCAAATTTAACTTTTTGCTTCATTTACCTAGATTTTTACTAAAACCTCAAAAAAACCAAAAGGAGCAAACATTAGCATTTACATTTTTCATCCATGTTTCACATTCACAGAGGAACATGCTGGGATGAGATCCTACCAGAACTGGTTGTACCTGTTTCATTTTCTTTCTGTGACCATGGACATGAGTAAAATAACATAGCTGAACCTTTAGAATTAACATTCCCCCAAATATTTAGAACAAAGTATAGTTTCTTTTTCAGCTGTGGACAATTTCTCTGACACCTAACAGTAAAGATTCACTAAAACATCTGAGTCCCAAGATTGCCTGTAAGAATAGAATTAGGCAAATGCCCAACTGTGATGGGATAGGCCAAGGTCCAGTAGATAAAACATTTGCCTTTGAGGTGACACCATACAGCTAGGACAGAAAAAGAGCTTCCAGAAACCTCCATAAGGCCTCAAGCCACCCACGGCATGGGCAATGGGGTTAGCAGGCATGATGCCCATTTTAAATGAGGCAACACCATAGGAAGGAATGCAGGAGTGATGGGCCTTGAAGGACAAGTTAGAGACAGCCTGAAGGCCTTGCTCAAAAATGGTATATCTGAATAAGGCTTTTTTCAATTATTTCCTGCAGCTTTGCTGTTTAAAATGGTGCAACTCCGGTAGTAGGGGCCAAAGTCCTGGTTTTTCCCAACACATCTAAGTGCTTTAATTAGGCTGCAGAATCAGGTTGTGTCTTGCTTGTGCGCCTTATTTTTGAAGAGCAAGATAAGGATAAAACATCCATGTATGGCTTTTACCATGTTCCTTACAGAAACTACTTCCTATTCCACCCCGAATGTGAACCCTTATTTTAAAAACCACACCGCTATCACCTTACTGGTTGCAATGGTATTTGTGCCAGCTACAGCAGCAGAGAACTCCACTACCCAACACGTTATGGACAGGCACGGCAGGCGTGTTGCATAAATGCTGTGAGACCAGGGAGGTGACCTGCAGGAAGCATAAAGGCATTTGAGGTCTTCTCACGCCTGTAATCTCATACTTCGTTCCTTTGTCCCAGAGCTGTGGAGTGCAGGAAACGCTCTCCAGGCAAGGGGCAGCAACACAAACACAGCACCCACGCCATGCAGAAGGACCTGTTTGTCCACATACCTGAAGATCTGTGCGTTACTCCCTCTCTCCCACAAGGCCCAGATATTCAGTAAAACCTGTGTTTTGAATCCATGTACATTTGAACTTCATGCTATTTCAGTATCTTTTAGGATGGCGTGACATGGGTGCAGTCAGAGAAAGCCAAAATATAAAAGCCATTCTGGTATGCTACTGTCTCATGACAACACCTATAACTTGCATGACAAAACCAACCCTTGACTCAGCAAAGCTCTAGGTATAAGATGATATAAAACAACAAGAGTCTGCTCTGGGCTAAAAAATGATGTTTTTCTAGCTGCGCAGGTTGGCCCCACGCAGCCAGTAGCGGACAGAAGAAGCACCAGTGTTGCTCAGCGTGCATGGGAAGAGGACAGGCACATCCCTGACCCCTCACAAGTTGGGGCTGTGTGGCTGCCCAGTGAGCAAGAGCCACAAAGCATCTGCGAAGGTCTGGAGACCAGTTGGGAGCAACAGCAGGCTGGCTAGTTCACGTCTGGATGGCCTCAGGCAAAGGGAATGTGCAGCAACGTCATTAAAGGGGTGGGTTTTTATTAGTTTCTACTAATAAGCTTAGCAGATGTTACTGGGAACAGTTTGATGTTATTTTTCCATCATTTATGACTTTATTTTTAATTTTTCCCTCAGAGCAAGCAAAGGCAGTAGATCTTACCACATATGTCAACCTTAACTTGTTTTCCCTGTAGTATTGTTAAAAGTGTAGCTGAGGATTTTCTTTATTTTTATTATTATTATTATTGTACAAAGGGAAAAAGTATTTTTCCCATTTGCCTTTAATTCCAAAATAGTTGAAAGGATTATACTGCAAGTTAAGGAGGAAAAAATACTTTTCAGACACACAACACGGAAACTTTCGCCCCCGAAAACAAGTATTTTGTAAATTTTAGAATATGTGAAAACAAAGAATTATAATGGAAACTATTTCAAGCTTTTATTATGGCAGATCCTATTATAAACTATAAATATTCTAACTATGGCTATAAATACTTAATGTTTTCCCTTGAATAATCCTAAGAGAATGTCGATGTTAAATCCTGTAAGGACAAAGATTATATAGGATAGCGCAGCGGAACAACACAAAAATAAATACACAAATTCAGGGTATTTCAGTTCTATGTGTTTCTAACTCCCACATTTAGCTCTTAGCCATACAGAGGGGGACAATCCCTTCCCTTGACCGACTGGCTGCCCTCCCGCTCATACAACCCAGATCATTCGTTTCTTTTAGTTCACACCATGAGAAACTACACTAGTGTTATAAAGATGCAAAATCTGCATATGACTTTAAAATGAACATCAGTATCGGTGTTAACTGAAAGGAAGTAATTTTTCCAAACTGGAACAGTCTCCTTCTTTGTCCTCTTTACTAATTTTATTCGGAAAAAGAATTTTTATTTGGAAAAGACATGCAGGAAGGTTGATGGGGTAACACTCCATACTGTCATGCCTACTGGATCTTCTAAGGATACTGTAACCAAGCGAGTATTTTAGTCATCCAGCTTCTGGAACATAATTCTCAAAGGCTAGTTAGCTATGAAATTCCCTCTACAAGGAATGGGGAAAGTTATGTGCCTGTTTCAAAGATTTATGTGTTTTCCTGTAGCCATGGATTAGACACTTGTCTGAGACTGGGATTCATTGCTTCAAATTTCCCCTCCAAATCTAGGCTCCAATTTGTATCTTTGGCTGTAGAGAACTGACTCAGTATTTTTATTTGAAAAAAAAAAATAGGAGAAAGGTGGCAGTGGAAGCGGCACAAGAGATTTAAGAGACGGAAGATTAAAGTATTCATTTAAGAATTAGCAGGTTCAAACTTGCATTTTCCAGCTCCCAGGAGAGCAGACTTCACACCTGGTTATAGGTTGCTGAAATGAAAACTCTGTGGAGCAAAGAATGTGAAACTCAGCAGCCAGAAGGACAAGGAAAAGAAACAGAGCTCTGTAACCCCACTTAATGATCCTTTGCTTATTGTAGGTATCTTGCAGCTGAATCATGAACCATATACGTTACATTTTTTTCAGCATAAATGAAAAATATGCATAGTAAGTATAAGCATTTATGTATTGTTTACTCAAAGATGAATTTTCATTAATTTTTTCACTCTTCACCACTATTTTTTACATATGTTTTGCATTTTCTTATTAAGGGAAGATAATTTTGGTCTCTTCTTATTTCTACAGAAATTCAAGAGTCTTTGAAGTCTTATGAAAGGAGCAGACATCAACACCTATATTTAAGGATGACACATTATAAGCTTATATTATCACTTTGAATTTGACTCCATTTTAACTGTTGGGACTGTAAAGCTCCACGGTGCGTGTTTGCCTCAGGCTAAACTTTTTCTGGAAGGCATAAGCAAAAATAGTTGGGTTGTTTCAGAGTAAAGGCGGGGAAAACACAGTTTTGCAGATATTTATACAGCTGTTTGAATGAGAATCTCTAGTGCTTCCACACTTTGGAGCAGGGACTTGACGTTTGGCAGAGAGGTTGCTCTCATGGCAAAGTGCCTTTTCAGTCACAGTGAAAATCCACACAAATTTGACTAAAATAAAACCTCCTGAAAATACTACTTGTATATGGTCTGCACAGGTTTCTTAGAGGGCTGCAACTGAATTAGCAAAATATTTTCCTTGCATTAACTTTGCTTCATACTCAGGTGACAGGAGCTTAGAGTCTTTTTACACAAAGGCAAGCAGACACGTGCTGATACAGAAGAAAGGGTGAGGGATGGGACAGGGATTAGGAAAGGTGAAGGGCCTCATGGCTACAGGCTGACGGACCACTGAGTTGGTTTCATTTACACAAGCAATTCCGCCCATCCACTCTCTCCAGATAGCAGAGAATACTCTTTCTTCCCAACAAGTTTTTCAGAGGAAAAAGAATTATAGTCAAAAAACACTGATTTTGAAATCTCTCTGCGGTCCTTCATACTTTTTTTTTAATCAGTAGTTTATTCCTGCACATTTAGATCATGTGATATTTAATGCCTTGTAGCTGTATTTATTAAGAATCGTATTTTTATTATTTTTACAAGTTAATGATTTTTTCCCCAAGCACTCAATTAAGAGACTTATCTAGTTTATGGAATTATTAAAAAAAAATGTTTTCACAAGTATCATACTTTTCAACAGAAAGTAGATGACTTTTTTCCCCTCTCCCACTTGTTTTTTCTCAGTTAAGAAAGTTAAATAGCATAGTCGTTTGCTCATAAGGACCCATGTTTTAATTTGTTCAAATTTAATTTGAAAATTGCAGAAATTTTCAGCTCTTAGTAAACTGCTAATATTTAGCCAGCTCCTTCAATGCATGCTCATTCTTGGGGATCAGACACAAAGAAAGAAAAGCAACAAAACTTCTTATCAATGCCACTTTTAAAATGTTGGGTTTTAAGGAAGTACATTTTTAAGTCTTTTTGGCTGTCACTGAGCAATGTTTTGGTACTATAAATTAGACAAAAGGCGACCAAATAAAATGTGTTAGTGAACAGTCATCACATAAATTTTTACTGACTACCAGCTTGTACAGAGCTTCTCTGGAGTGTGAGAAAAGGAAAATTCTAAACCTTACTGTGTGCAAAGATTTACTCATAAGACTTTCACAATGATGCAAAAAAATATTGCTTTCTCTCCTTTATTAATAGATGCCTTAAAATTTAACCTGATGTTTAAGAATACTTACAACCTCCCAGGTCCAAAACATTTTTTCTCCTACCAAATACAGATTATTCCCCTCCCCATCAAATATCTTGTGGAAGAAAGCTTAAAGAGAGGAAAAGATTTGACCAATTTTGCATTTCATACTAATGCATCACTGTCACCTGATATGATAATCTTTTTTGTTCTCTTTAAGAAAAAGAAAAAAGTACTACTGAGGATATTTTGTAAAGAAATTTTACTTTTTAGCTGCTGATACTTTAAGTCCAGACTTATGTGCAAATCCTCCACAATTATTAACATTTGTAAAATATTCTGTCAGACATGTAGTCACTAAGATGCAAGGGCTACCTATTAATATTAAATGAAAACCTTAAAGTTGTTTTACTTTATGTGAGCTAACCAGTGAGAGAATAATAGCATGTCTTGACACATTAGTTCTTATATAATGACTATTCTAAATGAATACTCTGTTGCAGCAGGTTTATTTTAAAATTGGGGCAATTGGTTTATCTGCAGCACAACTTCTGTTTAATTTTTTTTAATAAGGATCCTTTTTGATTACTCTTATTATAAATTTTGTACTCATAGAAAGTAATTTAAAACCAAGTTACTAGAATGTCTGTGAAGTGAAGCTGAAGGGGTAAATAATTTACACGTGATGTGTATAGTCACCAATCCATAGGACATAGAACATATAACACACGAATTGCCATAGAGACGGAGCACCTCACCAAGTCATCTTACAGTGGATGATTGTTAAAACTAAAGTTGCAAAGGCTACTAACAGATACAGCCTCTCCTGCCACCAGTTGCTAGAGCAGTCACCTTTCCTTCTGCAAAGGCAAACCCACTCCCCAAGCTTCTCTCTGGAACCAGCCAGCCAAACCAGAGCACTCATGAACTTTGACATGTTGCAAGGTTTGAGCAGAGTTTGAACTACAAGGCTTCAATTCAGGACAAAGGTAGCAAACTGCATGGTGAAAGAGCTGATGGGCAGGACCACGTGAATGTATCATACAATACCAGGTTGGCAGACCTCAAGGGTCAACTGGTCCAACTGCTTGGCAAAAGCACGGTCTAGACAAGATGGCCCAGCACCCTGTCCAGCTGAATCTCAGAAGTGTCCAATGATGAGGAATTCACCACTTCCCCCGGTAGATTGTTCCAATGGCTGATTGTTCTCACTGTGAACAATTTTCCTCCTGTGTCCAATTGGGGTCTCCTCAGGAGTACTTTGTACCCATCACCCCTCATCTTTTCCATGTGACTCCTTGTAAAAAGGGAGTCTCCATCTTTGTTGTAGCCACCCTTTAAGTACTGGAACACATATCTGGGGATGTGGAAGAAATGCTTCAAGGTCAACGGCGCACGTACAGTGAAGAAGGAGGAGGCTGCCAGGTTCCGAGAAGGAGCCTAGTGAGAGCTGTTGTGGCCAAGAGTGCTAGCTGAAGCGAGGCTGTATTCTGAGAGCAAAGAAATGGTTTCCTATTTAATTCCTGCTGTTTAATTTCACACTCTAATGGCATTTAGGAAACACCATTTACTTTGATTACAGGTGAGGCTGTAAAATAGAAAAGTTGCACAACTGCTTCTGCCTCAAGTCAGTATTACAAAGATTTCACAACACCTGAAACACCCACACCACATGACCCGACTGAAACCACTGGAAAAAAACCCCAGCATTAATTTCCCCCTCCCCCCCCAAGATCACACATGAAAAAAGACTTGTGTTCAGCAAGTGGACTAAATGGGTTTCACACTCGTCAAATTGGTGCTTGTAACAATACCTCTAAAGTAAAATCACATTTTCTTCCTTCCAAGAAATCATAGAATCATAAAATGGTTAGAGTTGGAAGGGACCTTAAAGATCATCGAGTTCCAACCCCCCTGCCATGGGCAGGGACACCTCCCACTA
>JAOXNO010000001.1:133816542-133844920 GCA_028565335.1 Limnodromus scolopaceus
CTTCCCTGGGCAACCTGTTCCAGTGCCTCACCACCCTCACAGTAAAGAATTTCTTTCTAGTATCTAATCTAAATCTCACCTCTTTCAATTTAAAACCATTACCCATTGTCCTATTGCTACACTCCCTAACAAAGAGTCCCCCCCTATCTCTCCTGTGGGCCCCCTTTAGGTACTGGAAGGCTGCTATAAGGTCTCTCCAGACTCTTCTCTTCTCCAGGCTAAACAATCCCAACTCTCTCAGCCTCTCCTCATAGGAGAGGTGCTCCAGTCCTCTGATCAACTTCATGGCCCTCCACCGGACTCGCTCCAACAAATCATGCATATTCTTTAGGTATAAGGAAGATACTAACTCATGCCACTTTCAGGAGCAAGGGATTACACACAGAAGAATGGAAAACTATATTGTAAGTAAATATTCCCAAGACAGGATCTGAAATATTACTAATATTAGATGTGAATACACTATTCTGAAGACTGTGTCTTCATTCAGATATAAGATCAGACTATCTGCGTCAAGAAAGAACATAGACTTGCACAATAAATACTCTTCACCTCTGGAAAACAGGAAAGAAGTTCCTCATGGTACCAATTATGTATTCCCTATGTTCTTCTTCCATGTTTGAAAGTGCATCATTCCTTTTTATACAATGCTAATATTAAAAAAAACACACAGAACACCAAAGCGCTGTGAGTACATCTCCAATCTTGTGTTAATTCAGATATCAAACTCCCTTTAAAGTCTAAATTCCTCAGCTGTTTCTATTTCCCATATATCAGCTTAAATTTTGGCTGAATCTGGAGTAAGCTAACTGGCTGATCACTTTAGGTGGTCATAGTAGGGAACAGTTTACAGACAAAATTTGCTACTGCAGGCACTGGGAACACAATGGCGTGGACCTGCTGAATCTCCAGTTTAAATTCAAATTCAGCCGTAAGTGTGAAACAGCATAGATGTAGCTAGCTTTTACTCAATGTGGCATATCAGACTTTCCTACCTGCACACACCACTCTTCTGGTAGGTAATACAAATAAGAGACAGAGTGAGCCATTAGAGGACTCGGTATTTAATAGAATAGCGTCCAGGTCCTTCACATGAATATAAAATGGCAGTTTTGAAGTCACAAACGTATTGAGATAATTAGATGTTCATTGTTAAACAAACCAGATCAGGGAGGTGGTTTACAATTATTCTCTTAATAGCATCTCTTAGGCTTCCTGACAGCATCCAAAGCAGTGCCTGGACTGACTGACGTGGCTGGGGAACCTCAATAGCTTTATCTAGCATATACATTAACAACAAAAACTGGGAGACAGACTTGTCACAGGTTACAGTGTACAGGTTAAGAACTTCAGGGATGATACCTCATTAAAACTGTGCTCAAAAGCTGCTAGTGTGTCACCTGTGACACAGAAATACTTGTCAGAAAACTCATCATTAATATCTCTATTTTTTCTCCTGCATGGAGTCAGCAACTGAGTTTCACAGTTTTTGGCTATTTCTGTTGGTTTAGGATCATTTTTTCTAGACCAGTCTTTTAAAATAAAAAAGACCCCAAAAAAAGTCTGGCCAAGTTACCTAGATTTAAGTTGTATGTTCTGCACTCCTGTAGGTCAATTAAAAAATTTCAATCTTCCTTTATAAACCATCTTCATACGAAATCATAACATAAACCATTTGCAAGATGGCTGAATAAAGCTGACTGGCATGTGGAGGAATGTGGCAACCTCTATGACAAATTTGATATAACCTCATTTTAAAACTTAAAAAACCTAATTTTAAAAGTTTAAAAACTTGCTTTAAATTCTTTAGATGTGAGTTAAGTTCTAAAGTTGCTCTCAACCTGTTTCAGAAATACCAAACCCAAAACCTTAAAAAATTAAGAAGAATCTTAACATTTTCACTGCCTACACTGGAACACTTCAGTTCACATAGACTCCTTCAAGGCATTCAGAAACTGTGTGGTCCAAAGTCTCCTTCTGCATGTCATTCCACGAGATACCAGCCCATTCCCAAGGATGAAAAGGAGCCTGGTTATTTCCCAACAAGCCTGACATTGTTTTGTCATTTCCTGAATGAGCATATCAGTCCTTGGCCACCACACAAATCATCTAGTCAGGACAGGCTATTTTTATAGTTCCCAAATGGTCTTTATGTACTTTCATGCATGACATGAACTTTGCAGGATACAACCACTCTGGCGACCTTGGTACATGTGAAAACTGTTCTCTCCAAGCAAAGAAAGGTAGGAGCCGTCTTGTGCACATGGGTACATCTATTCATAGTTATGTCATGCACTTCAGCTAGCACTGCATCATTTTATTTTCACAATGTACCTTCACATTTGTCATTGGCAGGAGTTCAATTTGTGTCATAAAAAAATATACTCTCTCCAGTTTCAGTTCATTCTAGTTATCTGTTGCTTCCAAAGGGAAATCTGACAAGCCATTTGCATTCAGAAGTTGACTGGTACTTTTGACCCCAGCTCCATATTTTGACAGCAAACACTCAGCAATATTATCCATTTCCGAAATTACATTGGAGATACTATTGATATTCAGTGCTGCTGAATAAAGTCTTCCAAAAGATTCCCTTGAGGCTGTCTTCACATAATCTTGGAACTAGTACGAAAAAAAGTATAGATTCAAATATTTTCACCTTACCGTTATTAAAACTTTATTACCAAAGCATAACAACCAACTACCTCTAGGAAACCCAACAGAAAACATGCCACAAATTAAATTCCTTTCTGGGGATAATCAGTTATCCATATAGCTTGACGCTTAACAAAATTTGTAATTTACCACCTACACAGTGACTCACATAAATGGACATAAAATGGTGTTAGTTCCATGCAATAAACCAACAATTTTGATGTGGTCAAGATGCTTAACAGCCTCTGAAGGCTCCTTCTACGCTACTGAGACCCTGATGCATAACAAAGCATGACTGTAGTTCTGGAGACCACAGTGAAGGTGGAGCCTGTTGTACCGATGACTGTTTATCTGCCCAAAAATATTAGTTACGGGGGAAGAATCTGAAAAGTGTCCCTGGTGTTTCAACTGCCCTTTTTGGCTCATTACTGTGTAGCTCCGGGCCATAACCGAAACCAAACTACACATCAATGAAGGGTACTGACACATGACAGAAAGGGCTTGTGGACTTGGACTTGTAACTAAGAGGGCATATAATAACCTCTGTGTGACAGTTATTCCAGGCACTTGCTAGACTGGTCTTCATATTCTGCTCCAGTTATGAGCACAACATCAATTTAAAGAAAAGTTGTTGATGATGATGATGAATGGCATGCTAGTTTCAAATAAGTTTATATATAGAAGATGAGAAACATTTCATGAAGCTGCAAATATAACGAAAACATGACAGTATGCATAAAGCCACAGGACACACAACATAAAGGACACAACAAGCCTTTTTTCTCACACTTGGAACAACTTCTTCATTTTAGCACAGCATTACAGCAAAATTCACCAAGGAACTTTATTTTCTCTCTCCATTAGGGCCTCCCGGGAAAACTCCGCTCTGGGTGCCTCAAGTTCAAATTACACCTTCCAGTACTGAACTCCTTTGTCTATACTTTGACAGAGAACTGACATTTTCCTTCTTCGCATTCAAAACTCTCTGCAGTTTTAAAAGCAAGCCTGGTACTCAATACAGTCACACAGAGATTAATCTCTCTGACCTCAAAACTAAGGAAAATGAATGCCCGTGAACCAACTAAGGGAAGAAATGCCACTCTAGGATAGCTGAATTGTGCCCATAAAGATGGCAATAGACTATTATTGGAACTGTAGCCACATTTTTGTTTGGTTGGCCTAGCTACAGAGACCAGGGCTGAAGACAGAACAAAGTATGTGCCCCAGATATGTGCTCTAGATGTTCCCAACTTGCAGCCTAGAAGGAGAAGTGGGTCCCACTCCAGAGCTTCACTGTTTCTCCTGAGCTCTCACCTGCTTTGGACTTCTAGAAGTCTGCAGGTAAAGACCCCAGGGTGCAGCCCCAGCAGGGCTGCCCCAACCCTGGCTCACTACCTGGGAGAGCAGCCTGCGCCAGAGCTGCACCTGCTCTGGGCTCAGGACAAGGTGCTGTGACAAGCCTCTGGTCCATACTGGCAGGGGATCAGCATCACGGGTCCCCTGGTCTCACCCCTCAGCTGGTATGTCTGAGCGCTGCATTAGGTGCGACCTTAATATGAACAGCAGCAACTGATAACAACAAATGGATAAAAACCAGGATGTCTGGCTCTGAATTCTGGCTCCTAGAAGATTTGTTTTCTGACCTTGATTTACACCTGAAAGGGCATGCTTTGTCAGCTTCAGTCAGTGAGAGGTTAAGGTGGCTTTGGTAGGTGAATGATGAAATGGAGGGCAGCAGAAAAGACTCCTGCCATGGCACCCTCCCCTACAGCACCACTCCTGCCACTGGAAATGTCTCTGCACAGGAGTGAACTGCAGAGGCAGCAATGCAGGTGGAACTCGTATCTTACAATCAAAGCAACAAATTGTGTGATATATTAAGAGACCTATGCACACACTTACTTTCCCCGCTTTACTAAAGAGAAAAATCCCTTTTAAGAAAGAATTTCATTAGCTTTTTACAGTCTCTCTTTAGATACCAGCTTAAATAGCATAGTTTGAACACCCTTACAAATGAGTTGGATGGTAAATGGAGTTCACGGTAAATCCAGAGATTAATTACAAATTGTTAAAGTCTGTTTATATTAGCTTAAAAGCATGTGTTAAAAAGACATATATTTGCTTTCATATCCTGTACAATCCCCCTTGCTTTAAAAGCTCGGAACTATCCCAAAATTTAGTAACAGCCACCTGCATCCATGAAGAAAAACAGTATTATCCAGAGATAAAATCCTCTGCTACAAAGTCTTATGTTTTGTCTTGTATAATCCCTAAGCCATTTTTGTGCCAGAGAAAGAAAAACGCCTGTAGTACTGAAAATTACTACATTTATTTGGAACCACAATGTGCTAGTGAATAAAATCATCATTTGAACACTGAAATTAAGACAAAATATTTCAAGTTTGCTTCATAATACCCTAATGAAGTATGCTTTATAATTCAAAATAATGGGAGAAACTAAGCAGTTTATACTGAAGACTGATTCCCAAAGATTACATTTGATTCTCCATTCCAACTCTGCAACCTTGGGAAATACAACTTAATCTTTTTCCTTACAGCCCACTGTAAAGTGCTTTATAATATTTCACTTAGGATTCATCCACCTCGCCAATGCTTTGTGGTAATTAGCTGGACAAAATTTACAGGAAAAAATCAAACAGAAATCAAGATAATGCAAACCTTATCCAAGGATATAAATCACCATGTAACTTCACTTTAAAAATTCCCTTCAAGATGCATCAGCATCACATTAATAAAAAAAAACACCAACCCTGACTTTGAATTCAAGGTTGATTGAATTTCGTCACACTCCCAACTTCCTGTTAATTCAAATTATTAATTGGCTGATATCCAGAAGATGCAGGGGAGGGGAAATCTAATTTGTGCATGTACTTAGACAACTAAAAACTCCCTTTACGATTGCTTATCTCCATATTCCCTCTGTTCATCTTCCAGAAAAGCAACAAAATAAAAGCAGAAGCACTTTCTTAGTGGAAGACAATGAAGTGCTAAAAGCATAAACCATTTTCCAGCAACTGCAGAAACACACATCCTTGCTTTTCTTGCTCCCCTTGTTTTCATCACTGGTATTAATAGTTATTTTTTAACTGCTGCACAATATGGCAAGTCCCTCTGACAGGAGATGCAAAGGCAAAGCCTCTTTCATAAAGAACTTGCAGTTAAAGCTCTCAACTAAACCCACTGGAGTTATTAAAAGTAAAGGATGAGACTTTATGGCTTCCAGGTGAAGCATGCTCATGACAGTGATCCTGTGGTACTTACAGAACCTCATCGCTTGCAGGTCTAAGGCAGGCACAGTTTATGAGGAAGAAGAAGAGGGATGCAGGGGTCTACATTTAAGTGGACAAAAAGTGGATTTCTCCACTTTCACAGCTTGCTCTTTCTTACATCACCTCCCACGATTATTTTTGTCTTTTATCGTTTCTTTGTTATGCCTTTAGAATTTCCCTATTTCCCCTCAGGGTTTGGGGTATTCAGAATGAAGGTTATCTTTACGCTAGAGTGGCTGAAACTTCGCAGTTTTCTATTTCCAAGACACGGTTGACTAAACTTGGCAACATTTACAGTATCTGCTGAAATCAACACCTGACTTCCTCTATACCAAGTAGCATTAATTAGATAACTGACATTAAAAAAAAAAAAAAGAAAGAAGATGATCACTCTCATCTGCCTTGTTTTGATATCAGTCACTTTTCAGTGCTACCAGTAAAAGAGTGAATGGTTAAATCTGGAAATATTTGTAGCATTAAAAATATGTGAAAATTCAAACCCAGTTGTGCCAGCTTGTGCAGGCAGTAGCAGGATTGGAGCTAAAAGTAACACATAGAATCACAGAAATCATTTAGGTTGGAAAAGACTTTTAAGATCATCGAGTCCAGCCGTACAATAACTTATTCATATGCACTGCAATTTGTTCCTTAGTGAAATCCCTATGAACACCTGACGGCCAAAAGCAGAAAGTCCGGGGTCTTCCAGCTGCCATTGGCAGGTGACCCCAGGAGGCTGCAGGCCACTTACAGAGAGGGAGAACTCCACGTTGGGGAGCTCAGCCACAGTCAGGCAGGTTAAATACAGCACCCTGATCCTGCTGGTCAGGTTTTGCATTTCTTGCTGCATGGCCTGCAAAGCTATTGGAACAAATGGCATCACGGACTTGGGATTTTATGTTGCTTTTCATGACATTATTCCCATAGTCAATGGGAATAAAATTGACTTTGGGAAACCAAAGTCAATCTGCAGATTTTCTTTCTTTTTTGCACATCACTGTTAATAAGAAGATGTCTGAAAGTGAAATTAGCTCAGATCTTTAGGGGCAATACCCTAATACCCCTTTTTGCAGTGTTGTTGCCACAGATAGATACAAACAGCTGTATCTGACCAAAACTTATTCAACCATTTGACTGTTGCACAGGGAGGGCAAGTTATACCTGACTGTCCTTCACCAGTATGGACTCTGGCTAATAGTCAAAAATGCAGCAAACACTCACTCGTTACCATGTGCAGTAGCACCAGTTCTCAGTACTTGGCGAAGATACTCATACATGAAAGACAACCAAGCTACAAACTATGCTGTTAGTTTCCAGAATCTGCACACAAACTAGAAGGCATAATTTCACCTTTAACATAAGCAAATGCCCTTTAAACATGAGGGAAGTAACACTTTATTCCAGTAGGTTCAACACTCAATTAGAACATTTCAAAAGATGGTGCACCATTAAGCCCAGCACACACAAACTCATTTTTCAATTGCTCTCCCCTCCCAAATCTTTATGCGGTCAGAGATACTTCAACTGTTCTGCAAGTTCCAAGAGGGAATATTTCAGTTGTTGTTTAACCTGACTTGGAAAAATGATGCACCCTGTCATCCCTTACCCAAGCCCCATAGTGCTGCAAAAACCAGTGACATCTGCACTGCATACAGTAAGTAACCACATCTTGTTTTTAAGTCTTAACCACATCCTTTTACCTCCATTTCAGCTTGGTGGGCCTAATTTAAGTAGTGGTTTACTAATTAGATGAAAAAGCATTAAAAACGCCTGCAAAACCAATCAGGAATCAAGTCCCAGTGGCCATTTCACCTTCAATGAACTAATTTCCTTAGTTGCCAGATCAAAGGTATTGCAGATGGCACACGCAAACAGCAGACGTCAAACTTGAGGATTATAGACAATCAAATGCCGCTGATGAGCAAACCAAAACTAATAATTGTAGCTTTTATAAAATGAATAGGAAGTAAGAGGTTCATAAGAATTCCACTGATAGCCCAGTTCCTTTTTGCTCCCAGGTCTGTTTACTTAACATTCACCGTACTGATCACGTTCAACACAAATGGGGAGGAGTGAGTATAACGCTGCCCGGTTTTATTCCAATACTGGACTGAAAAGCCTATTAATTATGTGAGATTACACACCATCCACAAGCAAATCACTGCTCTTTTCAACAAATTGAAACTACACAGGAGGAAAAAGTCACTGTGCTTTTAAAGCAATGACCAAATAATTTATTATATATTTTCTACGATCCAGAAGAAAAGGAGGGAATTTCAATGGGCAGAATATTCATTTTTATGTGTTATACCAGTTAAAAAATCTACATGCTAATGAAAAGCTATTCTGCATTGTTCAAAACAAAACTAAGAGCAGCTAAATTAACAGAACTATTCAAATAACAAGGTACAGTATACAATAAATTGTCATCAGTTTTAGGGTTTTTAATGCCCAGTCTTCAGGGTCAAATAACACAAAATACAACAGTAGGAAAATGTGATCACAGATGCATGGATTTATCTGTTTTATCAGTTCAGTTCAAGTTTAAAGCAGTTTAAATGAGCTTTGATAATGAAAGGCGACAGGACCAGATCAAATGGTCCAAGTGATTTGATTAGCTCCATGTTAACCATCTCGGGTAGATTTAATTTAGAACAGAGCAATCACGTCTGACTGTGGTAAACAGCTCAGCATCTGCTTTCCAAGGTATAACACCTTCATAGGAGAGAGACTGAGATCTGCTGTCTTTGCACAGTTTTTAGCTAAATCCCCCATTTCAAGCTTCTCGTA
Source organism: Limnodromus scolopaceus (assembly GCA_028565335.1). Taxonomy (NCBI): domain Eukaryota; kingdom Metazoa; phylum Chordata; class Aves; order Charadriiformes; family Scolopacidae; genus Limnodromus; species Limnodromus scolopaceus. Next base: position 133,825,272 of record JAOXNO010000001.1, read on the forward strand.
CCTTCTCAAGACAAACAACTACAATAAAGAGAACGATGCAAGTTTCTAGAACACCAAGAAACCACTTGATGAATAAAAGCTGCTGCGTAAACTCTTTCTAAATCTAGTGAAAAGTATAACTAAAATTATGTAAACAACCCCTGGGGCTGAGTTTAGTGGTCAACTAGAGCAACTGGGACAAAGCCACAGCAAAACCCAGATACCTAAAATATTTCATCAACATATCAACTCCGTAGAAATGAACATGGCGCAGCTCCAGAATTTTTTTTTCCTCCATCCCTGTAAACACAAGGCCACTCCTATTTTGCCCTCTCTTTCAAATGGACACGCAATTCTTCCACTGCATAGCAACAATGGTTTAAATCAATACAAATGCAATCTCATTTGTCTCCAATATATTTGTGCCAAAATTTCAGGATGCAAAACATGATATAATGATGCAGACCATTACCTAGCAATAAGTCCTTAATATTCACTCTCCTATGAAATCCTAACCCAAAACTGACTTGAGAGTCAAGGGAAGACAAGAGGCTCGACTTCAAAATAACCTCTAACAAAGTTAAGATACTCTTTACTCACAGCACTGTATGCAAGGCGAGAACAGACACTGATTACACGACAAGTGACTACAGTAAGAAGAGAGAGGTCTAAGAGATATGGCACCATGAAAGCTTTGGGGAATGACTGAAATAAGCATCATAAGAGAAATGGATATTCTATGTAAGGAGATTTTGTAAATTCTCAAAACACTGACATTGATGGAGCATCTCTCTTATGAGGAGAGACCTGCATCTGTTTAGGCTGAAGAAGAGAAGACTGAGAGGTGATCTCATCAATGCTTATAGATACCTAAAGGGAGGGTGTCAAGAGGATGGGGCGAGACTCTTTTCTGTGGTGCCCAGCGCCAGGACAAGGGGCAATGGGCACAAACCGGAACACAGGAAAATTCCACCTCAACATGGGGAAAAAATTCTTTACTTTGAGGGCGGCAGAGCACTGGAACAGGCTGCCCAGAGAGGTTGTGGAGTCTTCTCTGGAGATATTCAAAACCCCCCTGGATGAATTCCTGTCTGCTCTAGGTGAACTTGCTTTTGCAGGGGAGGTTGGACTAGATGATCTCCAGAGGTCCCTTCCAACCTCTACCACTCTGTGATTTTGTGATTCTGTGAAAAATGATTAGTTTACAGGGGGAAAAAAGGAAAACAGTTAGCAAATTTGTATTTATACCTACCAGAAAACTGGTAATAGGCAATAACAACAGGCTTAATCTGCCTCAGAGATATACCAGTATTTTCCCTCATTTTTGGATTTTGGCCACACTAGCTAACCAAGCAACTATGGAGTGTAGAAACGCAGAAGATCCCTAGGCTCCAGCCTCCTCATTGGGATTGTCAGACCATTCTTTCTTCCCCTTCCACGCAAACTCCCTGACCCAACCGCTTCTACTGATCCCCTTCCCCATCCCTCAGAGCACAGCCTTCAGATCCATGTCATCATGGATAGCATTGCTGTCTTGATTTTTGCTGCTCTGGACTTAGGTTATTTTATTTATAACAGATATTGTATTTGTTACCTTTTTTTTTTAATGATCTTTGCATAATTTTAGACATCTACTCATGGGGAGAATTTTCATTTGCAAAGATTGTATATATTAACGGACTCCCACAACATGATCTAATTAGGATGAATTCAAAATATTTGGGCTTATTCTTGAACAGATAATTTGTGAAGATCTATCAGTATCTAGAGAAAAATCAAATGCATACATAAAAAGGGAAAACATCTTCTATCTACTAAATTGTTGTACTACTCTAATTGTTGAAAACAGAAATCATCCCACTATGATTAATAGTTTGACGTAAAACTAGAGTTGTTTAAAAGAAGGGGATGAAAAAAATATTGGAATGATATTGTATAATCTGGAAAGGTTTGAAGTAATGTTTTGGGAAAACATGGCTGGAAAGATCTCCTGGCATATCACATACCAAGTTTAGCCTTAATCATATTTTATCACAGCTGAACTTCTGGCTCAAAAAATAAAGAATGTGCAAAAAATCATGAAGCTGGCAGTGTAAAATAAGGTTATTGCGCTAAAACCTAAAGTAATATATTTTTAAAATACGGGATTAATTTACATTTGAGGTCAAATTTTGAAGCAAATTACCAAAACATATTTAATATCTGTATTCATGGAAAGGAATCACGTAAGTAACAAGGAGATATGGTTTTGTTTAAGGCCAAATTAAAATGTTTATTCAAAAAGGTGCACTACACCCTTTTTTTGTGTCAGTAATAAGGATTATTGTTTTTGCATAATGATGTTAGATTTTTAATACAGAGGAAAAGTCTTATCTCAATGTCAAAACTTATTCATGTCAGAATTTTTTTTGGAACAAAGTTCCTAACTTGAAAGCCCAAAGGACAAATAAGCATATTTTCTGCATTTCATTTCTCTACAGACATAAGAAGTTATTCAAATATTAAGCAAGTCTTTAACATTGAACTTATTAATAATAAGGCAAGATGATTAACATGTTTAAAGTCTAGTTTGAGTTAAATGGGCCACATGATTCAATTCCTGTATAAAAGCTTGCAGCTACACTTCAATTACACCAAGATTTCCCCAAACTAATTTTGTTGTGCTATCATAGTGTTGAGCAGAAGAGGCAGAAACAGCATTATCATCCTTAAGTTAAGTACCAGAAGCAGCATTTGACTGCTTAGGATGTATTTACATATTATTTTGAAGCAAGTCCTTGCTGTACCTTGATCTGGAAGAGTATTTCTGAATCGGCAGTCCAGAATTGCCATTAACTAGTATGATAAGAACATTTCTTAAGACAGATCGCTTTTTTCCTAATCTTGTCAACTACACTTAGTAGGACATATTCTGAACACATGTTTTTAGATAAACCAGCTAGAACACAAGTTTGCTTTAATGCCTTTTGCAACTGCAAAAGGAAGAATAGGTTGGTAAAGGCAAAAGTACACAGCTGCTTAAGCAGCTGTAAAATACTACTGTAAACAAATTACAAGTTGATCTTTCACGTATTATACATTTTCCATAATTGCCCATCTAGACGTATGTTAGCAAATGTTTGATATACTACATATGTAGACAATTAAAAGATCATAGACAACTAATATACAGTCTTGTCGTGGTTTAACCCCAGCCAGCAGCTAAGCACCACACAGCCGCTCGCTTGCTCACTCGTCCTCTCCTCCCCCCAGTGGGATGGGGGACAGAATCAGAAGAGTAAAAGTGAGAAAATTTGTGGGCTGAGATAAGAACAGTTTAATAATTGTAATAAAGTAAAATAATAACAACAATAAAAATAATAAATTGTAATGAAAAGGAAAATACTCCCCTCCTCCAAAAAAGAAGAAATAAAACACAAGAAATGACAAGTGATGCAAATGAAAAACAATTGCTCACCATCAACCAAACGATGTCCAGCCAGTCACCGAGCAGCAGCCACCGCCCCCTGGCCAATTCCCCCAAGGTTACATACTGAGCATGACCTCATACAGTACGGAATAGCCCTTGGCCAGCTGGGGTCAGCTGTCCTGGCTGTGTCCCCTCCCAGCTTCTTGTGCACCCCCAGTCTCCTTGCTGGCAGGGCGGTGTGAGAAGCTGAAAAGTCCCTGGTTTAGTGTAAACACTGCTCAGCAATAACTGAAACATCAGTGTGTTATCAACATTATTCTCATCCCAAATCCAAAATCCAGCACTCTACCAGCTACTAGGAAGAAAATTAACTCTATCACAGCTGAAACCAGGACAAGTGTAAATAGCTCAGCATAAAAGTAAAAGTATTATTTCATTTCCAGGCCAGTTCCAGTTCCATATGGGAATAAGGTACCTCATGTAGCTAATCTGTTAAAGAGCCTCTCAAACAGTAACCTAAAGGGATGCTTCAATTGTCTGGGGCTTTTTTCTAGTATCTTCCATGAAGCTAACCTCAGGTTTTGCTTGGCACGAAGAGAGAAAATGCCTAGCCAGTCTCAGACTCACTGAAATCAGTAAGAAAGGTGCCAGTGGCCTCAAACCAGCTACTACTAATAAGGATGAGTATAGATCACCACAGTACAAACTCCTCAAAACATGGTATCATTGCCTTTTTGTTTATGAAGAATTCTCTGAGTCAGACTGGCATCTTTCATGTGTTATGGAGAATCAAAAATGTCTTATACTTTTAAAATTAGTTTTACAATATTGCATGTAATCACTCTTTAAACATGCAAACTAAAAAACCATTTTTTTCTCCTGTTTTCTATCAAGGAATGTAAAAATTATTAAGGTGAATAATTATATCCAGAGTCCTTGTTTATGGGGGGAACCAAGTAGGGACTAGAGAGAAATTACTTTATATTTCCTTGATCAGAGATACATAATCATGCTATAGAAGAAGGCTCCTATGATTGATCATTCTGTTAATTAGGACTGGAAGCAGGCTAGGTAAAAGGGAAATTCATTTGTGCATGCATCAGTTGAACTAAGCTTATTTAAACTGATTTAAGTTGATGATAAACACAATTCATGTTACAGAGGTTTGGAATACTTGCTAATTTACACTGTAGCTCACAGAGTAACCAATCAAAAAATGTTAACCATCTCAGCTATAACAAAAATTACAAAACCATTTTGTTTCACTACAACGGATATATTGTTTGGAAGAGTGTCTTTCCTCTTCCCCATATATTTTCTGAGTAGGTAACAGCCATATTAGCCCAGTCGTTTGAATCACTTATGAGAAGATAACAACACTATACAATTGGGGGAAGACACCTCACATGTGGAGGTTTGAATGCAATATGGATTACTCAAAGAGAATGGACTTTGCCCAAATCAATACAAAGACTATTTTGATACATACTGCACGACCGGTTGCACCAGCGTGAAACTGGCTGCACTGCAGCTGTTTGCCTCTGCTCCTTAACTGGAGTTTACTCCCTCACAGCTGAACCAGAGCAAGACACTGGTCTCTCCTTTCCCACTTTAAAGCTAGAACATCCCGGTATGTTTTAACAAACTTCAGCAAGAGCTGGCTGGAAACAGACTTTGCGCTGGAACAGTCAGGGAGCTGCTCTTTTGGTTCAGGTGTGGGCTCTGTAATAGGTTAAGTCATCACAGCTTTTTCTGCGGTGACCATTCACTCTCCAACTGTACCATTACAACATCTTTACTAAGTCAGAGTAATTAAATTTACGAAAAGAAAGCTTGGGCCAAGGTACTGTATTACAAAGCCAAGTGTGAACCTGTGACCTCAGTGCGTAAGTGCAAATCAATGATGACATGCTTGTAATTCCATTTTGATTAATTATACCTGAAATCTCAGCAGTTCACACTGAAGAACTACATCTTAACTCTCACCACTATAGATAAGTGAACTTTTTGAGAAAACATAATATATTTATTTATTTTCACTTACAGCAAGCATTCAGAGTGAAGATTAGACAGTAAGCTATCATGTGAAAATGCTCACAGGCTGCTTTAAGATGGAAATTCTTCTGAAATTAACTGATATTAATCTGTATATTTGGCACAAATCTTTATCATGTACTATCTACATAATAGTATGATTATCCATAAATTGTATTTGCATTCCATTAAATCAGAACAGTTCAGGAAGGAACAGCTCATACAAATACGTAAATAGCGATACAGATTCTATACACCTCCAAAGCTTAATTTATAGAGAAACAACTTATTGAAAGAACAGTTATATTACATGTTCAGTTTCTGTGTGGGATGACTGCATGAGACATTCAGGTATTTAGGAGTATGTTTAACTAGACTGCCTGTAGTAATTCCATTTCTATAGCATAGTGTGGTAAAATAATTCCGTTTAAAACAAAAGTTTCAAGTGAATCAACCTTTAAAAAGCAGAGAACTCTATTCTTCTTCGGAAGAAAACTGTCCTAATTCTGTTTGGGAAGCAGCAGATTTACTGCATATACATAGTCCCTCGTTACAGGTAGTTTATGGAAGACACCACTGTCTCTGGAATGTGCTACACACGCAGTGTTTGTGTGGTACATGTACAAGGATGTACCTGCGTTTTCCAAGAATGCCACAGCCTAGGCTGAACTCACGGACCAGGGCAAATTTCTGCAGTTCTGCACAGACAGGTTAAGCAGACTTCAGGTGGATGAAGAAGAACCATTTGCCTGTGTGAAGTCTCTGCTGAGCGAGTCACAGGAGCAGTTTTGGGCAATGCACAGCTCTACTCTCACCCACCCCTTGGCAGGGTGGCACGCTCATGGAGGTATGCACCTTTCACTTAATCTCGCACTCCAGGTAAGCTAAATATACAGTTATTAACGATTACAACAAAAACCGTCTTTCTCCACCCTGCATATCTATTACTAGCACTTTCAAGAGACTGGCACAGTGAATGTGGTATCCTAATGTGCTCTACAAATCAAAGGACAGAGAATACAGGATTGTCCCAGTCCTAAAAGGTCCGAATTATGCCTTAAATAATCACCAGCTTAGTTTAAAAATCAGAGGACAATGCATTTTACCATCTTATTTCGAAATGCTAGCATCCTCAAGCCTCTCTTCACTACCACTAAGGTCCGTGGAACCTTAGCTGTGTTAAAGAAAAAAGATTTTTTAAAAAGAAAAACAAAAGAGCAGTAATCTTATTCCACTAGCAGCAGTTTAAAAAGGTACCATGTAAAAGGAAGACTCAAAGCAAGTATCTCAGAAGTTGGCCATGACCGGAATAGTAGTTTCCTGATCTCTCCAGCACAATGCAAAGGCATACAAATTGTTACCTAATAAACACATTCATGCTCTAGCTAGATGTATTTTCTTCGGACTTGGCTCAAAGGTCAAAAAATACTGATTAAGTAATATTTCATGAATAAGGCCAGAGTTCAGCTAATTATGATTCACCAAGTTGCAAGAGAAGTATAAGGGATTATATGAATAAAACTCTGCTTTAGCCTTGAAACAGCTGCAAATTTAAAGAATGTTTATTTTATGTTATTTTAAAATATGCCTATTTTAAAAAATATTATGACAACAGTTCACTATTTTTCAGTGAACAGACACAATGACGTGTGACTTTTAAGAATAACCACACACTATGAATAATGATTGCTGAGTAGTCCAAGGGAATAGTTGATGTTTAGGCTCACAGGTGCCATATTATTTGTTGACAATACTTGAAAAACAATTTTAGAAATCAAAATCAATACAGAGTTTATTAACTGAAACCAAGAATTATATTATAAAGGATACTGTTTAAAAGTAGTTTGATTTTTCTAGTTCATCTATCTAACTGACTAACAAAATGATTTGGTGGGATCTAGTGCCAACAGCATCTGTTGTTACCATAAAGCTTCTCTCCCTGCCTGTGAATACCATTGATAAATTTCTAAATAAATTAAGCCAAATCATTAAAAATCACCAATTGTAAAAAAAAATTATAAAAGTTGTAAAGGACCCAGTATGAACATGTATATTCTAATACTTTTCAAACTCACGCTCTTGCAAGCCAACTCTTTGATGATGGTTTCTTTTACTTTTCTTGTACAGAATGCAATGTTCTTCTTATGTAAAAAGATGACACACATTTCATCAAAATCAACCATCTTAATGCTGACCTATATATAACGAAACATTCTTCTCAATCATACTAAATGAACGCTTCTGAAATGTTTTTGAAAAATACTGTTCTGGAAATATTTTTCAAAAAGAATATTCAATATTTTCTTATGTTAATCTGCGCCTGTGCACTTCTATCAAAAATAGACGCAACTTGCACCACCACATTTCATTTGTGACATTTGCAAACTACACTCAAGCTCCTTGAAGAACAGAAACCTGTTCAGCATATCGGCTGATATGTTTGAAATATCATCCACTTAGATCCTACCCATCTAATTCTTAAATTCAGAGTCACTAATTCAACGTTATACAATAAACATCAATCTAGTAAAGGGTGATCTGTTTCTTCCTAGGTATCATGTATATACTCCTACTGTTTCTAACTAAACTCCCCCAATTCTTCATGTTCTCACATCTAATTTTGCTTCATCTCTCTGTTTCTTGCTCTTTACACTCTAAGGTTTTCCAGCCAAGATACTACAATTCTCTATGCATTTATACAACATACCACATATGATCTTGACACAGTCAGCCTCCTGTCGTTGTCACCTCCATCATATCAGTAATAAACAAAGATAACAGAAGAATCCATGGGACAAAATTAACATTTTCACTGGTTCAGATAAGCAACAGTTACAGAGCCTTCCAAGCAGATTTGCACCGCTGCTGCTACTAACTCCAAAATCCACCAAGGAGTTTCTACAATATTTGATGTCAGCAAATTAAATGAAATTTTCCTAGAGCTTCTTTCTTCAAAACATGAAATTTTCTACCTGTATTGTCTCTGTCCTTGCTATAGAATAGTGACAGACATTCTCTTGTGGAAAGTCCCAGCGTTACTATGTGATGGAAAAGTGCTAAAGCACGTACTGTCACTCCTCCTTACAAAATCTCTGGCTAGCATAAGACCAGCTGCACGTTTCAGAAGGAAGAATGTCAAAGAGATCCTTGAGATCTACCTGATCTTCAGAGTGACAGAAAGTAAAAAGACTGATGATCAATTACCGGCTATGTATCTGATGAAAAGTTGAGAGGTTCTGGCCTTTAGAACAGCAACTTGCATCCATGGTGAGAACAAGCCGTATTTAGGGAATAAGCTTGGTCTCACTGATACGTTGTTACTCTCTTTAGATAAGGGTGACCTAGGGCTGGTAAAAAGCTTCTAAAGTAAACTGGCAGGTGTTGCAGAAGCAAATGCAGTACAAACGCAACTTTTCATATGGACACCTGAGTGGAGGCAAGAGGCAGAGACCAAGGAAGCAGGTAAGAGTGGCCATAAACTCTTGTTTAGAAGGAAGTAATTTGTACAGTTGCTACTGCTTTAAACTGGTTGGGAGATCTCCATAATTAAAAGATTAAAATCATAATTTCTAACTTTTCTGGAAACCTGTTATTAAACAGAGTAAAGGAAAAAGAAATAGAAGATGATACTCAACATTACAGGCACTGTTATCTCTCAGCATTATTGATAACCCAGAGGCACAGGATCTTGAATGCATAGAGATAATATACAAGCAGATGCCAGAAGGATATACTGTTGGTAATATGAGATAACGCAAACCACCACACCATATCAGAGAATGAGGTGATCTGGTCTTTAAGTTGTAAAACATGAAAAGGACTATGAAGGACCTCCATCTGAAAGGCGTAAGATAGAAATACCATGCAGACAGTAGTAACACATCAGGCACTCTTAAATTTTTCTTTTTCTTATACCAAAAGGATAACTATACTTTGGACCTGCGTATTCAATATGTAAAGTTTAGTTAATCACGAGAATGGAGTTCATTGTCCCAGTAAACCAGAAGAAAATTATACACTTGGGAGAAACCAAAGATGAAAGCGTTGAAGGAATCTTTCTACATTACTGCCACCAGGGACCAAAGGCCACTATTAAATAGTCCAAAAAAGGCAACCTGTGACCAAAAAAAAAATAATTACAGTCTAATTCTGGGTTAAAGCTGTAATTAGATTGAAATATACATTACACATAAAAAAACACAATCCTCAGCTAGAAATTAATTTAAGTAGGAAACTTTGGGCTAAAGAAAACAGACAAGAAAGCAGAGGGCCTCCAACTTCTGATTCATGCTTTAAAAGAACACAAAAACACCATCCAAAAAGAAACGCAAACCCACAAATATTTTCTTCTCTGTAAGTAGAAAAAAAGCAATTTTTCAGATAAGGAGGCCATTAGTAACCAAAATGAGTTTTAAAAGACAACTTTAAATGAGCACACCCAGATAATTTGTGCCTTAGAGCCCTGAAAGTGTTTGCAAGAGTATCATTTCAATGATGCTAATTTTCAATACATTCTGGAACACCAAAGAAATTCAGTAAGACTGCTAGCATTTTCTGCTAATATTTGAAGATGGTAAGCGGTATGATCTCCATAATTATAGAGCTCTAAACCACTATTAATCTCAGACAAAATAATGAGCAAATTGATAAAGGATAAATTCACTGGGAAATGACACAAATAAAACTCATGCTAGTCAACTCCTTTTTATAGAAACTTCGTCAGTAAAACCTTTGATTTTAATCATCTGATAAAGTTATGAACTGTGGTCAATATAAGTTACTCCACAGATGAAACAGACTTCTGAATGACATTTAGCTTACAGCCACACAACAATCCAAGTAAGAAATTATTATCATTATCATCAAATGTGATTAAGATGGAGATATAAAATAGTAGTTGTTACCAGGAAATAATAATTCAAGAAGATTGCTCTACATTACCCCAAGAAAATCATCCAGTACTAGCTCAACATTATCTAAGTGTACCATCAATGTTACAGAAGTAAATATTGTTGATAGCAGTTACGGCACAAAAATGGTCAGGTTGTTTAATAAAGGTAGAAGAGTGATTATTCAGAGTAGTATGGATTGCTTTGTAAGATGGTGACGGTGTGTTACAGCCAAGTTGACTTATGCAGCGGGAAAAAACACGCAAGTAATACCCAGAGAACGGTGCATGGAAACCAAGGACTTAAAAAAAAAAAAAACCCACAACAAACCAATCTTCATGGAACAGAAACAACTCAATACAAATGCCAGTGAAATGTTATGACAAGAAGAAGTAATGACTCCCTCCCCACGCACAAGTGCACAGGACCAGAGATACTACTTTCATTCACAGTGTTAGGGATACTGGAGTAATGACTACAGCTGTATGGCCCCGGTATCGTTTTCCCAAAATGGCAAAGATCTTGGTTGTTCTTGATGTTTTCTCCATAATTCACCAAAAAAGGGGAAGAATTCTGTACCTCCTTAAGATGTTAACCAGAACGCCCCACATGCTGTTATTAGCACAGGAGGGAATTAGAAGGCCCTTGTATGAAAAGAGCACAGCATCGATTTGAAAAGGCTGCAGAGTACCAATGAATGTTACGTGATCACAGCAACAGTCTCTGGTCCTTTCCAGGAGGGTAAGAGAGCGCAGGCCTAATGTTAGTGACTGGGCAGTTCCACCAGTGATGCAGGTACAGTGGTAAGACAGATCTTGCCGCTGATGTTTTTTAGGGTTTTTTCCTTACACAGCGATTACTTCACATCAAAGCCACTTAGAGAATCATACAGTACTGTTTTGCTTTGCTACCTTGTGGCTCTTCAATCTGTAGCTTAAAAAAACCCCTCTGAATAAATGCAGTCTTTTTGTCAAAGGTCTCTGAGAGAGCTCGACTGCCACAGCCTTCAATGACAGCACGGGTAGAAGAACATCATCATGTATATGCCTAGGAACCAACTGCATGCATGGCTTCACCAGGGAGAAACCTGAAAGGCAGTTGGACAGAAAACCACATACTTGAGGTAGGCTCTTGCTGGGTGGTTAATTTTGGCTTACCTGGTCGTGAGACCCTTGAGCTGCTGAATGCTGCTCCTCGCAGGCTGCTGTCGAGAGTCTGGGGGTTTGAGTTACCATGGAGATCACCGCATCTGACAGCTGAGAGGGCTGCAATGAGAGACAGAGGGACCCGTCAAGCTGGTTTCCATCACCTCATCAACACACAAACATTTGACTCTTTTTGCTTTTGGCATTTGCCAAGGTATGAGCTCTCAAGTTAGGAGCTTTGGCAGAACCGCAAGGTGGAAAAAACCCAGCACCCATCACAGCAGGAATGAGAGAAGCAAGGGCAAGCCCCAACAACTCACAGCATTCAAGTACTTTGCAAAGCCGTGCGCTTTTTCGGGAACCTGGAAGAATCCTAATACACCCTGAGCTTGCCTCAACTATTTTCAGCCTCTTTGGTCAAGTATAACATCAGCAAGCAATTCATCCAGAACCGCTGCTGAGCATGGGACTGAAATACCCATGTGCTGCCCCAGAACAGCGGGGGGACACAAAAGTGCTCCCTGAGAAAGCTTCCAGTGAGAATTGATTGAGCATCACCTCTGTGCAAAAAGAAGCAAGTAGGCCAAAGAAATTACCTTCCTGTATGTTTTTGCAGGGAAGTCTTAAGGAAAGCACTTACGAAAATCAAACATGATTCAAACATGGCATTCTTCTGCCATAGTAAACCCATTTGCATGCTTCTCCATGCCTGCTATCAAGCATTATGAGTAAAGCTTTATTTCATGTTTACCTCTGCCATTCGACTGCCATGTATCTTGACTAGTTTCCTACTCCTGCATTTCAAGCTTTAAGTCTTATGCTCCGTTTTTGTCTATGTAATCTAATAATTAAATGCTCTAAAGTGAAATGAGATATTCATTGGAGACTTCTAAAATTAATTATACTCTTCCACACAAATGTCTTACAGCTTTTAAAACTATACATTAAGGATCATTTTATGATATAATCAATTTAATAAATAACATATTTAAATACAACATCAGGAGAAGCTTTCATAAATCCAGTTCTAATTTCCAGTCTGCAGTACTACAACATGTCCTCATTTACAACACTGTGAGACAAGTATACCACCTAACCAAGTGCAACTACTCACCTGAGAAGGAGTTATACCTATTCTAATCAGAGGTGAATGACTATACAAGGGCCAAGAAATTACTATTTAAGCATTGCAAAGTATCAACAATACCTCAGCTAGAAGCTGTAGTTTTTCTGAGTTTGTCCACTGAGTGGTTATGAATGTGCATCTACCTGGCTACCTATATAAGTACCTGTCTAATTCTCAGATGACATTCAGAGATGACTGTTTTCATCTCTCCATCTTATTTTCGAATTGTCTCCCATCTCATTTTTCTGTGGGCCATGTTATGTTTATGCAAAATATGATATACTCAAGAAGCATAACTCTGTGTAAATATAAAATCTGAAAATCCAAGTAACAATTAGAGGACTTTTTTGCTACAACTTCTCCATGTCTTATGGGAAAACTGTTGAGTATTATTATATTAAACTTACCACTGTTCAATACTCTGACATTATGCTATGCAACAGTAACTAACACAAATAAATACTAGGAAAATGACTGGCTCATCTGTGCTGAAGGCTTCTGCAAGATTCATGGAGTTTAAAGGGCACCGCAGAATACCAGATACTCATGTTGTAGCACTGTAGATGAAAGTATTGTTATTGAAGAAATTGTATTAATTCTTTCTGTCATGATTATACTCATAAATTGGTTGGGCCATCTTTTCATTTGTTCTGTTTACAAATCTTATATACTGGATCACTTTTATCAGTGACGGGATCACTTAAAGGCCATTCATCTTCCCACGTTGCTACAGTGCAGGCAGAAGGTATCGGTACAGGCAGCACTGGCAACACAGCCTGGAAGAGCTAATTGAATCCTATAATAACACCAGCTTTGGTGACCTTGCCAGACAACTTTTTGGTAAAAACGTTCATACTGCTTCTCTACTGAAAAAGTTCTGTGTGTGAACTCTAGAGCCAAGTATATAAATGGTTTTCAAGAATGCAGCAAGGAGAGAGAGACAAATTAGAGATTAAAAGATATAATTTCTTTATTATTATTATTCTGCTACCCATAAGTGTCAGCGACATTTAAGTTATATAGATTTCTCTTAGAATTGGGTGATAGCATACATGTGGATGGTAGTAATAATTTGTCATGCTAGCAGATGCTCCAACCCATAAGGCTTTACTCAACAATAAAAGTGTTTCTTAAAATCTAACTTCATACAGAAATAACTGCCAATATAAGCTTTGAAATAAACAGTATGCAAAGACAGAAAATGCTTTTTAAACCTTCATTTTTAAACGTTCATTGGTAATATTAACATTACAACCTATCACTACTTAAAATAGGATTAAGGTCTCCACAATTTATAAAGAAATTGAAAAAACCCCACCAGAGATCACAGAACACAGCTGCATAAGTGATTAGAGCAATATAGAATATACATTAATATGAAATATTTGAAGAGTTCAGCTTGTATAGTTTATTTAAAAAAAAAAAGATAGATGACCTGATTACAGCACCTAAGTATTTTCATGGAGAGAAAATACTGAGTACCAACTGGCTTGTTAATCTGGCTAAGAAGAGTAAAGATAAAACAAATCAGCATCTGGAAGCTGACACCAAATTCAAATGAGAAATAAAGCATGTGCTTTTCGTCACCTGTGACTAACCATTAGCGCAGTGATCAAAAGGAGAATGCCGAGATTCTCCATTTGTTGATATCAAGGTTTAGTGGGACTTTTCCAGAAGAGGAATTTTTGGTGAAAATGCAAGTTACCGTGTAGTCATACACAAGTTACTTAGTTTCATACAGATAGGCAAAGTCTGCAATACAGAGAAAGGGAGATCAGGTGATGTAGTCCTCCCTTCCTGGTCATAAATTAAGTATATTATGATTCTAAATAATTGCCTAGCTTTGTAGCTAAAGCACTGGACGGTGATGAGTGCTGGGCATGCTAAGCACACATACTTCGTGACATGTATGCGCATATACACACACATATAGTGAGAGAGTGGGTGTGTGTTCAGGCCATATGCGGAGGCAGAGAATTACAACCATCTTTCCAGAGACAGGCGGACTAAATTCTACTCCGAATAATATTATACCTTCTAATTCAGGAAGCCTATTCTTTCTTTAATGAGCTGAAAGGACTTGGTCATAGGAGAGCGGTAGCAGGAGCTCTCTTCACAAGGGTCATTCAGGCCATCAGTAAGATGACCGAAGGCAGGCAATATGAACGCTGCTCTCTGAATCCGTGCCTCCACTCCACAGGCGCACAGCAATGAATAACAGTGCTTCACGTTACTAATTACTTGCCAGTCTCATCCCTGTTGGCAGCAAGCTTTCTGGGCAGAAAAAGCTTCCAGCTGGGGTATTTCAGTAGGTCAGACGAGCAGTTCCCCACTTCAGCTAAAATCCAGGTGCTGCCATGGCCCCATGGCCCCACACTTCCAGCTCTCCCCTGCAGCCACAGCCTTACTCTGGGCACACAAGTAGCACGGGCTTCTCTCAAAAGGGAGAACGGGAAAAGAAAAGGGAACAAGAATGAGAAATGGCCTGAATGTTACACTGAACTGCTCTCATGGTTAGCAACCTGAAAAATTTTGTCCCTTAAGCAACAATAAGGAAAGACACTGGAAGTGTCAGTTTAGCTAAAGTTAGTGCTGTGGCTGTGCCTTGGAGCGTTAAGCTCCCATGAGATCTAACCATGTTTAAATATCAACCAAAAATAATAGTAAAAAATTTCATTAATTTTTAATTATTGCAAATCTGGTACATACGGTTTGACTTTGGATGTCGGCCTGCTTTTGAAAAGACAAAAGCCAGTCAAACAATGCAAATATATCCATCGACCTCCTTATCTCTCAGCGGCTCCAACGGATGCAACCTCCGTGGAGCAAAACCATGGAAAACCCCGACACCAACTCACACGCAGGGAGTCGATATAAAGGCCCTGCTTGTAACAGAAGTGCAAATTTAACTGAAGAACCCTAACATTGCCTTTCACCCCTGTCCCCACAGTGACAGTCGGAGAACAGTTGCCTGCCGGGACACGGCAGGGTACAAGAAGTCCGTGTCAGTGCCAAGCTGCACAGCACCATTTACACTGAGTCGCCAATAAAGTGACAGTCACTTAAAGGAGGCCTGAATCTGATGACCTTAGTAGGCCATAGATGAAATACTGCATTTATCCACTGCTTCAGATGTAGATTTCCTTTTGCAGGGACCTGCACAACTTCAGGACACTGAAACTGGGGGCCAGATTTATAGGAGGCATTTGAAATTACCAGCTGTGCAGGTGGCTAGGGGTAAGAGCACCTAAATAGTGCAGTAGATTTACTCTTGATTTAAACTCAGAGTAATTAGTCACATCACTTAGGAAGATGTTTTTGTAAATTCTACTGAATTCCTCCAAATAGATTTAGATACTTAAATATGTTTCCAATTTGGTTTATGTTTAAATACTATTTCTGCATAGTTTCAACCATTATTTTATTCCTTTTCATTAAACAACATAGATGAGGAGAAATCAAACCAGTGATATTACTGTTGTGTTTCATCACATTTCTCATAACGCTGTTCCATAATAAATAAACATTAATTGGGGATAATTAATTATCCCCCTCCTTTCAGGCTTTTAAAGGCACAGGAGAGTTTAAATGATAAACAGGCCATCTTCAACAGACACTGCACTACAAAAGCACTTTTGAGAGATTTCACTGTATGTCTGGGAAAAAAAAAAAAGCACAATATGAATATTTTGCTTTCTTTCAAAATGATAAACAGCTTTAATATTTTCAAACAGCCCTTCGGGGATTATACTCATAGTAAACCAGGACTACATGGAAGATTCCAATAGGACATCAATAATTATGCCACCCTTCTGCAAAAAATAACCTAAAATGTATTTTGTAAAGCAATTCCTAAAAAGTGTATGAATCAGTGAAGCAAACATTCCAACATTTGCAAAACTTCTGCTGATGTCCTGGGTTTTTAGTTTCTCTATGGATTAACACCACACATAAAAATAATCACAGTGGTACAACCACAGCTGTGGCTACCCCTGGGGCATGACCAGCAATTAGTCTGTATAGGATCATGGAAAACACTACAGTCACGCGGAGCCAAAACCAGGACCACCATTTTCAACACAACACAATGTGCTGGGTCTCTCTATCTTGTTTCCACAGAGCACCTATGCACTGGAACTACAATCTTTGTTCAGAAAAACCCACACAATACCTGCATATGAGTGTATTTGCCCTACAGTCTTACGCACTAAATAAATATTCTTCACTGGCTCACTATGACAAAAAAAATTTCCTCTCTAGACACTTACATATCTATCTTCCCACCATAGCTGCCTCATTTAAAGGAAGATAGGAGAGTGGTTTTTTATTTTAAATCCACCATAGATGAATGCTCAGATTTGATGAAGGAAACAAAGTCATGAGTCAGTCAGAAATCAGAGATTCAACTTTGAAATAAATATTCATTATAGTACTAGTGCAAAAAGTTTTCCCATGGTAAAATCTGAGCCAAAGCAACAAAAAACCCTGAGAAATAACCCTTGTCTTCCCAGAAAAACTTAAGATACTTAGACTTGAGAGCCTCTCCCCAGAATACAGCAGTCTTTCAGGTGCACCTCACAGAACCCAGGCTGCGACTTTGAAGCAAGTGTCTCAAGGGAACATAAAACTGCACATAGAAAATCTTTTCACATCTCATCTTAACTAACTCTCAAAACAGTGGACATTAAGAATTTCGGAAGCATGGTCCCCTTAATTTGGCTGTATTCTGCCACGCCTTTTATGCAGGCTCCCCCAGAAACAAATCCACTCTTAGCATCCTGAACACTAACTCGATACACCCAGTCTTAGAGCCAGACTGGAAGCCACAGTTACAGCATCAACTCTCCAAATCATTTACAACAGTCAATACTTTGCCTGCACAGATGCTTCAACAGCTTTAGCTTTATTCTGCTTCAGCTGTGTATTTCAGTGCAGTAGATATTCTTTCTATCATGCATAACAGTTTCAGAGATCGGAGATCCATGAGCTATCCACCATTATTTGTTAGGCCAGTACTTTCAGCAATAATAATGAATTTATGGAAAGCTTAGCCACTGGGAACCAAAGCAGGTGCCAATACTGAAAATGCTTAGTACTGCAAGAGGATTTTTTACTGTTTTTACTGTACATGGATTCATGGGTGCAGTGGCCTACAACACAGCAATTCTGATAATTTTTTTATCAGAAAGATGTAGGTGTATCAAATAGCACAACATTTATTTTACCAACCCTCAGGCAAACCGAATGCTATTTTTCTAATTAACAAGTCCAGATTAAAAATACTACTTCTCTCTTGACAGTAACTCAAGAGATTTCTGCTGAACTTTATAAAACATGAAACAAAAAGCACAGCATGTCTATGACTGTTGTGATGGAAACATAAAGAAAAGCACTTAATGAATAAAACTGCGATACTGCAGGTAGGTGGGAAAGAATTATCCCTTTCAGAAGCATTGAACTGTAATTCTCATTTGTCTATTTAGCTCTACCTCAGGCAAAAGCATAGAAGAAACAGAAAAGAAGAAATATGGTCTCCTCTGCATTGCCCTAACAATCACCATTAACTGATTTAAAAGTGCAAGATTAAAAAGAAAACCACAGAGTTTAATTCCTGTAACTTTTGCCCAGAGTAGATCTGTCATTCTAACCTAAGAAATGAACTTTCAAGTTTTTGGCCCCTAGTTGGGCAAATACCGCATTGCTTTCAGCGTGCACATCTTGGAGGTATCCAACTGCAGAGCAGTTCCTGGAAGGATTTGTTTCCCACATTTGGACGATGCAAAGCGTGTACAGTTTTCTCAAGGTGCATCAGTAACGTGAATTGCAGCCTGCGGCAAAGACAGAGCTAGTACAATTTTCTTAAACAAGGTTTAATATGTGTAGCAAGTATCATCAGCTTTGTTTTGGATTAGCTGTAGTTTCCAAGAAATTTTGGAGGTGGTATATGATGCGTACTGCAGTAATACAATCTTGATGTTGGGGAGGCATAAATAATGGTTGCAAGGTCAGGCTGTAGGAGAAACGACTACAATCAACTTACTAGGGACAGAGATGGCAGGCACTCTGGCCATGCCACAGGGGATTTGGGGAGCGGCTTGTCCCCAAAGGACCTTTAGTAACTTCATCTTGGGTGGAACTTAAACTACGCATCACTAACCAGATGCATATATATAGGGTAATTAATATACTTAAGTCGCATTTTCCCTTTACATTACAGCAATTGTATGAAACACTCTAGGCTGGAAGCTGCTGAATCAGGAAATGGATCAGAAGCTAACTAAAATGCCTTTCTAGTTATTGATTCCTGCTTTCTGTTTCATGTCAGCTTCCTAGAATCCATCCAACACAAGCACGAAAGGGTAATGAGTTTCTGAACACACACTCTAATAGTGCACACTGCATCAAAGCTTTCAGTAATTGCCTGGATGCTGCTTCCCAGCAGTACTAAACAACTTAAATATAATTAGCTGGAAGCCCTATGGGCTGCATTTCCCCACTGGAACACCTCTTACACTAATCCATTTATCAGGCTGACAGATGACTGAATGACTGGTACTATGGACCCATTCTACTAATACTACTTCTCAAGCCAATATTTTGGTTCATTCCTTACCTGGTACACTTTTGCAAAGAAAAAACCTGCATTATTTAGAGTGGAGAACGAACCAGACATATAACACATTCATCTCTTCCCAGTACTAAACAATGTTGTGAAGAAAACTATTTCATCATTGTATCCCTGTGGCTTTTATTTCCAGACAGGTTCCATTACGTAGACCTCTGCAGGGGCTGAAATTCTGGGGACTGCAGGCAAGGTCTTCCCAAATGTGTGACACTGCTGAAGTGAAATAATTGTAAAAATGCTAAATTTTCATCAGATTCTTATGCTTCCTTTCTAACAAGTTGTGAGACAGGAAATAAAGAGGCACAAATCTGGTAACGGCCAGTAAGAAGAACAGCCTATAAATATCTGAAGGGAGCCTACAGAAAAGCCGGAGAGGGACTCTTTGTCAGGAAGTGTAGTGACAGGACAAGGGGCAACGGTTTTAAATTGGAAGAGGGGAGAT
>JAOXNO010000001.1:133845193-133947515 GCA_028565335.1 Limnodromus scolopaceus
GCCCATGGCAGGGGGGTTGGAACTCGGTGATCTTTAAGGTCCCTTCCAACTCAAACGATTCTATGATTCTATGATCTCGAAAAAGAGGGGTTTTAAAAGGTGCCCTTCTTCTAGACGCGTTATACTGAGGTCAGTAATCTATATTCTGGCTTAGAATCAGCAGGACCCAGGTAGAGTGGTAGCATGGTTTCACCTGCTTATTTCCCCTAGATGTTCTCATCATGGGCAAGGAAAATCTTGATGCTGCAAAACAGTAAAACAAGAAATGACTCCTTGTACTACTACGTGAGCCTAACCAATATGCTTATTGTAAAGCTGACAGTCAACATTCATGAATCCTCTTAAAAACAGTACTGCAAGTTCAGGTTAACCCATGGCCTCATCCTTTTACCTGGAAGGATAGCCATTCAGTATGAATTCAATTCCAAAGAGTGACTACAAAAGCTATACTTAAATATTGAACAATCAAAGAGATAATTAAAATATATTCAGTGATCAGAAACTGATTTAGCTTGTGAATCAAGCAGCAGCAAGATGAGGTACAGCCAGAACTTCCCTGGATCAAGACCAACCATCCATCTCAGAACAGGGCCAAGGAACAGCAGCTGCTTGGACATTAACAGACTTGATTTTTGAAAACGCAATCACAGGTGTTTACACTGCCTGGTAAAGTACCTAGCAGCTTATTAAATACTGAGCTGTTTGAGATTTCTTCATGTGAATCCAGGAGCAGAAATCTCAGTTTCACATGCGCTCTCCACCCACTCCTTCCCTCCGGCCTGAAACTGGAAAATTCATCCCAGAGACACTGACACTTGCATATCAGCCAGCCAAATTCCCTGTCATTCAAAGGCAGCCTCTTCCTTCCCAGCTCAATCTTCTCTGTTTAGTGTATTTTCTACTTCTACAAAAGAGCAGACAGTACCCCAAGCAAGGGCTGCCCTAAACCATACGAACCTCAACACTTGTCAGTCATAGTTTCACATGAAATGCAGAATTTCACACTCCTGTTTCCACAGACCCCTTTGAAAAGCAGTGGTATTGAGCAGAACAAACAACAGATCCAATCAAAAGAACGTTCTGAAGTAAAAAACATTGAAAAATATTCTCCTGCTTTTAGCCATTTAAAAAAAAAATAAACAGATTATGGTAATGAATTTCCTAACTATAAACCATATTTGCCAGGCAGGGAACGTAACATTACCTTCATTTGTATGTTTTATGGAAAAGCTTGCTATGTTGTCAGTGAAGCTGAATTTCCTGGGTGTTATTTCACATTTGAGACAATTCTTTAATTCTTGAGGTAAATAATATCTCTTTAAGGCACTTCCAAAATTATTACATAAACAGATTCTTCCCTTTATTTTAAGCCAGGGGCAAGTATACAGCAGCTTTATAGTTAAATATTTGCACTAAATTCTTGGGGTTTTTTAATAGGAGCAGAAAAAAAGAGTTTGAGGAGAAGATAGGGATCATCTAAGAACAAAACTTACAGCTCTAGTCATACTCTACTAACGACCATACTTCATATGGAAGATAGTGCACACTTGGAAGGACATGGCACACGAAGCAGTTAAGATACTGCAAAAATGCAGATGGCTTTGTGAGTGCAAATACGTGGCTGTTCTAAAAAGCATGGCAGAAGTGACCTAATACATTGATCCACAAACAGGACGCTTATTTGCAATACCTATTTGAAAATTAGATTTTTATATTCAGCAGCCACTATCTACAGCATTAGAGAGATACTGAATTTTCTTGCAAGACGATTTATGCCCAGTCTCCACCTTTGGACTCCTGACTGGACCAAACCGAGGACAGACGGGTCTAACCCCAGAGCTGGCCCTGCTTTGAGTCAGGTCTTGGACTGGAAACCTCCTGAAGTTCCTTCCAACATGAATTCTCTTGTGATCCTACAATAATAATCTTTCCTTATTAAAATTACATATGCTTGTTGTGCTATTTACATAGGAGCTTAATAAGAAACGTAAAGGCACAAACTTGCATATCAAATCCAAAGAGATCCTAGGTCTTAAAGGTATCAAACATGAGATATTCTTTGACATCATACAAAATTTATGCTGGTTAAGCAACTATAACAAAGCTGAAGACTGATGACTAAAGACACAGAATGTTTTTGTTATACTGTAGATTACCTTTTCCTTTTACCTAAATCACTTGTAGAACTACAGGAGTAAAAACTACTTATATTAAATTAAATTACAGTTTAACTATGTGAATTGTAATCTTCCCCCAATTAAAATACATGACATGCAGTAATAGGTTATACTGTCTGTGTATCAAAAATGCAGCTGAGAATATTGGCTAGAGAAATACACTAAATGAAAAAAAGAGCAGGAAGATTAATTTATCTGCTGTAAACAGGGCTGTGAAGAACCTGAGTATTTCAAAATATGCAGACAAAAAAAACCTCCTACAATTGTCACACAGACTCTGCGGTAAAGAGCACTGGTCTGGCACCTTCTTGGTCTGAGGAACCCAATTATTTGAGCTGGCCAGTAACCTAGCTATTTCACCCCATCTGAACTTTTAAATAACATATTGTAAGAGTCAGCAGTAGAAGCAACATTAAAAAAAATTACAATTATCACCTACTTGTTACGGGAAATAACTTCTCTAAATTTTGGTCCAGTTGTTTGGTTAATATGATTAATCTGATTGTTGATACCAGCTGTCTCATCATCATACGCCTTATAGGAGTAAATGGGTATCCATACCTCTACACTGAGACCAAATTCACCTCTTTTGACTATCACATTTGAGAACTTTGACTGGTAAATATGAGAAAAGTTTGTTTGTATAATGAGATTGGGATAAAGTCCTTTAATGTATTTCAGTAAAGTATTCTCTCTCAATATATGTATGTTACCTGCGCATCCATTTCACTTAATAAATTCTGCTAGCTCTGTTAGTAGGTCTGTTTTTTCAAATGCTAAAGTAAGAAATTAAGAACATCTGAAAGTCATACAGATCAGAGCAATAATCCAAATTACAATGCAGACTGCTTAAATTCAAATATATACGTGTATGTCCTAACATAACGCTGCACATTCATGTACATTTTATAGCACTGAATTTTATGCAGCCAGTATGTGATGTTACTTTTAGTCAGCATTAAAAGGTGATTTTTCCCAGGGTCTCAGAAGTGCAATTACTATTGACTTCAAAACAAAAGGGAAGGGGCCTGCAGTTCTGGAAACCATGTCAGTCTTTTCATCTTGGAAACTAAACTCTCCTTCTGCAAATTGAGAAAAATATGAAAAGAGAGAGCAAATATTTGCACAGAAAGATATCTGCTTCTATTGTGCTGCATTAAATGAATCAGAACCTTTTTATTTCATGACGGAACATGTCAGGGATGTTCATGCCACTTAACTTTGACTCCAGTTTAAGTATTTGTATATGGATGCTGATGCCTAAAGCTGGGTTCTTTGAATATTCAGTTTTCATTATAATGAATGGTTTTCTTGTATTATGTTATGCTAAACGAAGGACCTAAAAGAGTTCACTGAAGTCAAAGAAGAATTATAGCTAAGATAGCAGCAACAAAAAAAGGACCATTAAGAGTCTTTTGAATCTCAGTTTACAGATTTTGTTTACTTTGCATCCAAGAGTTTTAGTGAGATGCACAGTGTTACAGCCATTTTTTGCCCCAGCCTTTGAAATTATTTAGGAAAATTCTGAGGCATAGGCTTAGAGGCTTATAAGCTCTGCTTAGAAATTTTGGAGGACAGGTATTAAAAAGTTCATTTTCATCATGGTAGCAGTAAGTCTAGCTATATTCCCCATTCTACCCACTGTAGTGTGCAATTTCAGGCTGCACTCATGCTCTTGTTCTGAGTGAAGCTTCACTGGTGTAGCCTTATTCCCTTGCTTCTCGTAGTGACTCTTCCCTTAATGTTCCTGCTGAACATGGCTGCCCCTCAGTATCTGTGGAATAACTGCTTATGTCAAAATGATTCTGATTAAAAGAGTTCAGAGAGTTGGTGTTAAAAAGTGTTTAAACTAACCTAGATTACAGTGAAGAAATCAGGTTAGGGAGTGACTACAGGATCAACTACGTCTCGTGGGAGCGATACTGAACAGTTGTGAACAGCAGGGGACAGGAGCCTATTCAGCCAATTCAGCTGCTGCCAGAATAAAATGTGGGAGACACAGAGAACTGCCCGCAGTCTTAGGTTTTGTTCCTTTATTTTCTTTTCCCAGTATCTAAAATTTTTATTCCTGACTCAGGCTGCCAAGTTTCCTCAAAACAATTACCTCTCCAGCAGTATCAGTGTTCAGACGTTTAAGGCACATCGAGATGGTAGCTAAAAAAACCCACCCAAACTAAATGCCCCCACCCCCTCCAACCACCACCTCAGTAAACCAGCAAGGAGTTTTTTAAAAACAGGCATCTTGGCGTCCTCAGTTCACCTTGTTTTTGCACCTCCAGTTGCTGCAGCACAGACGGATGCAACATCTCCCACTGTTTGGGGACTGCCCCTAAAGGTGAGCCATATGTTTTGCAATACCTCGAAACAGCAGGATAAGATAAGGAAATCTCTGCAGCCTTAAGGCTGAGTTGCTTTGATTTCACTGCTTTGTGTCCTGCTCTTATTTATTTATTTATTTATTTAATCGAGAGCTTTTGCAATTTAATTTATCTGGGTTAAGCCTACAGAAAAAAAAACCACCAAAACAAATACTCTGTGTGAGTGTGTGTGTAATGCCTAGGAAATCTCCTGTGTTATCTGTCTGTGTAAGATTTTACCTTCCACTAGACAAATATATTTTTAAACAGTCTGGAATCAAAACAACATTCTCAGCATTCAAGACATTCTGTCATCACTGCCCATTTGTTGCCCTCTAGGTTTCTCTCAGCTGGCAAATTTCCCATTTAGGGAATTATCAGATTCATCTGCTTAGACAAGGCTGCAAAATAAAATGAAAAGCTGGATTATTCCAGAGAACTCATATTTTTCTTTCAGGGCAGAAAATCCAGCGCATGAGAGCTGAACATTAACAGCAAATGGAACCCATCTCTCAGACTTCACAATTCTACCTCACTATACTCCACGAAATCTAATTTTGACTAAGATGCCACAACATTTATTTCACATTTATCCTTTATTTCTTTAAATATGTTTATTGCCATTTATTATGTTAACCTGTTTTGGAGCCCTAAATATTATGCTCATAGGCAACAGTTTTTTTTAAACTGTAGTTTTAGTAAGCATGCTGCTTGTGCATACTGCTGCTTCTACGCAATTTTTCATAAAGAATTACCAATTGCTTTGCTACCATTTTCATTACATAATATTTTTTGCAGAGAGGAAGTGTAAGAAAAAAAGGAAGAAATCATATAAAAATGAATAAATTACCAGTTTTCCACAGCAAGATGGCTTAGGATTTACTTGTGTGGTGGAATAGCTTTCATGTCAGAAGCTGTACTGCAAAACCATGCTTGTGCTTCTGGGGCCACTTGCTGCAGCACCAAGATTTCTGGAAGCATATGCCATGGTTCTTAATATTATCATACAGTAAAACTCTACACAACCTTTTCACATCTAAGTGTGGGAACATGATTTTCTCTCCCCTAAGCTGGAAAGAAAACTGTAGGAAGGTCTGGAGAAATGTCTCAACATCAATTTTTTCTTACTAAACAGCTAAAGCAGCTTTCATTTCCTTGCCATAGATGACTGAAGTAACAAAAACCCCGTGAAATTTGGGGTAGGATTTCGTGCGCTGAGTACGTACACACATGCACGTGCATCAAGTTAAGCAGAAGATGAACATAAGAGAAATCCTAAATGATCCTGAAGTGATTAACATAACAGCAAACCCATTACTGAGCGAGAACTGCTTTATGGAGCCTACTGCCTTCCAGTATTGATACTAAACCACTATCTTACACTGTTCACCCAAGTAGAAGTCTATTTCAAGGTGTTATATTGTTATAACACAGTGATTAATCAATTTCTTTTTAGAGTCTCCTCTGAGAGCTTAAAAATTCATGATTCATTTTATTAGTATTCTCTACAGCTTTCCATATTTTTTGAGTGGTATGATTAAATTTATTTGTGATTGCCAATGGTCACAATATGGAAAATGCTCCATACATGAAAGTCACCATTCCACATATACCCAATGGATCTCCTTAAAATACTCTCATCAAAAAGGACTGTAAGTGACAAATCCTTTTTATTTGTTCTCAAACAGGCTAACCTGAATACGCTGCTTGTGCAAGGCAGACAGGATGGACTTGTGAAGAAATACTGCAAATAGAACAAATAAAGGAGAGCATGATATTTGCCACATTTTAAGGTTGGAAATTAGTCCATAAACACATTTGGGCTTAGGCCCTACTGACTCACATTTCACAAGATAAAAACTCATCCAAGATTTGATGCTATGAAATGAGTACTACCAAAAAGCATGCTGAATTTGGAAATTTGGTGTTCAGTTCAGTGTTTGGTACCAGTTCATCACTAAATTTAAAAGACTTTCTACTAGGTTTCAAGGGTCTTCATACTGCCTAAGTTATTTAGATGGCATGTTCTAGTAGCCCAGGCTTGGGCACCAAAAGACACTAAGTACTACACTTTTCCATTCTGGGCATAAAGTATTAAAAGTTTATCAAAGAAATCAAAACAACTGTTTAATAAGATTGCATCAATCATCCATAGAAATTGCCAGAGATACAGACCTTCAAATACATTTTGGTTTTATTGGATGTAGCAAGATATAATAGCATACAATCTCATTAAAGAGCCAACAGATACATAATTTTGTACCATCCAAAATGATAGTTCATTCTAAAACCTGAAGTCATGCACCAAAGAATAGTAAGATATACTGTGATTTAATAAAAAGCAATGTAAGAAGAGCAATGTATCAAGGTATCTATCATTAAGTAATACTGTTATGAGGTTCTAGCAATATAAACCATAGTTGGTATCTGAGTGATTTCCCTGTTGTGTGAATTGCAATGTATACTCTGGAAGACCAAAGTTCATTATGCGGAAGTTAAATGATCTTTTTGCGTCTCCTTTTATTTTTTCGTGAGCTGCAGAGCTATTTGAAACTATGTAACTGAAGGGTGTTTTCAGATGGAAAAAGTACCTTGGTTCCAGAAGAGGCACTGGTGTGACTTTTCAGAAACATCAGGTTAAAAATAAACCATCATAAAAATTGCGTTGTATTGACTCCGTGACACTAAAAATGCACTCCAGACTGTCATTTCCATTAAAGGTGATGAATACATGCTAATTCACTCGTGATTTTTCGGGTACAGGCATCCCTCCACCAACACACTTCACTTCTTCCTCCCCATGAGAAGGGGGCTCAAATGTTGTCACCAGACAGCAATGCAGACCCACCTCGGGGTTAGTGAAGGGGCACTTCATTAGGAGTCTGCTGACAGATGCAAACATTTTGCAAAATTCTTTAAAGCAGAAGCATGCCATTAATTTTGGTATTTATTACTTTCTATGAAAGACAAGTGACTCAACGTTGGGCAGGGCTTTACAAGGCTAATATTTCGTCCCTGTCTAATGCTTTTTTTGCTTCGTGATGTGCCTGACTATTATAAGACTAAACTTATTCCAAAGAATAAATTAAGCAATAAGACATGACAAGCAGCGCATTTGTAGGCAATTTACTTACCACCTGAGGCATGCTGCTACGGTCCAAGGCCAAAGGCTGAGTAACTTGAACCATTCAATAAATGAAATAATAATCGAACTGAAATGTGGGAGACTTATTTCTATCATGATATGGAATTTATACATAGAACCAAGTGCTCCTGTGCATTTAGTGATGGTTAGTAAATAAATGATATTGTTGAGAAACTTTTTCTAACCATTGTTCTGAAAATGCTATCCAATACAAATTAAATGTAGAGGTTTATATACATTGCTCCATGACCAGATGTTTTTTGTGAAATGACAGAACTACCGCCCGGACTGCAGGTCCAGTATCAGTTTAAAAAAATCCACGCATAAATGTATAAATACTAAAGGCCTGGGCAGTACAGGGCAGGACAGATATCAGCCACTCTAGAGATTTAGCAACTGGCCTGCGCTATCCTGATCACATACCAATTAATTAAGGTCTAATTGTGGAAACAACAAAGATTTAATTTAAAATAATTTATTTTTTCTAACAGCACTACTTCATTTCATTCTGAAGAGAATGCGCACAGGCATGCAGCTGTGCTACTGTAACATTGTTTAATTTGTTGTTCCAGCTTTAATGAGTAAAACAATGACATTATTTAGGTTTGTGATCTATTCGCCAGTAACAGTAAAGTTCACCTCTTAAATATATAGTGCGACAAGCTGACTCTAATTTGTACTTGGCATACCAACAACTGATTTTTCCCATAAACTCACTCTTTCTGCTCTGCTTTGTAACTACACAGTCTGATCTGGTTTAACCCTGGTGCAGAGAGCTGCCTTCCATCCACATTCCTAAAAACTCCACATAATTAACATGACTGGGAATAAAAGATGTGGGGTTGCACTAGATGATCTCCAGAGGTCCCTTCCAACCCCGCACCATTCTGTGATTCTGCGAAGTGGAAAGGCTGGGCAGTAAACTCTTTTACAAGAAAGTACAGCACCTGCTTGTTCTGTTGTCTTCATTTTGCTCTGATGAGTCTTAATCTGCAACAAGGGCTATTTTTAAAGACGTACATAAGAATAATAATTTCAAAAACTGAGAACTAGCTATTGGATCCTTTTTTCCTATCTCTTCTACCCTAGTCCCCCAAAACAAGGGAAAAAATCCATCCATAGTTGAATACTGAATATGAACACATGTAAATAAAACCAAACCCCTTTAAACATCAGCACACTGGCGTTTTCTATGTTAATTGGTAAATGAATGATATCCCATCCAAGATCTTGGAAGGTAAAGACAGAAACATACAGCTCTGGGACAGGCTGCCACTTCTCCCTGCTAGCAAAAATCCAAAGAAGACTATTGTTATTGTCTGAGTTAAGAAATCATACTCTATAAAGATGTTTCTTGCAGTTCAGTCCAGACAAAATGTAATTTACAATCTTATACTAAAAGTGCATTTGTGTTCCAGTTTCTGTAAGTCATTCTTTCCAAGCATTTCAAAATTTCAATCTATTTTCCACAAAACAATTTTGCATAATATACACAGTATTTAAATTTTTTTAAACACAATTTTAAAATTAAAATACCATAAACGCAGACTTACTAGATCAAGTTAAACATCCACTTTAGCCAGTACTTCTTCTTTAACCATAACAAAAGTAGGTATCTAATGAAGAATGCATGAACAAAGCAAGGACACAGTGGTTGGTACTCTCCCAGTCCCCAACAGCCAACAGCTCTGGGACCTCCTGGTGGTTCCAGTATTGAGACACACCAGGACGTGTTTTAGTGTAACATTAATGCATACTCCCTCCAATTTATGAGAGAAAAATCCTCCCGTAGATTTGTGTCAGGTGTCATTGTACTGTTATGGGACAAAATACCTAACTGTGATTTTAGCTATCTTAATTCTATTAGTTGAATACAACCCTGTCCTTAATTTTTATATTTCTTGTTCTAAGCATGAAAAAAATTCTAGCATTCAACTCCTTCTTTTGCAACCAGCCAAATCCTAACCCAGACAAACGTGAATACATGAATTCACGTTTCCACAATGAATTTTCAAACTGAAGCTATGCATGAAAACTGAGGATTTTCACAAACATTTATTCAACAAATGTGAAATCTTCACACACATGTACAAAAGTACAATTTGTAGAGGTGATAGAGCTATCAAAAAATCAACCAGAGAAACGCTCTTGCATATTTCTTCCTTTTTGAAAAACTGACTTCAGGAATATTGTGCCTCTGGTAAAATGGTGTTCTTTTCATGCGAATGTAATCACTTGGCATTGAGCCTAAGAACATACCCAAAGTATGCAATGATCTTGAGGACAAGCTCATTGCTCATTTACATTCTCCAAACATTTAGTCTTCGGACTTCTATGAATTTCCTTCAAATCAGAGAGACAGAATTGCTGGGTTATTACTGAAGCATTCTTATATTTTGGAGATGAAGTGCCAAAGTCTTATGTTACAGCTGCTGCTGTTGCACTATCTTCTACTTTATTCTAGCTGAATAATTAAATACCCTTTAGTCCTTCTGACAGTCCTAGACTCAGCATGGCTGTTAATCAATATCACATAAAAGAGAATTAGGTCTGGGCAACTGTTGCACAAGGCAGAATGGGTAAGGCACTAGAGAAAGAGATCTCCTCTTTAGAACAGAAGACTAATTCTATGTATTACACGCCCTACCAAATGTGCACACAGACTCGTGAACACACGATACATACACAAATATGCGGGGGAATCCAAATTAACCTCAGAGATCTGTCACACAATAATAGCAACCAACAGTCACTTCTCCTTCCATTCTTTCCTAAACTCCCTATCTTCACAGGTTTTGGGGAACAAAGAAACATCTCAGCACCAACATAATTAAAGTATTCAGTTTACAGGAAAAATTTGACTGCATTAAGCCACTTCTGAAGCTTTTACCATGTGATTGCAAAAGGGAAAGATAAACAAAAGAAGACATTTAATAAATACTATCTGAATTCTGCTCAGTGCAAAACACTTAAGAAGACTTATGCTTCCAATAATTTGAGGAATGTTTCTAGAATGTCTAAACTGGCCATAAGTTATGTATTTTTTCATTCTTTTCTTGTCCTGCAATGAATCAATTGGGCATTAAGAGCAATCCTAGGCTGAGAGTCCCAACAAATGAAAGAGTCACATGAAGGGGTGTAAATTTTCCCCACAGTGCCCTGCCACCACGCTTACACTCTTCATCTACCCAGAGAAAAGGAGACGCAGTTCCCGAGTCTCTTCAACAACTCTTCCTTTCTGATGAAATACTCCAATATCAAATTTAGAAACACTTCAAACTTCCTATGAGGCCAGGAAATGAACTCTCAAGTCAAACAGCAGCAATTTCAGGTGGTTAAATACGTAAATTAAAAGTGACAACGATACTATCAAGCCACTGACATAGGGGTGGAAGACTCCGTGTACCCTTTACACTCCTCTGTTCTGAATGGCCTCTTATATTTCATGTTTAAAGACCCGGTATTTATAAAACACACTAATTCAACTTTAACCTTTGTACATTGTAAAAATAACAATTCTGAGTAAGGAGGAATAGACAGCATTTCAAATGGAAAACACTTACTAAGTAACTGATTATTCTTGATGTTATACTTTCTGAAGCCTTCAGCTAAAATTCAATTTTGCAAGAAGCTAGTCCAGCATTTTCTCCCCAATCCTATTGGTAACGTGAACAGAAACTGTATGTTCTATATCTAATTTATAACTTGTTTCTATTTTTTTGTCTCACCAAGATTTGCTTCGAGCTGTAGGAAGTGTGCTCCAGCTAGCACCTTCCTCAAAATGTCCCAGAAAACATCTTCCATGCAGCACACAGTGCACACTCATCAATCACAGATATAACAGCAGAACAACTTCAAACAAACCTGGGCTTTTTTAGTTTCTTCAATCCCTTCACCAGAACTGCTTAGCGTTAAGGATGACTGACCACCTTCTGGCTCCCAAGCTGGAGAAGTGATGCTGAATTGGCCAGGGAAGGCACTAGCAGAAGGGGCAGGGCATCTCTGGGCGTGCAAGGAAGCAAGGCAGAAGGGGTGGCCATGGTCTTTGCTACATGGCCTGAGCCTTAGCTGTATGCCCAGCCCAACCTCCTTCTGAAGGGGTGCAAACGGTGCCTTGCTGCTGTTATCTCCCCCTTCCAGAGCTCGCCCACTTCATTTCAGCCAACACCCTACATGTTTTGTGGACCTTGGCCAAAAAGATTCTGGAGCTGCATAACCATTTACAACACTGATATTTTTGTTATTTTTTTCAGAACTTCTTAGTATATGATGATTCATATACAGTTAAATACAATCTTTTCACCAACTCAATACCGCAACCTGCTTACCATAAAGCTGTGTTCCCTACATACCTATGGAATAATTTGTGCTAACCCACATTTACTGTTTTTATACAACATTTAGCTTGAAAGTAATGAATGATCCCTTCTTTTATACAGGGCCATATTTTTTTTAAATGGAAATTAAACTTCAATTAACATGTAAAAAAAATTCCATCTTTTAAACACAATAAGATCTTTTGAAACAATGTTTTACCAGTTAGTAAAATGGATGTAAAATGTACATGACATTTAATAAAACAGTTCTTCATTTTGAACCAATTCAATACGTAAAAGAGGAATTACCTGTAACTAGTGAAATTAACTGAAATTCTGGTCCCTATGTCCTCCAAGATTTGAAGACCAACAGATCTCAGCCTCTCTTTCTTGGTTTTCTAATGAATTGGGGTAAAGTAGGGGCTTTCCTGCCTAGTAATCTCCCAAGCAGTTTCTCATCTTTAAGCTAGTCACTAAATTGATAAGCAGAAATGAAGAGAAGCCCTTCATATGCTGGAAAGCCTACAGTTGTGAAATGTGGGTTTGTGGGTTTACTACCGTCATTAGGCCCAGGTGCATAGGTAGAGTCTTCTCACTGTTGAGTTGATGACTTGCTCTAAAACTCCAGCAGCAAATACTGGCTGAATATTATTTTCATTAGATCAATGAAAATAATAAATTCAAGACTCAATAGATCTCAATTTTGTGTAGAACTTAATGGGACTTACAGGTCATTAGTTTGTATTTCATATTAAATTGCAAAGAAAATTTGTTCCATTTCAAATAAAAATTAAAATATTTTACTTTTAAGAGATTTATATTGACTTGTGATTCAGCAGAATCTCCTCATGATGCAGCAATTATCTGGAGTGGATGCCCTGTGTCAGGGAATACTGCTAGACTTGCAGAACGTTGATTAGAAAGCATGTCTTGCAAAATGGAAGTGGTAAGTACAACTATAATGAAAGTATCCAGAGAAATCCAAGCAAGAGACTAAAGACAAGGATACAGAAATAAATGCGCAGCTCAGTTCCCAAAATAGTTTACATCACTGAACTAATCTCTCTCTCTGTAGGGTCACAGCCAAGCGTCATTGTATTTGTAATCTAAACTGAACCCAAAAATAAATATATACAGAAATAATATTTACAGAGCATAAGTATTCCACCTTCAAAACTTGATTTTCTATTAATACTTCAGAGGATGTCTAAATGCAAAGTAATTTCAAAAAACTAAGTTTGACAGAAATGCTAATTCTTGCTTAAAATTAGACTTCCCCTAGATGTCTTTATTTAACCCAACTCACCATAATGTCTAACAATTTAGGTCGGTGTAGGAAGACCTTATTTCTCCCTTCCATCAAAACGGACTGTGACACAGAGCGGTCTGTTAAATGGCCATCCTCGTCCCTCTTCTAGACAGTTTTCCTCTGACACCTTCCTCTTCTCGTTATTACAGAGGCTCTGGTTAGGATGGGAAATTGCATGAGACAACCTTCCTTTAATTAGTGTGGATTGCTATGCCGTGAATCAACAAACACACACCACCAGTGCTACCACTACAGTTGTCTTTGCCTATTTGTTTGCCTCCAGTTTCCACTAGAACCCAGCTGCCTTAATCCCCCATATGCCACTCACCTTCTTATTTCGGTGTGTGCCAATTCTTCACACTAAAAGGCAGTCTGTACATGTATGGAATTTTTTTTTAATTATGTCTCCAACCTACCAGCTGTCAAACTCTACTTGACATTTACAGTAGTGTCTGCAGAGTAATCTGTATCTATTCCAGTTTTTTCCACTGTGAACTACTCTTGCTCTTACTTTATGAATTCACTTTCATTGTATACTCCTCATACAAAGCTTATCCTTCTTTGTATACATCTATATTATGGTTGAATACAAAATCTGAAATAGAGAAACAGTACATTCTTTATGATGAGAATGAATTGCCTAATATGTATTGAACAACTCCTCTTCAGTTTGGCAGGCAGAACGCATATTCTTCTCTCTCTGTTCAGGCATTCAACCACCACTTTGGAGTTGGGTAAAAAAAGCTAAATTAGGTTTTCAGTGAAGCTTTGCTATAGACCTCTGCTATAAAGTAAAAGCTATATCAAGCAACCAACAGTCAGCTTAAATCCCAAACGTTTTCATGTTTTGCATTTAAGGTTGGATGATAACTTTGCTCTTTTCTTTTACTCCAGCTCTCAACAACAATGAGCAGTCTCAAGAGATGAAAATAGTTTCTTGGTCTGAAAATCATATGGAAAAAATCAACTGCCCTTTAAAAGAAGTTATAAATGTCTGGACAAACTTTTCCCAGATTTTCCCTCTTCAGTTATTTAATGAACATATGGTTATTTATAATGTGAGCTACACTTGTAGTATTTCAAAAATTAGTTATAAACATGCCTAGAGCTACGCAGCTCCGCCCAGGACTACACTGACCTCATTCAATGCCCTTCCAGTATTGTTTGCTTTGGGATCTCTTTGACAGTGAACCCATGTTCTTACTTCAGTCTCTTCTCTGTGCCTCAAAACTTACCTTAGTTTTCTTCTCTTAGCAAATACCTTAGAGCAGGTTACTTTAAATTTCAGAAAGATCATAACATCAGATATCAATTATGACAAATAAAAAACTTGGCCAGCAGTCATAGCTGATTAAAAATACATATAAAATGAATGCAAGCTCAGCTATATTTTAAACTAAGTATTTAAGGGACGATAAGGAGCCAGTCCTTTGGGTTAGTGAAATGTAGCAGAAGCTAATAGCTGTGTTGATGTCTTTTCAACAGCTACAATATAGACATATGTCCGAGCGAGGCTCTTCTCAAAGTCAGGAGGCAGGCACTTCTGGAGCACGATACACCTGATGGGTGAGTCTCCACGCCAGAAGGAGAGAGGCCGTGTGCTGGGAGCACCCAAGCCTGAGCCAGGGCTGGCTCTGAGGAAGACGGACACTTCTGTTGCCTGATGGCTGTGTAACCCAGGAAGTCAGGTGAGATGACCCCATCCAAAAGACCTTATGTTACTTATTAACAGAGATACAGCTAAGAGACTAGAAATAGAGTCTTCTACTTGTCTTATTCATGTATACGCGTGTGTGTACTTATATTTTTTTTCAAACAAAACCAGATAGGCAGCATCACCCTGAAAATCCAATGACTCTGCTTCCATGTTTATACGGTTTATTTTACTCACTGTTATTATCTATGGGTTTTAATGGAAATTCTCATGTAAATGTACTGGTTTGCTCAAAATTCCTTCCTGTTTAATGGAGATTTAATTCAATTCAGTGTATCATTTAACTCAATAAATGGTAAACCGGCAGTTTTTCCCTTTGCAATCAACATAAACTGCAGACGTAAAATGTGTATCAGATGATAGTAGGCTTTTCCTCAAGTACTCTAGTATATTGTCTTTTCTACTTTTGAAATTTGATCCTACTGTAAAAAAAAAAAATCCAAAACATTGACTGAAACATGAATGTTCCATATAACTATGACTTCAACTGAAAAAGAAACTGCTCGTTTCTTAAATTTCTTCTTAAAGTATATGGAATTACTCTTTGTTTCAAATGTTTCTATTCACCGTGAATTATATTTTATGCTTCGTGTGGGGATCCCAGAGAGCTCTGTCCTTGACTCCCTTATTTTCCACTCACAAGGGAATCTCATTCAAAAGTGATTTCAGTTATCACTTATGAACAGATACTCTATGCTCCAGACTTGCCTCTTCTCTACTGAAAACCAGAATCCTTATCCTTTTCTGATGTGATAAGGACTTTTGGCTGTCAAATCCAGAATCATTTTGAAAACTCAATAGTCTTTCTCTTCTTGCTCTGCAGCCCTTCTTGCTACCCCACTACTTTTGTTAAGTACTGTCAACATCACAGTCATCTTTTTTTTGTTACACACACTTGTAACACTTGATAACATTATCTTGAACCTATACATTATTCCAGACCTCCACCTGGAAATACCTCCAAATTTATGTAAGGATCTCTGTTTTTCTCTAGAATCACAGAATGGTTTGGGTTGGAAGGGACCTTTAAAGAACATCTAGTTCCACACCTCTGCTATGGGGAGAGACGTCTTACGCTAGATCAGGTTGACCAAAGTCCCATCCAACCTGACCCTGAACACTTCAAATGATGGGGCATCCCAAATGACTCTGGGCAACCTGTTCCAGTGCCTATGTAACACCTGAATGCAAGTCTCATTTATCACAAAATTTATGCATAACATTTCTAAGTAATCTACCACTAAATCACACTTTCACCTCAAATGCAAACATATTTTTTTTTTTATTTTTAAGGCCTTTCATAGTCCTTCTGTAACCTCCTTTATCTTACTTGCATGTTAGTGCCCTTGTCTACTACTACATTTTCAAACAGTAGTCTCCAAGCTTCTTTTCATGCTGGAAATGCTTTTGATTAGGAAAATGTTTCTTTTAAACATCCACTGAGATACTTCACTAAGGTCCTTTGTATTCTTCTTCAGAACTTTAAAAAAGATGAACATTTTCTATGAAAAACCTTGCTTTTGTAAGAAAACCAAACATGCTGTTCTAATGAGAAAAAAAATCACTCTTTAAATTCAAATAGAATTTTAAGCCATTTTATTCTTTCTGACATGCCTTCAAAAATGAATGGGAAGAATGGCTACAGTTAAGGGACTCCAGTTACTTGTCACTGAATCTGTTCAGCCTACCAGCGCTATTCCAGATTCACATCCTGCAAATTCATTCTGGACTTGAAAGTCAAACAGATTTTCTCTGTTATGACTAACCAAAGTAATCAAGATTTTCCACGTAAAAAAATTTTGCCACCACACCTGCTGTAATTCCATTAACATTACAGACGCAGCCAGGACAAGGTTTGGCTCTACACTAGGAATTCAGTTAACGATCTAGTTGATGTCTGAGCCAGAAAATAATTTAATTTACAATTCCATAAGCATTTTTGCATGAATAAAAAAGCAATACATAGGAACTCAGCACATTAATCTAGAGTAGGACTTTCAGTTTTGTGAAATAAAATTTTAAGTGTCATCTTTTTGTACTGTATGCTCTCCTGAAC
The DNA here is from genome assembly GCA_028565335.1 of Limnodromus scolopaceus. Classification (NCBI taxonomy): domain Eukaryota; kingdom Metazoa; phylum Chordata; class Aves; order Charadriiformes; family Scolopacidae; genus Limnodromus; species Limnodromus scolopaceus. The sequence continues at coordinate 133,862,268 of JAOXNO010000001.1, forward strand.
ACAACATGTTTCCTTGCTTGTTCATGTTCTTATTGTGTCTGATTTTACTGTATGTTGTTAAAAAAAAAGCAAAAACTGTAATTATATCAGAGTGTATTCAGATGATGTTTTATGGCACAATTAAACCCTTTGAAAGCTCGGTTTCTCAAACACCTCCACATCCCCCTCAGATGCTGAACCCAGGTGACACCACTCCTGGTTATTTTATGTTTACCGCACAAACCCACTACCACCAAGGAAGGAAATTCCAAGGTATGCTTCAAGAAGCTTTTCAAACAAAGGGATCTTCTGACAGACGTTTTATGTTTTAACATGTTTTCCTAAGAAAAGCTACACAGTCTTGAAAGCTTTCTAACTCGGGCAGCTATGAGCCCTGGATGGAATTTCTGCAAACCCATGTGTGGCTTTGTGAGAAAGGCTTTTGATCACGGACATCGGAAATCCCAGGGCAAAGACAATAGCCTGTTAACTTTTTATTCTCTGCTGTTCCACAATAGCTAACAAAATGAAGATTAGTTAACCCCTCCTCCAAAAAAAAAACAAAACGTGAGATGGATCACAGTCAGAGAGTTTTCCTTAGGTAAACCTTTGCAATGCTTTTATTGGGTTACAAGGAAAACATCAAAACAAGCTTTTAATATATGCACCACACTTCTGAAAACTCTTTTGCCTCACTCTTAAATTTACAGCTTATCTAAAAGAAACTGGAGAAAAGGCATAGGAGCAAGACTGGAACGACACATCAGACTGATAAAAACACTTAAAATAAAGATGAAATACCCCAAGAAATCACAATTGATAAAGCAAACTTTCCTAATGTGGTTACTGAGTTTTCTCTTTCCCCACAGAAGTTAGGGTTTTTTCCCACCCCCCTATTTGTGTACTTCAAATTCAGGTAGAACTGATTAAGCATTACAGAAGTGTATTGTTTCTTCTAGTCTTTCCTCTCCGTACACTCTGATCTATTTGTAAGGAAAGTGTAGCACTCAACTGGCTTATATCCTCCTAAAATACAGTGGCCAAGATGGAGAAATAAATCCCTTGAGAAGACTGACAACAAATTGAGTATTTAATAAGTGGTGTGGACATTATTAAATACAGGAGCACATGATGAGATTGTGATATTCTCATAATTGTAACCCAGCCACTTGGTTTGCTACAGGTTATCACAAGATGTGCATGTGGGCAGGAGCTGTTGGACTAGGGGGAGATTTTGTTTTACAAGGGGTCAGTTATGGAAGATTACACGGTAAGGAGAAGCACCGGGATGAAAACTTTCCCTAGAATTACCCCCATACACCCACCCCATCCCCATTTCCTCCAGGGATTGTTGTTCTGTGTTTTAAACAGATCACTAAAAACTTACACATACGAAGACGCAATAATTTGATGTGGGATGTTCTGCTTTAATTTAAATTAGCTCTTTGTTAAAATAGAGAACATTATTTATAATGTGAGTTTAAACTTTTCTCTTACACCCGAGCTGGTTTTTGTTTTCGGCAGAAACACAAACTTTATCCTGTAAATTTACTCAGAAGAACTTTTCTTTCTCCTTCTAAAAAACTGTGTGCCATATTTTCAGTTCATGTATAAGGCTTTAGTTAACTGAATTGTAACAGCTTTTAGCATAGAAAAATCGAAGCTTTTTATGCACTATATTTCATGGTATGATATATGACATGCATTGACAAAACAAAAGAAATTAACAATTTATACCCTGTGTTGCCAACTAATCGTTTCTTAATGGCACTAGAGAAAAGAGAAAAGTAAAAGAAAGTGAAGGTTTTAATGTTAAACTATGCATCAAAACCACTGAACAGCAATTGCTGTGGCTGTACCGGAAACGGGGAAGATGACATTCCTTTTTTTCCTGCTCTGCCTCTAGCCCCCAGTGAGACCTGCACACGCACGTCAGATTCCTTTACTTTGGAAAGATAAGCACAGAAATGACATGGTATCTCCTATACATGTGATAAGAATTCAGTAAAAATAGACTATCAGGTTCTTTCTGAAAAACTGAGGGAAAAGTGTTTTTCCAGAACAGAAATGTGTTCTAGATGCAAACTTTCCCAGATTCAAACGGGGTTGGTACCTTGTCCTGCTGATTCTTCACTGGCCACTAACATTTTCTCCAACTGAGAGATGAACACAGTCTAGGAACAGCATCCAAAACAATGTCATTTAATCCTGGACTACATCCTGTAGTCCAATTAATGGACTACAACGGCAGTTTGGGGCCACATTGTTTTGTTTATTTGGATACACAGAAGCACACACACACACACAGAGCTCCCCCAGCCCAGCACCACTTCAAAACAACAATAGCATAAAAGAACCAACAAACCCACCCAAGAAAAAACAAAGGCTACAGAAAGTCAAACACTGTAAGAAAGTACCAATCAGTCTTCTCCCTCGACAAAACAAAACCTTAATTAAATAATAAATAAGTAACCTAATATCTCCTTCTGCCTTAAATCCTTCCCCATTCCTCGTCGACCCCCACTTCCCTTGAAAACCAGATGGCCCCGACAATATGCCCTGAAGGTCAACAGATGCACCATGTCTTTGGATGAAGAAAAGGTATATAATATCTTTAATAATATTTCCAGATGATAAAACTGGAAAACATATAGTGAAAAAAGCACAAAAACATCCACAGCAAGGAAACAAATCAAGCACAGTCACTATGTTAAAATATCCAAGACACCAATGAAAATAAAAGCCAAATAGTGAACTATTATTAATACCATGAATAATAAATAACAAGTAAAAAGAAGATTGATTTTTAAAAAAAAAAAAAAAAAACTACTGTAAGAAATTACATAAAGAAAGGATACTAGATAACTCTGGGGACTGGTAATGGATATGGCTGCTTATTTGTCATGGCTGTCAGAAGTTATGAATTTCAAGATTTCCATGTTTTTATAAAAAGTACCCCTGTCTTTTGGCTTCACAGGAAATTATGTCAGTGGGTGACTAGATGAACGCATGCATAGGTGAACAAACAGGTGAACAATTTAGCCTGGAGTGGGTTGGCTGAGGCTGCACTCAGTTCTAGTAAAGTATGTCTGGAGAGAATCAAACAAATTACAGATTAAGCTATTCCAGATTTTCACTGGTGAATTTAAGGTCCAAATCCAGGTCTGTGAATCTTAATGTGAAAACTGATTCTAGTGACAACATTATTGTGCTCTACACTTTCTATGTTTTGCTACTTCCAGATCAAATTTGTCCAATTTACTGATAAAAACAACATTTTAACTGCCAACTCTATCAGAAAGTCAGATAGATACCTTCCCTTGGAACATCCATAATAAAATATTTTATTCTGCTCCCATGTCTCCCATAGGAAAATGAACATTCTTTACCTTTTCTGCATGGGTACAGTTGTGATTATCACTGACTGCAGCATGACTTCCTAAGCTGGATCCCAAGGCAGAACCACATTTTAAGGCTTAGTAACTAATGTTCCATTGACATCCTATAACTTACTACTTGTAGGAATAGAGAGGTGTATCTATGCAGATATTCTAAGTTCACGGCACATAAAAAGTAGTGCAAAATAACTTAGCACTCTTTCCTTGACATGAAATAACTCGTTAGCCCACGGTAACTTGCTTAAGTGTCCTTAGTTTAAAACTCTATGCTCCAGAAAAAATGCAATTCAGCTTTATTTCTCACAGGTTCAGGGCTACACAGAAGTACCAATAAACAAACAAAATCTCTCCCAAGAGTATACATTAATAAAGTACCCTGGGTAGCTACATTACAATAAAAGTGGCCTCCTTTACTTAGATTTATGCTGCCTTTTGAAATAAAACTTTTTGTACTTGTACACAAACAATATAATAAAGCCTAATCCTGTCTGAAACCGCAACCATACAAGTCAAAAAGCCTTCAGCTACCTGCTGCTAATAGCACAATGCTGATGTGGATACGCCGCTGGGGCCAGAAGGTGTTAATAACCTTTAGCCTTGGACTGATACCAGCAGTGCAAAGTAGCTCCCACCAAAGCAAATGATGGAAGCCAGACAGTATTTCACTGGCAAAACAGAATAACATATCCACTTTAGCTTAAAATCTGGTAGCCAGACTTTCTAAAGTAGGTCTGACTTTCAGATCTGAGGACCTGCCTCCACTAGAAAGCATGTCTTGGCCTAGCGGAGATGCCATGCATATGACTAGGAAGTGTTTCTTCCCCATCAAGAACCCACCATCTTCCCAACCGGCACTAGGTACAATAACAAAAGCACCCACAGTTTGGCAGATGGGGCCTCTGCCGGCATTTTTCCTGGCCCTGCGGACAGCCCTTTCCTTTCTTTCCAGTCTACTCCTCATCAGCAGAGCCCTGTGGTGTAGACCAAGCCAGAAAGGGTTGCCACACTTTCAGGGGACAGCGAACTGAACTGCAAAACACAGCAGCAACACAATGTTGGGGATGTGCCGTCAGTCTCAAAAGCTAGACTGAAGAATGCAACACACAGGCAAACAAAATGAAGAGTAACTGAAAATCCCATAACCAAAAAAAGAGAGAAAACCAAACCAAACCACATGTGCTTTGTAATTTTGTTGGGGCTTTTTCCCATCAGTTTAAAGAGAGTAGAGTTCAAACTTGAAAGCAAGCTCCATCTCGGGAGTTCTCAACCTAGAACTGCTACTTGAAATAAAAGAAAATACATTTGCAGACTGCTTAGGCCTCCTGTAGCCCTGTGCACACATGAGCATCGCTATGAAATTTACTTGGTAACATTAGTGGGAAAATTCATTTGTGTGAGAATATTAGTTAAGACAAGTTCTACTCTGTGTTGGAGCTGTCAACATCCTCATGACTTTTGGTCCTCTGCGTATGCTTCAGACTCCCTCATTTAAACACCTGCTGCCGATCCCCAGAAGCGGTGCCAAATGCAGGCAAAAGGACGATGAAACGCAGGGAAAGATGACAGTGAAATTTCCTTCCCCATGAGGGGTTTCAACATTGTGCTCACAGGCACGTTCTTCAACAAAATCCTTGCAATTTATATATACATGTTTTGCATTCAGGTGGGCATGCAAAGGCTTCCTGACTTTCAGTATTATTGAAGATACAGTAATACTATACTCTTGATGAGGGTGTAAAAATCCTGAAGAGAATTTTATTTTTCTCTTCCCCTCCCTCTACAGAAGCCAGAATGCATGCAGTACACTATCGCTTCAAAGCCCAGCTAACACAGAAGCCAGAGGGGGTATATAAGAGACAGGGAGACTCAGTACATCCTAAAGTAGTATTGTAAATGTATATTCTATTTCAATAAAACATAGAATAAAGTGCTGAGAAATTAAAGCTATTAATCTGAATCATTTTATTCATTTCCATAATCCCACTGTAAAGACTGTGAAATCTATAGAGAGACTTCACTAGATTTTTGGTGTGAATAAGGAGTAACATCATTATGTCAATGGAGCACCATTACAATCTGGGAAAAGCCTATTACCGATGAAATTGAAAAATAAAGCAGCGTGCATGTCAGCCCAGTAAAGCAAGCAGCTGATTTCTGGGTTTGATTGTGTGGAAAGGGGGAAGTTATACAAGAATAAAAGACTGTGAAAGCTGCTCCATTTTTAGAACACAGAGAATGCAAAATTGTAAACATTTTACAGTAGGTCAGGTTCGGGGCCTAACATCAGCAGCCTAGCATTCACATTGTGTAACAAAAATGCCAGCAGAGATCCCTCCAAAGCAGCTCCACATTATTAGTTCATTGAAATATTTACTTGGCAAGACAGAACATCAATAATATTATCTCGTAAGTTTTCTATTTTTAAAATATTTGGAATTGCATTAGATGGGCCTAATGCTCAAACCACTTTGTTGGAACATCTTTTTAAAAGATAAACAAGAACTCTTAGCCTCATCTGAATTATTTATTCTTCTCTTCAGAATTACAAGCCAGTGAATATCAGTATAAAGAAGTCCAGAAGCATCCAATCCAGCCAGCCATTTTCAAGACATGACAGGAGACAGGAAGCCTTGATCAATAATAATGTATTGTTATTTGTGTTAAGCTGCTGCCTAGGAATCCTAACCATGAGTCTCCCATGCAAGATTTCATTAAAATCTAGAAAAATCCAGGTGAAAAAAAAAGAGACAAGATAACCCTTGTCCCCAGAAGTTAAAATGTAAGAATAAAATCAGAGATATGGGATGGACGTGATCTGGTAGATGAGAAGTGTAACAAAACAATGCATACATATGTCTCCAGGCCACACTGCGAAGGAGATACTCATACCAGCTTCAGTACTGCAAGACACACTACACTCCACGGTATTTATTTTCTCCTGTAGTAAAGTACAACTGGTCCAGGTAAAGCAATGCCCTAAAGAAGCTGCACTGTTTTGCTAACCATGCTAACTTGGGCTCCTGTACAAAATCCCACACTGTGCAGGGCTGTTACAGCCAATAAACAAACATTGCTCAGCATTTCCAATGCAATAATTTGTTCTTCTTTGTTTTAAAGCGGATACCTCTTTGAGTCACCTGATCAGACTGCCGCACTCTGCCCGAATTCATGTTGTCGCAGACCTTGTGGGACCCATCCAAAACAAGGGACATAATGAAAGCAGGCAGCCGGGTAACAAGCCTGCTCCAAAAAGCACTGCAGTGGAGCCTTGCTCAGAGGGAAGGAGCAGCTCTGCCAGCTTCCATGCTGGCACAGCAGTACGAAACAGGTATTCTTTCCAAAGGGCTTTTCACAACAAAACCTGCAGTTTTCTTTCCAGTTCCATTTTCAGACTCCTCTGCTCCAGTTGTTAAAAAAGAAATGACAGTGGCAGAATACATGTGAAGCAGACTGTAATACCGCCTACAAATAGTATCCCTCCTATTCCTTTGATACACGCACAATTTGAATGTATAGTTCCTTGAAAACCCTTTTTTTTTCCCCCCCAATACAAACCAAGGTCATCTGGACAGCTCTAGAAAATACAAAGGAAACACAGTGAGGGTTTGATTCACAAGAACACATCTTCTGTTTGATATTGGCACAGCTGCAGTGATCTCTCTGAAGCATTTTCCCTGGGCTTGCAGCGACCTCTGGAAGAGGGAATCAGCTACGTGGGCACCCTCGTGTTTCCAACCCATCCACACAATCGGAGGTGCTCTAGCATAGGTTTCACAGTGCTATATTTAACTGAGAAAAAGGGAGCCAAAACATCTCTCGCCAGCTTTTCATTACAAAATGAAGGGAGAACACTACATTTTGCCTTCAACTGATTTGGACTGCATAGGTTGTGATTATGCTCAAAAGCAACTTCGGTCCTGCAGAAAAGGCTTATTGCACTATTGTGTTAAAGAAATGACAGGAAAGAAGAAGAAAAGCCTATTCAAGGGAAGAAATGGGCCCTCAGAAACCAATGTGTATCAGTGCCACAATATTGCTATTGCTAGTAGTCACCTGAAAACAACACTTTTGAAACACCTCTTGGAAGCTGGTAGGGAAGCCCACAGTTAAAGGCAACATGAGTGGCTCTGTTTACGTTTTTTTGTTTGTGTGGTTGGCTTTTTTCTACCCTTTTCTTTTTCCTCTCCCTTATGACTATAAACAGATGTGGATGATTAGGAGCCTGGCTGTTAAGAGCTCTGGTAGAGCACTGGAGAGGCCCCCTGCAGGACCTACCAAGCAGAGGGGGTTTCCATGAGCCCAGGGCCACAGTGCTTCCACGGGAGCTCACACACTAGTTCACATTTGCTTCAGCAGTTGATGAAGGATTAAGCCCAGCAGATGAGTACAACAGATAACTGTCACATCTTAAACCACCACAGCTAAATCCACCAGAGTTTATGAGACAGTCGTTTACACTAAAGGTCCAAATGCCAAAGGAGCTAATCACTCTTTTTAAATGACTTCCCATGGTATTCCAAGTAAGTTACTTTCTTGGTCTCCCGAAGTTTAGAATTCCTTGTACAATTTCTGCCTTTTTCAACAGGGTATTGAGAGAATTAATTCATTAAAGCATTGAGATTGTTTGAAGAATGGAAGGAAACAAACTGCTGCAAAAACTAGCACAATTTGCTAAAAATTGCTTTTATTATCCCACTTAATAATGGGATAATGCACTTGAATAGCAGAGAATTTTGTAGTGGGTTATTCAGTGGGTTATTGTTTTGTGCAGATCATTTCTGCATTAATATTAAAACCTTCTTGGCCGAGAGATTGTTCAATGTAGCGGTTATATGCATTCCTATTTCACATCACATAATGTCTGCTTATAATGCAATGCTATGTCACTCAAAAGGTGAGAAAATTAAGAAAGAAATTTTTAGAAGCACTGAATACCCTAGAAAAGAACACTTCATTAATATCATCACTAAAAAGCGAGTGATTACAGTACCAGCACCTTAGAAGACAAACTTCAAGCCTAAAATCTCACCTTGTAGATATACATGCATATATATGGCTATATAGAGGCAGGCACACAGGCGCACATCCCTATCTCGGACGGGTTCCCAAGGAGCACTGATGTGGGTTCGGAGTGACTCCTTCCCACCAGAGTAATAGTGCTGAATGGCAAATCTGCAAGGGCTCGAGTCAGGCAGCTACCTGGAAAGAAAAAGGATCCTTCACAGTGTATTTATAAATGCTAAATGGCCCGGGAAACTGCTGAGCGATTTCTCATGCTCAGATCCTCATTTTCTCTTGCGTGGTCATCCCTGGGACAGCTCTGGAAAACAAGGCAGCCATTTTCTCATAAGCTGTTACACTCAGCAGACCAGATTGAAGCGCTTGATAAGCTGCTGCTCTCTTCCGTGCCTGCAGCGATCAGAGGGGAAAAACAACCCATCACCCACAAGCAGGTACAACCACAGCCATTTCTGTACGCGCCCGCTATGAGTCAGGGCGCAGATGGGGCCGGGGGAGGCTGGGCCGGGGAGGCCGGGATGCAAACACATCCCCACGCATGGCCAGCAGTGCCCGCCTGACCCCAGCTGCTGACCCTGCCGTTCATCCCTGCCAAACCTTACGGACCCGCCAAGTCACACTGCTCTGCTTCCTCGCGATTCTGCGTTTCCAAAAATTAACTGCCGCTGTTAGAAAATACTTTGCTTTTGCAGAACTTCTGGGTCTGAGATACTGCCTTGTGCGTGGTGTGAAAAATGCCTCTAAACCTTGGGGTCAGTATGGGAAGAAAGTTATTTTAATGTGCAGTTGGCAGACACAGACACACATATATATGTGCACCTGTATGCACATACACACATGACATAATTTTCATAAGCAACATGGCTGTAAGAAACCTCTCTCATAGGTAAGTAATCTACCTCAAATAATCTGTAGGGGACCAGACTGTCAAAGCCACTAAGCAACCCCACTCTTTACAGTGTACAGATTTGGATATTCAAAATCGCTAATTGCTTGAGAATATAAAAGTCTGTCCCCACACGTAAAGCAAGATGCCATGACACCTACACTTATGCTTACGTCTGTTTTCTATTACAAACCTCATTCTCGTCATTTTCATAAACATCCCTGGTTTGCAGCAGTGTTTTGAAATTTGGCAGCAAGGAGCCCTGAGCGCAGGGGGTTGCCTTTTCAGTCCCATGCAAAACATGTTCAGACTTAGATATGCTCAAAGCCGCTGGGGAAACAAAAAAAAATCCTACTTCGGTTTCATCAGCAGAGACGAGTGAAAACCGGCTGCTAAAGTCCCCAACTACCCCACGCCTGCTGCCCGCCCAGCCCTGGCTCTCCATTTCAACACAAAGTGGAGCTCAAGCTAGCCCCCAGCCGGCAGGCAGCTCTCCCAGTTCACCCAGCCAGGCCTGAAGGAATCCCAAGTGTTGGGGGGACACATGCCTCCCACTTTGGCCACTGCCGTTGGCTTCTGCTTGGCTGGCGTGAGCGTGCTGCGCCGGGTTCCTTCTCCACCTGGATACTGAACAAGTAGAAGGTGATTCCCTGAAGCCATGGAAGTCCCCAGTGCCTCAGGCTCAGTTCAATCTACAGAGGGTCCAGCAAAACAAGACCAAGCCTGGCTTGGCTCTGCTGGTGCAAAGGCACGTTTAACTCATTACACCCAACTTCAATATCTCTTTCCAGTAGCTGCTCCACGAGAGACAGCAGTATGATCCTGCAACCTAAGGTACTTCTTTAGGTCAGCTTTAAGAGATTTTTGTCACAGTGCCAACGGCCAGAATCCCAAAAGTAGGACTGCTTTTAGTGTTTTTAGCACTACACCTAGTGAGTTTCCTTTCTCTACAGAAAACAGCATAACAGCCAAGAAGATGACACACAAATGAAAATGCTGTTAAGAGTGTGGAGACCCAAAATATGAGAAAAGCACACCCGAGCTGTCAAAACCGAAGGCATCCCTGCCTTGCTTCCTCTAGCCACGGGCACGATCCTTCTCTGGCCTCTCCCTTCTGATTGCTCCCCCAGGCTCCAGGCAGCTCCCGCCTCCATCCACCACCACTCCTGCGCCGGGCGCACGGCAGCAGCAGTCGAACTTGGACAACACCAACAAGGACATTTCTTGCCCTAGTGCCTGCTCCAGCTCCTGCAAGGTTGGAGTCGCTCCTGCAACCTTTGCATTTGCACTCTCACACATGCTTGTAAAGGCCGTCGTTAAATCAAGATGGTACCCAACCCAGCATTCCTAATGCTGTAAACCCTGCAACTGTTCTCCAAAGCTACTACATTACTTTACACCATGCTTGCCAATGTAAAGGATAGCAGTACACCAGAGGTGACTCTCGCTAGCTTTGCAAAAGCCCAGTAAGACAGAAAGTCTGAATAAACACGAGTACCTGTACTTCAAACACGATACCCTCATTGGTCACCAAAACTACTGAAACGTAGCCACGTTCTACATGATTCACTGGTGAAAAACACCCTCATTCTGAGACCACTGATTTTTACTGGATGAAGTCATAAGTCCTGTTTTTCTGCAAGTATACATGCACTCAGGCATTTTTTAACGTCTTTGATTTTGCAATGCGGGATAGTGTAAGTTTAAGGATAGAAAGTCTCCTCACTCCACTAAAATTCAAAGTATGTAAACCCACAGCTCTATCAATCACGCCATCTGTGCTAAAAATGCCATTCTTTTTTTTTTTTTTTTGTGCCACAGTACTATTGTATCATGTGCAGGTGGTAACTTCTAAAAATATATCACAGAACATATATGTAAAGTCAGATGACGCCTTTTCTTGATCAAAACAGAAGTATAAATGAACCCATGATGATCTAGCTCGTACTCCTTGGCACTGGAGGTTTTCTCACTAGACCTGCAACCCTTGTGCTGAAATGCATTTTCCAGAAGGGAAGCACAAAGCTCCTCACACCCGTTTTATACCACTGAACCAAATAAAATGGCTTGCTCTCTTCCAGGAAGGAAGGAAGGAGTTCAGCAGTGGAGTGAGGAGTCAGACGAGCACCATATGGCCAGAAGGCAGGGAAGACAAAAGCGAGGGCCGAACCACATCTCTCGGCAGCAGCAAGAGTTACGTTGGCTCAGCTGTGTTGTCTAATCCAGTATTCTAAATCAATTAAGACTGAAGCCAATTTGTACACATGAATCTTTGTATTTATAAATGAACCTAAATATTCCACAGTAATATTCCATACGGTTTAATTCCTGTAGTACATGGACAGAAACCAAGGTCTGGCTGAGCTCATTAGCCATGAAAATACGCTGTTTTATCAGGCAAGCTTTTGTCCAGCAATACAAAAAAATGAGCAGTGAATGAAAGAACTCCTTCCTTCCCTATAAAACAATGGTCCCCAATGCAGGAATGTTGGTTAATGTCAGTACACAGTAGAGATGCTCTCTCAGTTGTTTGGAACTACCACCAGGTCCGAGCTCCAGCCTGCTGAGGTATTTCTATAACACAGCAACATCATGAGAGAATTTAATATCATCCAGTCATCTGGTGATAAGACAGTCAGTGTTTGTAAAGAATTCTCACACGTCTTCCCAGAATACTAAATTTCTTGCAGGTTTTAAAGAAAACAGAAAGCGTGTCTCCCTGCCTGGAGAGTATTCCCCCAGGTTTTTATTTGGGTGGTGATGCTCAGGCAGGGCAGCACGGCTGCAGACACCTGCTGAGGTAATTCTCCATGCATGCCTACCCTGCCTCTCCACACAAACGGCCGAGCCAGTTGTCATTCAGTGGCCCGGGACGGCGATTTATAGCCCGTTCAAGCCAGACCAGATCTGGCAATGGTTTGCTTTAAAAAGGTACACTGCAAAGTAAAGCATTTTCAGCAGTGACTCAGCATTGCGTATTAATAGCCATGCTAAGCTTATTTAAGACCCTAGACTGTTGCCATGTGTCAGGGACAGGGGATGGATCGAACTTGGCCTGGCTGGAAGCTCACCTCGCAAATGAAGCCATTTTTCAGCACTACGTGGCTGCACAACAGCAGAGCCAACAGGGCCCAGGGAGCAGGAGCATGGGGCAAGGAGAAGGGGAGGGAGGGCAGGACGGGCCCTTCTGGAGCTGCTGCATTTGGATTGGCTCGGGTCAACTACGAAGAGTGGGATGGGGGGTCTGGAGCACAAGTCTTATGAGGAGGGGTTGTTCAGCCTGGAGAAAAGGAGGTTGACGGGAGAACTTATCGCTCTCTACAACTACCTGAAAGGAGGTTCTAGCGAGGTGGGGGTCAGTCTCCCAAGTAACAGGCAACAAGACAAGAGGAAACGGCCTCAAGTTGCACCAGGGGAGGTTTAGATTGGATATTAGGAAAAAATTCTTCGCTGAAAGGGTTGTGGAGGTTTTGGAACAAGCTGCCCAGGGAACTGGTTGAGTCACTATCCCTGGAGGTATTTAAAAGACGTGTAGACGTGGTGTTTAGGGACATGCTTTAGTGCTGGACTTGGCAGTGCTAGGTTAACAGTTGGACTTGATGATCTTAGAGGTCTCTTCCAACCAAAATGATTCTACGATTCTATTCTAGGACTCCATTGGCCCACAGGAGGAAGCAGAGGCTGAGAGGCTGCTGAAGGTGTGAAGAATTGGGCCCCATATAAGTCTTTATACCCTCCATGCAAAGCAAATGGAACAGAAAAAAGCATTTAGAAGAATCTTGTATACTCATCCTGCATGCACATAAATATCTGTGTGCAAAAACGAAGAAAATCAGCTGGGGGTATATGCTTTTGGTGAAACTGAAAAGCACAGGAAAGGGAGAAATAGAAAAAGTCACCATAATCTGATTAACTGTGTAATTAAGACTAAACTGAGAGATCAATAAGGAAAAATATAAGGAAGGTTTTTTCAGCACAGTATGCTGGAGAGAAAATGGGAAATCTGGTGGAAATCTAATGGGATAAAGTAACAGATGGTAGGTAGACACCCAGGGGACATGGAATATGTTTAAAGATGATACTGGCTAACAGCATGATTAAGAGTATATGCAATATCACAACGCACTGAATTGAACTGGAACATAAGTAGTTAAGGCCGTAAAAACCTCGATATTCTAGGTTTGACTTACACACTTTTATAGACAAGACAAATTGGAAAAACACAAAAAGGCTCTACATAACACAAGTATCTGGGCTATTTAAGGGAATGGCTCTTGACCTGGTCTCGAGAAACGTGGCAAACAACTGTCTACAACTATCACACAGGATATCACAAAGAGGACAAGCAATTAGATTAATCAGCAAAGATATAACCAGAAATAATGGACTCAAAGTACAGAGAAGAAAACTTGAGTTGCGTTTCTGGAAACATCTTGGAGAGCAGAACAAGCTATCAGTGGAGCTGTGCAAACCATTGTCATCTGGGTGACCTGAAGCCTACCTAACAGCACATCATTCTATCAGGCCTGTAAGGACCTTAGGGAAAACAACTGGATCAATACCTTTCCATTTTTTCAAATACAAATACATCAGTAACTTCCAGCAAAATCTACTACATAACCCACTGTCGTTCCAGTTGGTTCACATGCAGGAGTACGGACTGCAGTCTATAAGCTGAACACACAAGAAGGTCAACTCAAGGAGGTCTTTCATGCTCAGGCAACACTTTCAATTTTCTCTTGGGTACAATCAAGTTTGCTACATCAGTTTTATGAAACTATGGTGGTCCCGTGCCTTCCAAATATTTGCCAACAGCTAAATAATACCTATAAACAATACAGTCCAGCTGTAGAACTGCTTATGTCTCCATAAAATAAATAAACATTATATATATAAACTCCAGATACATACAGATAGATGGATACATACATACATACAAGAGAGAGAGTGTTAAATGGAACAGATGTAAACAAATGATATAAAAAGATATAAACCAATGCTGCATTATTATAAGCCAGTTATTTATGTAGATTTATTTTAAAATATGTCTGATTGCATTCATAGCACTGATGAAGAGAACAGTAATGCACTAAACATCATTAAACACTTAAACTAAAATTCCTTCTTGATCGTCCCTTCACAACCACTTTGATTCTACTTTGCCACTGAGGACAAGAATAACCACATGACCTAAAGGACAGAAAATTCTTACTCTGTTATGAGAGCAAATGAAATAATTTTCAAAAGCAGAGACCTCTCCCATGCACAATCCTGCTTTCGGCTCTCCCATCTCTGACTGGCACTAATTTAAATTAGGGGATTGGTAGCTTTAGCACTTCAGCTGATATCAATTACCATTATATCATGCAAAGCACTCCCTGAAGTAATCAGGAACCAAGCTGCTTATGGAAATAGTGGAAAAACTGCACCAGAAATTAAATACAAGCCAGTACACAGCAGAGACATAACCAGCCCCTCTGTAAGAAAAAGAGATTTAAATGGGCAGCTGCATTCTGCATCAGCAGAATTACAACCATTTCTGTGAATAGTTTTAAGGTGCACAGAGAAGTCACTGTCTTCCATAGATTGGGTTACTGCAAAGTCAATGGATAATAACTATATCAAGGAAGCAACTGGGTACTGGACTGCCTTAAAACAGCCGAGGAGAAACAGAACAAGCCAAAATGATGCTGACTCTGATGCACCTTCAGAGCAGGCGTTGTCCTCTATTCTACTCACAGCTAGCTCATGAAAACTTTGCAGTGTTTTTACAACCATAAAATCCAATAAACCGAGCCCCAAAGCACAGATTTTTTTTGTCATAGTCCAGGAAAATGGTGAGAGGTAATGAGCTTGGGCCCAATTAAATGTGATATAAGGAACCAACAAGAAACACTCACTTCAGAAGCCTAAGTTGTAACAGCCATCTTACGTTGCTCTGCTTCTGTCTTCTTCTTGGTAACTCATCTAAATGGCTTTTGCCTAGGTACAAAGTATTTTGTTTTAAAGATGCTTAAACCAGTACTTGTCATATAGGGCAAGCTTGCTCAACTGAGGAGCCAGCTAAAGTCATTCAGGGCCCACCTTATCGCATACTGAAAGGGCAGATATAGATAGGCTTCCTGGCACCCTTCCATCCTACAATTTCCTACTGCTATTACACTGATGATTCAAATCTAATTTTAACAAGCAAGCAAGCCTTCTGCTGTCAGCAACCATTGTTCCAAGACAGAAGGAAAATACTTTAAGCACATTTTCGTGCCTTTCAACATCTGCATTTTTGTACTGCTTTTGTTCCTGGAGAGGGGCACGGAAAAGGAAAATAAGGGAAGCACTTCCCAAGGTAGGGAGCTAAGATACCAGTGCTGTCACTTATCATTTCCTGAACAAGTCTAATTCTTCCAAAAAATACATGGGTAGAAGGGTATTATTAATATAAGAACTAATGCTTTGAAAGTCTAAAAACCTTGCAGCAGTAACAAAGGAAGTTTCAAAAACACATTCCCCTAAGATCACATCATAATAATGGGTTTTGTTTCAAAAATACATAAACAGTTTTCCACATCCTTTGGTAGATTGAGTCCTACACAGCCACAATATTTTTTTTTAAATAACAAACTATATGCATCTCTTTACAGCTAAGTTTATGTGCAAATGAAACTCCTCCACCAGTTTAGAAAGAATCTAAAAATTTCCTTGCTTGTATACGATCTCACAAGAGGACACCACACCGTGTTTCTAAGTGTTGTATAAGTGACCAGAAAAAGCAAATTAATTTGAATATTCTTTTACCCATTTTCAGATGGCCTTCAAAAGCAAAGTCAACACAAAATAATGAAGAGCTGAGTTCATTTGTTGTACAGCAAAAGATGTCATCCCATATAATATGCACTGGTAGTGAACTGAACATAATTAGTTCTGAAGATTATTGTAGAAGAAGGAAAACATGGTTCCAATAACCAAGGCTAAGATAACAAAAAGCACAGAAAGTCTTCATGACAAGGAAGAAACAGCCCAGTTTGTTCTGAGTTACACCACAATCAAGTCAGCTATATGGCACATCCTGCTGTTTATATCATGAGATTTTAATAACTTAAAATAGAAGATTAAAGCCATCTGCAGGTCTCCTAAGCAAAACAAATGCTATACTGTGGTGCCTAAATATGTAAGGTGCTTCCATTACCTAGAATTCATATCATAAAAGGTTATTTATACATTGGAATGGGAAATATTTAATAGCATTTAACACTCTAACAGGTATGGAAAATATTACCTGTGTAACACACTGCCTTGTTTTTACAGCCTGTGTAAAATACACTACTATACTGTTGACTGAATGTAGTAGTCAAAATATGGGGGATCAAGTGTTGCAGTCCTCTTAGACAGGCATTATGGAATCCACACAAGGTATTTAATTTGATCTCTTTGTTCAAGACAGTGGTATTTACATTCATTCACATTCAGCAAGTTATTTATCTAAAAAAGCTAAGATGCTTTCACTTCTTTTTTTTCTCCCAAACCCCACTTGTTCTTCTATATATTGCCATAAATAAAGTGTTGCATTTCGATCGTCTGTGATACTCTGAGCCAATTTCACTGCAGATAAAGGTCAAGTAAAAAAAATTATTAAAAAGAAAATAACATTTTTTTTCCGAGTTCTCTATGTAAAACATCAGTGCCAAGCATTCAAGCAAACTTTGAACATTCGTCAACCTTACTGGGCTCCTAACTGGGCTGTATGTTTTATCTGTCAGAACAGCAGCACTGAGCACAAGGCATCATGAAGGTAAATTTTGGAGCAGGACAAATAACTGAACTAGTTCTTCTGTTTCTTGCACAGTAGCTACTGTGTTGCAACTGCACTCCTGAAATATGTGACCATCATCTCAGCTAAGTAATCCTAACCTCAACTGAAGACCTTCATAAGCATGAAGACAAAAAGAGACCAGTACATTATCTAACTGGGTTTCCTCAATAACACAAGTTTTGAAACTCAAACATGCAATTCTTGCATTACACGTAACTTTGAAACATCGAAAGAAATCTGTATTTTAGAAATTCACTGGAACAGGATATAAAAATTTCAGCTGAAGGACAATTCCTCATCTCAATTTCAACAATTTTCCAGCTTTAAAATAGCTATGAATACTGGGGGAATAACAAAATCGGTTTCCTGTTAGAATTCTCCATTTAGCTTATTTCCAATGCATCTTTTTATTTCTGTAACTACCAAACAAAAGAGCCTTCTCATATTATGAATCTTCACACACCTATTACCAGAAGATGACCAACTCACAATTTCAGTCTCTGTTTGACAAAACACGTTGGATTTTATCAGTTTCCTACCAGAAAGATGAGCTCCTCTGGAAGTCCCAAATTCTCTCCCAAGTACGTCCAGACACTGAGCTTCAGGTATGAGTACTGCACTTCCATACTATCATCCATTTCATATGGACAGTAAATACACTTTTTATTTGTTAGTTTTGCAATCCTACACCAAAAGATTGTATCACTGAATGTTAGATTTACGTGCAAGCTGTACGGTACGGCCACAGCGCACCTCAAGATAAACAAATGACAACTTCTAAATAACAAGCTTCTGAAGGAGCTTTAGATATTACAGGGTTGCACAGACCAAAACAAAAAGATATCACCTTGCTATTCCTCGTCACTATCTTTACAATTAAGTGAAATAATGAACTGAAGAGCACAATAACAAATCTAACATCTGAAATCACCTGGAGACCTGGAGTAGGGGAAGAGGAGAAAAATGCTGATGTTCAGTTCAGAACAAGAATGTTCAGAAACAGCTTGACATAGCTTTTTCCAGTGACTACAACCGGAGCCAATAACTGCTGGATTTGCTTACAAGTTCAGCCAGTGTTCTAGGGACAGGACACAGGACAGGCTTCTGCAAAAGTAGGAAAATACTTAAGCATGTGTTAGTATTGTATAGTATTAACAGAGATACAGACCTCTACATCTGGCTTTAAAGCACAGGAGATACTGCATCCACTGCTTTCCTCATGGCAGATGTGCACACAAACCACTAGGCTATTTTGGACCGATGATTAACATTGACTAGACAGATTAGAAGTTGCAGAGACAAGAAGAACTTGGGATTTAATGCAAAGAAAAGGAAACATAGAAATACAAATGGAAAGCAACAAAGAGATACTACCTGGGAGAATACAAGATATAACTAATTTGGTACCAAGAAAGATTTTGTAATAAGGAACGAAGGAAATGATGGAAAAAACTGCACTGAGCCATAAATGAAGTAGGACATAGCACGGGCAGGCAAGCTACATAGTTAAATTTAAAAAAAAGAAAAGCATCAGAAATCATGCTAGCAGAAAAAAACATTTATCTTCTATAAATTTAGGAGGACCTGGACTCCTGAATCTCCTGGTTAAATGAAGAGGGGTCTCTAAAAAGCAAAACTTTTAAGAACTGACTTTTGAGTAAAGACTGAGAGAGAAATTTGTACAGATGAGAAATGCCGAAGTGGGGCAAAGAGAAAGTGGGGTAATAGATTACAAATATCTAAAGTAGGAATCTGCACAGCAGAAAAAGGAAGACATTTTCTGTCAGGTATGGAAACTGAAGAAGGGGTAAATGGAAAGATTCTTTTTTTTTTTAATGGTAAAATATTGAGTGACTAGCAGAGAAGGCTTTTTGGAGGGGAACAACTGTTGGCCTGTCAAAAAAAACTGCCAGAGGGAATACTGCAAAGCTACTGCTGGACAAAATAACAGAAAATGCACTGATGGGAACAGTCCTGTATCAGCAAGGAGCAATGCCTCAGATGATGTAAAGACCACTTCCCAGTCTCCCTATCTGTACACTGTGCATACTGTAACTAAGATATATTATCTGAAAATTTGTGCTCCCTTTTTAATATAATGCTAATGTACTTTATTACTGATTTTAACAGGCTTTAATAGGAGGAAGCATATATTCAATTATTTTATTACATGCTTTGAATATAAATGGAGAGCATCTGCACCCTAGTTTACTCCTTCCATCCTCGCCCTCTCATAAAAAAAGTGCTGGCACATTTTAGAATTCAGAGCAGCCCTCTCCAGCCCAGCCGCTTTCTTGGCTGGTTTGCTGGGATCTATATATCCAATCTAATTATTTTGATTCCCATTTCCAACCCTATCAGTAGTGCAGTGGTGCAAGAAATCAAAATGCCAGTCTCCTGAATGTGTTAGAACCTAAAAGCTAACAGCTACTCATTTGCAGAGGCATCACTGTGTGGCCCAAAGCCCCTGTCATCATGCAATTTATGTTCAGCGTTCTGGATGTGACTCGAGAGGGGTTTCCCAGTGTACCAATACTGAGCATTTCTTATAACATTTCAGATATGCTACAGGTTGTTGCATCATCTTATTCTGCCACAGTGTAACTGACTAACAAAACCCAGCAACGCTTCAGTTTAGATTTTGTCTTTTTAAAGACTTCCTTAGGTCCTTCTTCTTCGGTATTTTCCCCTTTGTTTTCTTAAGAGGGAAAAAATGGTATCATACAAGCTTATCTTCTCTTAAGTGATCAGAAGAGAGAGTCAGCAATACTCCTGCCAAAAGACCTACTACCCTCTCAAGTCAGGGGGATCATATGTTGCTCACGAGCTGAATCCCCTTGGGGGTCTTTTCCCTGACTATAAGCTTTCCCCCTCTTGAATTACAGTCTTACTTAGATTACTAATGCCTCAGCGCGACCAAAAATATTCCCATTCATTTCCACAGTTTTTACAAACACGATAACATGATTTGTGTTTAAATACAAGCGTCACCGTTTTACTTTTTATTATGAATATCATATGTTTGGCAAGCTGTCTGACCTTCCTTATGATGATGAATGCCGCAGCAAACAATTTGCTGTATCTTTAAAGAAATGGCCAATTCAATTACATTACGCCAGAAGCTTTCAAATCCCTCTCTGCCAAACGTCTTTGCTATATCCTGCCACAGACAGCCCATTTGTATTCCAGCACAGTAGGACACTTGTTTTATTGAAGCATACAGTTCTAGTTAGGTACTATCAACAGAGCAGTATTTCAGTTCTCCAGCTCTGTGTTCCTTCCCACCCCCTCTAGCCTTGGTTATTAGGATTTTCAATTTTACTGACCAAACGTGTATGCATTACTAATTACATGCATGAAATCCAGTGGTTATCGACTGCTACAACAAAATACATTAGTGACCAATTACAGAGTTCTTGGCAGCAATGGTTATCATTTTAGTGGATTTAATCATTGCACTTAAAGCGAAGCTTGAGATTCCCTTTGAGATTACACCACTAATTGCTTCTGTTTTGCCAGTTACTGCATGAGTTGTTTTGCAGAAAAGGATCACTAAAGATGCTTTCTAAATATCGAAGAGCAGCAAACAGATGAAGCCTCCCGTAATGAGTCTGCCCCACCCCCAATAAAACCACAGCATCAATTCATTCATACCACAATGCCGATCTCCGACACATATTCCCCTTGTCATCCTCTCTTTCCTTCTCATTTCTTGTTTGGGCAGACAAGAGCAACACAGCTGCACTGCTGTTCACGTGAGTTGTATAACACACTATCATTTATTTATATAGATAATGAGAACGTTACACTTTAAAAAAAATATAAAAAAATCATTGTTTCCCCCCCTCCCTTCTGTGTTTGCAGAGAGGATACTACTTATTATTCTCATTATGACAGAACGTTTGAATGGTCTTAGACCTTTAAGAAAAAAAAAGAAGAAAAAAAAAAAAAACAAACCCAAAACCCTAGGCAAACTACATGATTTATTACATGCACAATACCACTGTAATAGGCTTCCACTCTCCAGGAATCCCTAAAAACAAACACTCCCCCTCCAAAGGAATTTGTAATATAACATATTGTTCTTTAAAAGCCCTTGTCTACCTCCAGATCCCCACTAGTGATGAATTATCTGGTTTACAGCCTCATAAAGCAGAAGTGTCTATATTTTTTAATGCTGAGGCCAACCACAGGACTTCAATACCTTTCAAATTTAGTGATATGCAACTTTCCAAACACCAATGAAATGCTGTGTCACTTGGTTTCAGGCAAAACAAGGAGATATAATCTCATCAACATTTTCGGTCTGATCAAAATAAGTTGTCTTTCAAAGACAGCTTTGTCCAGTTCTTGGCTCCCCAGTTCAAGAACAGGCAACTGCTGTAGAGGGTACAGCAGAGGGCTACAAAGATGATTAGGGGCCTGGAGCATCTCCCTTACAAGGAAAGGCTGAGGGACTTGGGTCTTTTTAGTCTTGAGAAGAGAAGGCTGAGGGGGGATCTGATCAATGCTTATAAATACTTAAAGGGTGGGTGTCAAGAGAATGGGGCTGGTCTTTTTTCAGTGGTGCCCAGTGACAGGACAAGAGGAAATGGGCACAAACTTGAATATACAAAGTTCCATCTAAGCATGAGGAGGAACTTCTTTACTTTGAGAGTGGCAGAGCACTGGAATAGGCTGTCCAGGAGGGTGGTAGAGTCTCCTTCTCTGGAGACATTCAAAACCCGCCTGGACAAGTTCCTGTGCAACCTCCTCTAGATGGACCCGCTTTGGCGGGGGGGTTGGGCTAGATGGTCTCCAGAGGTCCCTTCCAACGCCATGTGATTCTGTGATTCTGTGACAGAAAGCGTGGGGGGAAGGCTGCAACTACAGTTCTGTTAGCCATCTGAGAACAAGCTATTTTAATAAATAAAATTGTTTAAATAAATGTTTGGTTTCTTTTTATTAAAATTTCAGCTACTGAAGCTTTCAATTACTCAAATGCCAATTTCTGAACAACAAAGAACCCCTCTCAAAAATATAAAAAATGACAAATCCTCAACCAAGAAATTTCTCATAAAATTAAAAAAGTTATCCTATTGAACATTACCTTTTTTAGGATTTCAGTAGATGCTAAGTTGATACAACTCTAATTAGAAACTTAATTGATCTCTGTGAGAGAGATACTGTAGACAGTTTTAAATCCCCAGAGACTTCTAGACTATGAACAACAGAGCATATGATACCTTTAAAAACTGTCAGAAAACGTACAATATGATTTACAGAAATAATAACAACGTCCCTGAAATTAACTGCAAAAAGAAGTTGAAGAGCTTCATCCTAGAGTATCAACAGGCTGTAGCAACAGTCCCAGTTGCTTCAGCCGCTAAATACAGTACGGACCCTTACCTACCAATCCCTGAGAAAGAACATAATACAGTACACAGAGGGTTGCGTCACAGATACATTTTATCTTGTTTCAAACCCAGATGCAGATTTGCACAAACCAGTCCATCTTTCCAGAATACCATGCACAAGAACTGCTACACACAAGATGCTCTCAAAACCACGGCCAGTTCATTTCCATGCTTCACTAAGAAAATCTTGCCCCAGGGCACGCAATTTCAAGTCTGAACGAGAAAATTTGCAGGTGATGCAGTAACTACAGTAACTGGCAAATAATAAACTGGATAAAACACCTAAATTAGAGATCAATCCTATATTCATAAAGGAATAGACTACACAATTTAAGTGGATTATTCCCAGCTCTTAGTTCAATAGTGCTTGACTTCCGCCTTCCTCTAACAACAATTAAAGACAATTTTCAAGTAAAAAGTAACATTACGGTGACATGGCATCTTTGTCAAGGCATAAGTCACTACACCTACAAAGCCGGCAGAATGGCCACCTTTCTTTTGTATGGGTAAGCTCCTATCTCATGTACACAAGCACAAAATTTAAGCCACAATTCCAAAAAGACTGCAATTGCACCTAGGATTTCTAGTGCTGCCTTCCCGAAGAGGAAAGGGGAAGAAGACAGGGGGAGAAAATATTCTCGAAGAGAACAGCTGAGCTTATGCAGCACCCAAAATACAAGAGATCAGGAAATACCTGTCTTTCATCACCGTCAAAAGCAATAGACTAAAATAATGCAGAGTGGGACTGATAACACAGGAAATAAATGAAAACATTTGCTGCATATTAGTATAGAAGTTAAAAGAAACAAGGCAAAAACCTCTCTCAGAGGTCCCTGCTGGATTTAAAATAGAGCTGTTGAGCCAATTTTGATTTCAAAATATGCCATTATCATTTAAGAATACCGAACTTCTCTCCTTTAACAAACCTTACACCTGTTTGCTAGTCCACAGCCCTAATTCCTAAAACCACGCACAATGACTGCAAGTATGACAAGGCACAGTATTTGCAGAAGCCAGAACATCACTGAGAACTACAAATGCACAGGAAAGCAACCAGTTACTTATAATACGGTCTCAGGCACTATTTGTGATTCACTACTTAACTTACAGATCAATGAATGATAATGGTAAATGCTGCCACAATGCATTTCTGAATGAATTAAAAGTCTTATGGGGGTATAGTTCACAAAGGTGGGCACATTTTTCTTACATATTTAATTTTCTTTAATATCAAAAGCAATGAGAGACTTTTTTTCCTACTACTCTGTCACAAAGAGATAAACACAGTAAATACTACAGCAAAATGAAATATACTGTTTTACACAGTGACGTGACAGATATCAATTTATAAATTCATGCATTCAGTACAAGAATATGATTAAATCACAGCATGGATTTGGAATAAAATGCACTGATAGCAAGTTTAGACCAGATTAAATCAAGAGACTCTCAGCTGATAAGCAGAGTTTGTAAAATTTAATGTAGATACCAGTAAGGATATTCAACTTACTGAAGCCTTCCAAAACTAAACATAATTCTTTTAGCAGGATAAATGCCAGCAGGAAGAAAGGCTCCAGCTCTGGCAATTGTTTCAGAAAACTCAATTAACTTACCCATTATTAAAAACATGTTACCAGTAGAAAGAAGTTTCAGGCTATACTATACTTATCTGCTAATTAATATTGCATGCTTTTCATATATGAATAAGTATGAATAAATAAATACATTAAATAATACAACAAAGTATCTTTTAGACATGTAAAATAATTGTTGTAACCAGAATAACGCTTGGCTTGACAAGAAAGGAAGCTAGGTGGGTAACTGAAAAATATTTTTCCTGCCTTTTCAGAAACCTGTGTTTGGGTTTGGGACGGGTTGGGGACCTTCAGATGCCTAGGAATGCCTGCCACATGCCCTGTCAAAGTTGATGAAGAAAAGCTGTCCTTGTCCTATTTTAGTGGAAGCTAATCCAACTATTTTAATGGAAGCAAACCCAACCAAGACAATAGCTTTTGTCTCAAACAACATGAAATGAGCATTTACCCTTTCCAAGACAACCATACTAGGCCACCATGAGGTTGTCATCTGAGCCTTCATCCTCTGATGATGTCACGCTTAACCTGACCTCTTCTTATGACTTCAGTCCTGCTGAATCTCAGTGCCTTATTATGATCACAGACCAGCAAGATCGAGTTTAACTTCAAGAAACAGAGAGATTGTTCAAACTCGGAAATTAGTCTCAAGATAATTAACTGAAAAGGCAAACAACAAAATACCGAGAAATCCTGCCTACAATCTATGTTTAATTTTATAGAGGCTTCAAGGGTAGCAATAAAAAGCAAACCTAAGGCAAAGCACAGAAAGCTCTATGCAACATTCCCTTTAACCAGCTCTAGTACTTCTAATCTTCTTCAATTCAAAAGCCAAGGTACTGTCTCAAGTTACAGATTGCAATTAGGCACAGAGATGTTGAAAAACATTTAGCAGTTTTAACATTCTGTAAAGCTGATTTCCAGCTAAACATTTACTTACTCAGGTGCAAGAACAGTCAAGCTCCCCAGTTTCCCCCAGATTTTCCCTTCAGGCCAGTTTGATCCGTAGGTACCTGCATACAATAAAAAAACAAAGAAAAAAAAATTTACATAACTCCTCATAAGTTTATCTCTTACTTATATCAATTCTTATGGCCCCAAATTGTCAGCAAGTCAAAAATTCAGATATCCAGCTTTTATAAAAGGATTATTTCCCATCAAATTGCTTAACCAAAGTGAACTCAAAGCTTTTTTTCCCCCTGCAAAAAGACTAGGTTTTATTTGACCAGTTCTACATATATATATATACGTTTTGTAGACTCAGCACAACCTTAAATGAAAGAGTTTTCTGTGAGAATCCTCATGTACATTCAACCTTGTATTAGGTGGGATTGCATGATTCAGGTATATTTCATCACTTGTTTTTAGGAGTACAAACAGACAGCAACACAGTTAAGGCTTTGTTAGCCACAGATTTAAGCCACCTTAAAACAAGAAAATCCTACATATTCAATTACCGCTTTAAAATGTGAAAGAAGGTTTGTGTACAGGTGCAGTGTCACTTGGTTAAAGAGGAGCTCAATAAATAAAGCCATTCTGCTTTCTTCTGGCACTAGTATGAATTAAAGAAACAAATTCAACCATATGGAATCAATTTTTGCAGACATATGGAGCTCCAATTAAATAAGTGTGCCTTTGCCGACACAAAAGTCCACTGCACGCATTCAAATTTTCCAGAATTAGACCATCTCATTTAGAGCAGCCCATCTAACAATAACAGAGTAGAAAAGCAATGCATTTGATATGACACAACAACTGAACCTAGTCTCTCTAAATGTGACATTTTAATGACATGGTTTAGTGATGTGGGCTTGTTTGGGGTGTTTTTGGTTGGTTTTTTTTTTTTTCTTAAGAGTTAGGTTGATGGTTGGACTAGATGATCTTAAAGGTCCCTTCCAACCTAGACAATTCTATGATTCTAAATAGTAGTTGCAGTCTTACTTTTGACCATGGTCAGAATATAACCAGATTAAAAAGAAAACTAAGATGGAATTAGTTCCCCTAAAATATAATTACAATTACATCAGAACAAAAGAAAATTATTTTTCATCTTCTGCATCATGCGATTAAATACATAATTGGAAAAGTAAGCAAGGTACAGTTTTTCAAAGAAAATTTTACCAGAAGCCAACAGAAATTAAAAAACGGACTGTAACTATGCTTCCTAGCATTTAAGTCTTCTTTGCACACCATGCATCCAGATTTTCCCAGGATAAATATATGGAAAACATGCCATTTAAAAAGATGAAAGTCAACAAGCTATATATAAACATCAACATCCTCAACAACTCCAAAATATTTTAAAATAAGAAAGGTGTCCAATGAAGTGGAAACTAACAAATTTTTAAGATAAGCACTTTAGAAGTCCAATTTTTTGTATTTATTTTTTAAGGATATGGAGTTAATTGGGCCCCCTTGTTCATATCTAGTCTGACTGGCTTTGTATTCGGTGATGACATGCCATTTTTTTCCACGGGATCCCGACCTCATTCAGTGAATACAATAGCAAGAAGAAAAGAGAGTACTGAAAATCTACACATGAACTGAACTACATATGGTCACAGCACAGCTCTACACTTGTATCTGCTGCAGGTTAGCCTGTGCTGTTTCAGAACAGCACTCTGAGGACATTAAAGCTACTTCTCACACAGAGCTCCTCTTTGGTGCTATCAGGATAACTACAGATTGCATTGCAGTCCCCTGTGACGGATGTCATATCATCCCCATAGACTGGGAACTTAAAGAAAGAAACTTTGGAATTAGGAGCATTAAAAACTTTAATGTTCAACCAGAGAGTCCTAAAACTCACTTATCAGAGTATCTAGCCTTATATAATACTTTAAACTAATTTTCCAGGGAAGCTGTGTTCATCTGCCTTAACTAGGCAATGCATGTTTCCTTTCCTGTAGCGCATTGCCCCATTCACTGTCTGTCTTAAAGTCCCTACAACAAATGAAAGCAAGTTTTCAAAGACCTGTCTCCTTTACTGCACAGTCTTCCTACACTTCTGGTCCAGTTGAAAAGACCATAGAATTCTGAAATCATATACTTTAAAACTAAACAATAATGCAAATGTCCAAGGGAGCTCTGTTACCATGTTCTAGGCAACCTTACTTCTTCACCTTGCCAGCTTTGCAGCACTTATTCTCTCTAACTCAAATAACATGCTTCAAGACACCTTTCTGAGCTTGGTTTAATTTCCAGCTCTTTTAAACACAGTAATCATCGAAAAGAAGCTCCATCTTGTTCAATACAGATGCCCAGGAGTCTCCCTCAAAACTTGGCCACCTCTCCTTCTCATCTAAGCTGTACCATTGCCAGTCCTGGGGGTCAGTGCTACCACCTCCATCACATTCCTTGTTATCAGGCTTAGTCTCCTATTCCTGATCTCAGCCCTGTCTCCCTGCCTCTTTAGAGCAACTGCTTCATTCTCCTCAACTTCATTACACGATATATTGCTCCCTCCCCACAACCAGAATCCTATTTCCCATTCTCATATACTATCTTCCCTTTTAATCTCAGCATCATCTCTCAGCTTTCTGTCCCTTCACAGATATGTTAGCTATTCCGCATCGCTTCTTACTTTTCAATGTTTTTCCCACTGCTTTACTCTCCACTAGGCCTCCTGCACTTGCCTCTTGCCCTGGCAATTTTCAGATTTATTCTCAACAACCCACTCCCTATCTTTTCCATATTTCTTTTCTGCTTCCTACAGAGTCTTTGTGATTAGTGTGCCATAGCCATGGCTGCTACGCTTTGTGCTGAACTCATTTCCAATGATGAGCACTAAAGAGATCTGTATGAGAGCTAACGAGCAGGAACACTTAATTTCAGGATCCCAAAAGGACTTCAGGAGAAGACAAGCCAAACCAGCACTGCAGTCCGTGCAGAAGTAGAATTTTAGGCACTTAAATCCCTCACTACTGAAAAATATAGACCCTGTATATTTAGATTTCAAGGTAGCTGTATGAAGGCTTTGTGGACTGTAGGTTCTTCTGTCTTGGCATAGATTAACATCATCTACTCTTTTAATTATTTTTTTTAAATCATTCTACAAAGAACTCAAAGTTAGACAGAGTCTAAATCTCAATCTAAAATCACTCCACATTTCAGTTAATACAGAATTACTAGTACTTTTTTAAGCCGTTCTTTCTGAAGACAAAACAGCCCTTGATTCAATCAAATATATGAAGTATTGGGAGGATAAGGGAGGAATGGCTTTTAATTAAGAACAGGTTTTTTTTGGCACTGTTTACCAAGGATAAGTATGCTTCTCTTTATTCCACTGGAAGAAAGCAAACGATAGCGTACCTTCACCTATTTTTGCCAGAAAGTATGAGCCAACCAAAGACATCTTCCTGTCTTGTCTCAAACAGCCTCCCCTTTTTGTGGGGGAGGTGCTTAAGGCTGAATTTAAGATGATTGTATACAGTTGGAAGAGGCTGATTCCCCCAAGACGTAAAATAATAAAGCAAATTAAAAGACACTGGATTTATTGCATAAGTCCTATTTTTAGAATAGTTTCAATATTTGGCTTGATAACAATAGAGTTTGTATCAACAGAAAATTAACTAAATCAACACAAACAGAAGTCAGAATTATGTAATAAATAAATATGGTAAGAATTTAATTAAGAACATTCTTCCTGCTTTTCAATACACAAAAATAGTTCTTTGGATTACCTCATGACATCACTCTTATTTATAACCAGTGTCTTTTGAAAAGAAGAGGTAACACAAACCTTAATATAGATTAGGTGACTTCAGCTTCTTGGTATCAATGAAAACTAACAGCTAGCCATAGGATTGTTCCTAACATGGATTTACGTATCAGTATCTTAAACCCGTGAGCTCTCCCGCTAATCTTCCCTTCCATCTAATTTTTTCATTTTCCCATGTTTTATGCATACTCCTATCTCACACAACTCCTCCTCTTCCCCCGTTTGTTCATTCCTCTTCCTCATAATTTCCTCACTGAAATACAATACAAGTTTTAAACAAGGAAGAATGCAGTCGCCTTTCTGCACAGGATAATCAGTATTTTGGGGGCACAACCCACATGTGCTGCAAATGCTGCAGGAGCTTTTCCTTAGCTTTAATACAATTCATCACTGGTAACTCAGAGAGGTGAACGTAAAACAAAATACTAAACTGATTTAAGTGAAAACTTTAGATTAATCTTTCACATTACTTGTGCAATTAGCTTCCTAAGATTTATGGTCTTGTTTGGTGTAACCTGTATGTTGACTGCCCAGAAGATAAAAGTTCTGGAAAAATAAAAATCTAGAAGGGTTGCACTGGATTTAAAGCCAGATCTGTTGTTAATTGTTTTTCTCAGCTTATTCTCAGTATTATTCCCTTTTCTTCCAGCCCCAGCTCATTCAAATACACACAGTGTCATATTTTCATGGCACACTTCACATGCCATTTTGCTTCACATGCTGGTAAATTTCTCTGTGCTTAAGCTTTGCATTTCTTTCCCATGAACAGCATTCGCACTATTTCTAAATAGTGCAAGAAGTCACATACCTTTTCTTCATTTTTTCTTCTGAGCCACTATACTACCCCTTTTCATGATGATAAAACAGTAGTGGGTCACATCGCTCCTTTTCTCTAACAGAGCAGCAGACCCAGGCTTCTCTTCCATCAAATGCAACCCCATGCCTTCAGGGTTACAACAGCGGTCTCAGTTCTCTCTCATCTACCTTTGTGCTCTGCTGCCATCCAAAATCTTACTCCTCCCAAACAACTAATGGGGTCTGATCCTGAATCCCTCAACATGCCATGCACTGAGCTACTCAGGAGGCTGATTGGCACGTGCATGTGTTTGCAAGCACGTGTGACAGAACAGGAGCAAGTGCTCGCTCAGGAGAGGTAGAGAGGCACCCCTTCATCAGGGTGAAATTTTCACATACAGCCTGGGAGATAAAGGTCTAGGATTCTCACAGCCTGTAAAATAAAACCTGTGCAACTGAATTCCCGTCTTGATTTAAAAATCCCAATTTCTGCTGAAATTATGTAGATTCGGTGAAGAAAGCACATATCCCTCCTGTGCTGCTACTGTATTGCTGAGCAGCCATTTAATAACAGCTTACTTAATGAGTACAGATGAATGACTCAGTGCTAGAAAGTGTCTGCTAAAGAGGAATTTCTATTATATCTTGATTCTTCCAATATTGAAACGAAAAAGAAAAAACATCTCTCCGATTTATCCAAAATAAAGCTAGTAGACTGAAGTTACATTTTATATTTAGGTAACAAATGATGGATAATATTTATGTACCAGGCAGCCTTTCAACAAACGTTTGTGTGCCCAATATATAAAAATTAAGTATAAATGCAATATCATCAATGAATGCACTATTTACAAATAACTCATTCCACCGTTGAGCCACACTGCATTAAGTACACTTTAATGCTGAAATTGGTATCTAATTATCTTTATTTGACCCCAAATCCAACAGGGAAATAAAAACGTTCTAAATACTTGGATCTTGCTGATAAGCACTCAACATTAAATGGTACCTGTCAGGATAATGTAAGATGGTATTTATTCTTGTTTCTTCTGAAGAGGTCTCAAACAGTCACACCAATAAATTTAATGTCGTACTATCTCTTTCTCTTCAATTTGGAATGTTGCCTGCTGGTGTTAAAGGTAGAATGAGATTCAGTCATCAGTATGGCCCGACCCTGCAAATACACCACTGTGACATCCTCCAACCCATGGAGGAAGCAGGGTTGTTAATATGAATCATGCCCTTGGAACTAGGCTAAATAATCCAATGGCTGTAACTCATATAGAAGCCAATTATCACCGGTGATCCTAGACATTTCTCAAAACATGGCACTCTCAGTCTCTCCTATTCATCAGCATGTTCACATTTGTTTGCTAGATTGGGTAACAGTAACATAAATATCTGTAACAATTAGTAGTAGATTGATGTTGAATTAAAAAAAAACAAAACCAAAACAAAACAAAAAAAGCCCACTGGTAAACTGACCAAAAGGACATAAAAGAATTTCAGTATCTGTCTCCACTCACTTTAGGGAACCCTTCTCCTCTGTTTATTCTCTCTTCTCCCTCACAAGGTCCTGGCATCCCTCCTACCATGGTGTTTACATTCTAGTTTCCATCACCAGCAACATGAAAAAGGTGCTTCATTCACCCACACATACCTCCTTGCCACAAAGGTCAAGAGAATCATTTACAAATGAAGGTCCATCATTTTCCCTCACAAATTACCCATACGAAGCCAATTGCCCCCATCCTGTGCTACTGGCTGTGTTCAACAGCCACACCTCATCACGTCAACAAGTGTCTGCGCCTCCCTAGGATGCACACAATTGAAGGAAAAAAAAATATTCTTACCATCTAATGGTTTCCTGGCACAGAAAAATTGCCAGTATAATGGTGACAGAATCATACAATGCACTAGTTAAAATCTTCCATGAAAGAGTCTGGGATGGGGTTTTTTTTGGTAATAAATAGTTTTTTCACTTAACAACCTTCATCCAAAAGAAGCCCAGCTCACTTTGAAACATCTTTCTTACTAGAATAAGAGGATTTTAGTGTTATGGCTACAGCGCTTATAGTCTGGCTGATGCTAGTTAACTGGCTCACACAGACAAGTCCTAGAACTTTTCAGCAAACAAGTGATCTGGGTTTATACTTTGTACAGCCTAAAGCCAATATAGTTAACATTTCTTTGATCCTTGAGCTTCACACTTCAGAGAGCTGCGGGAGAGAGAGGAAGTGCTGGAGGCCTGGTAGTTTCAGGAACCATTAATTATAGGAACTCATCATGAAGGCCATTGCTAGAAATTTGCTTCAGATCATCTGAAAGTATTAGAGATAATCCAAAGGTTCAAATATAAACAATGTAGTTGCTGTCACACAGTTGTCCATGAAAGACAAAGTCTCGGTGCATTTTTTCCCCCAGACTGACAATCTGTAAGGTTTTGAACAGGAAAGAAATTTACCACAAGTATAAGCTCCTTCCATTAAAATGTGTTCCCTAGCATGTTCTTCATGTTTGATCTCAAAGCAAATTATAAATTACATCCATTTTTTAACTGTCTACTATTCTATAAATATTATGGCTAAAATTTTCCAAAGACTGGCTATTAAATTTAGTCAGCAAATTTAAAGTATGCACATTCCTTTTTGAAATAGAATTCATCCTAAATGGGAGTTACAGTCTTTTCATGGGAAAAAATAAAAGTGACATTCAGCTTGCCACAATTATAAAATTAATGAGCTATTCAAAATTATTTGTGTCCTTTTCAAATAGTATGCATAAAAACACATGGCAAGTTATTGGTAAAAGCAGGAGTAATATCGTACTTAACCAGTTCACTTTCTTAAGAGTTCTCCACTGCCTAACAATGTATTTTATAAGTACCCAGGTTTATATTATAGTCATTCCCAATAAGAACGAATTCTTCATTATGGCAATAGTCACCTAAAGTGTAGAGCCCTTTTCACAGCCAACTGTAAATCTGGTGACATGATATGGCCTGACCTAAAAAGACCAGCAGTGTAAGAAGTCGGATTTTACTTTTCAATCTGAGCCTCTGCTGAAACGAAACTTTCTCTTTAAATCCTGTCCAGAATTAAATCTATAAAGCCATAGCCCATCCTTTACCAGCTGCTTTTTCACTTACTAATTTAGGAACAGCACTTCTTCCTGTTGCACACTTACCAGGAAGCAGCTATGCCATGAATGTGTTATAAACACTACCCGTCTCACAGGCTGCATGGCTTTCTGAAAAACAAGACAACCTAATGGAAGTGCTGCTCTTTATCATCCTCTACTTCCTGCCTGCATTCTGGTTACTTAATTCAATACTAAAGTTAGAGCCCGTGAAGGAATTTCACATCTCATTTTCCTTCCGTACTTCCCGTTTCAATCTGAGGTCTTTGATGATATGCTGATTTCCCTGGAAGTCCACTTTCTCACAGAAATACTGCAAATGCAAATGCAGAGGGATAACCAAAATTCAAGGCATCACTTAGAACAAACCTTCTGGGGCACAGAAGATGACAAATACATATAGTTTTCAAACAATGTGACAGGAAATCTTTTCACCAAACAGCAAAGTTTGAGCAGCAGAAAGAATGCAACATCTCATCTGGATCACCAACATGGTGTTTCAATGTGTGCCTCAGCGTAACTCAGAGATGATCCCTTTGGGATGGATGTGCAACTGCAGATAACCACATGATGAATGTTCAGTTCTGAAGTTTCCATAGTTTATCTGTTCCATGTGCCCTAAATACCACTAAATGCTTCTCAATACCCTACCAAAGGCAAAATGGCTATAGGAAAGGCTATAATTATAGAATACCATAGACAGAGAGATGGAGCTTGAGGGCACTGTCTATATACTATGTCGTTGCAATAGCTACATATTTTTTTAACAATTGCCAAGTAACAACTTCTCCTAAATAATCACAGGAAGTGGACCCTGTACCACAGAAAGAAAAAGGGATAAAAATATCTATTTTATCCCCTGTTTCCCAAGGGGAACAATTCATTCCTGGTCCCAGATCTTGTAATCGGTTCCATGGTGAATGTGAGATGATGGGGAGAGCACAGGATAAGTAAAATCAGTTGTTATTAAAGGGGTTGGGAGAAGAACAGAAAAAACATACTTCTTATCCACAAGCAACCACTGGAAATGCTGAAGCACGTTGTTAGTGCCAAATAAATATAATGAAAACAAACAGTTTCAGTCTCCCCTCAGGCCCCTTAGAGACCTCAATGCTTCAAAACCAAAAACTTGTCTCATAACTTAACTTTCCACAGTCATTCCAAAATTAAATCTGCTGTGCAGTTTACTAAACTCGGGCTTAAAACTGTTCAGGTTCTTTGCCCCAGTGTCCTGTTCAGAAGAAAGGGTGAACAAAGTTCTTATAATTTGTCTAAATTAATTCAGGACCAATTTATAATATCAATAGCAACAAAACTGGTTATACTTCAGCTGAAACAGTTCTTTGTTGATAATGTTTACCCATAATTCACTTATACGGAATAACTTTATCCCTTCTCAACCTTCACTTGACTACACTGAAGGACAAAAGCTTTCTAATTTGCTCTTTGAAAGATAAATACTCTGTAACTCTGATCAGCCTAGTAGTCTGTCTTTGCACCTGTTCAATTTAAGTCCATCTCTCTGTTCACTGCAAAGAGTATCGGACACAATACTCCAAATGAGGTCTCAAGGAGGCTTTATGAAATGCTATTAGCATTTCTCCCTCTCTCCACAAAAATATGTCTAATGCATCATAGAAGCACATTAGCCTGTTTCACAGCTGCATCACACTGGTGGCTCAGAGCCATCTTAGTGGCATTATCACAGCACTTTACCTAATTCAGACTGCTACAACCATTAAATCATCTACACAACATCCTGTGATGTTAACAGATGTTCTTCTCATTGTAAATATTTGCATATCAAGATAAAGACTAGCATGACCTGTCTGAGACCAGACACTGGGGGCTCTCAGAGCTGAATTAGTAACTGAGATTTTCTGATTCTTAATCCTAAATATACAACTCGAAACTCTTGCAGCAAACACATGAACTAGTGCACAGTAACAAGGGTACTCCTGTTACTCCACACCAAATGCCTGTGCCTGCACTCAAAAGCCATTTCTAAATGGATGGTTATAGATGGCCGCTTCTCTCCTCTACCACGTAATTGCATTAACCTGCTGAGGAGCCACACAGAAGATACCTAGAAAGGTCAAACCTTCACCCACTTTGACATGGGGGTGGTGTCCCCACTGATTGCTGTCACCACCATGTCCTCAGCTGGCACTGAAAGTGCCTTTTTGTGGTGATTCTATCTAGACAAGCCTCTAGGTGTTAGGCCACCTCCTCCCACACATACTTGCTCTTAGCTGCCAGAGCAAAAGCTGCTCAACTATAATGACTTCTAACAGAGTTCGTGTTTGCCCTGATATATTCTCCTGGAAAATGTTTTCAGGATTCTGACTTTATAATTTCAGTGCTCTTCTTGTTCTAAAATTCAGATCACACTGAAAGTGATGGCTTACAATAAAAAGACAAAAGAATTAAAAATTCAGGGGCACAAATTCAAACAATAACGATGCACAAAGGAGCTGACTGGTACCAAGCAAACAGCTTGGTGGTTCCTACACAAAGTAGTGTGTTGTAGCTACTCACATCATAGTGTTAATTTCACAATCACAGTCAAATACTCCTAATACTATCTTTGCAAAAAGTTTGCCAGAACATGAACATTACTAGAACTAGACAGAACATGAATTACTTTCCCATAAAGCTCAAGATCTCTTAATTGCCTCAGAAATGCCACGCATGATTTGCAGTTGCGTTCCAAAAAAATACTTTTTCTTCCAAGCAGCTCGCAGAGCCAGCACTGTCCTCTGAGCTAAGGCATGGAAATCTTCTCTGTAAATAAAGCATCACCCAATTCAATTCAAATTCAACACAAAATTCAAGTCAAGCAACACCCTACCACTTCTGAGAAAATAAATATCCTACTTGAACTTCGTTTCTCTTTTTTGTCCATTATCAGATGTACACCTTAACCATTTCCCA
Source organism: Limnodromus scolopaceus (assembly GCA_028565335.1). Taxonomy (NCBI): domain Eukaryota; kingdom Metazoa; phylum Chordata; class Aves; order Charadriiformes; family Scolopacidae; genus Limnodromus; species Limnodromus scolopaceus. The sequence continues at coordinate 133,897,932 of JAOXNO010000001.1, forward strand.
TTCAGATCCGTAGTATAAGCTGTCCTCCACAGATGAATGTATTACTGGTAAGAGAAAAAGCTCACAAATTCCTAAGGCAGATGGGATGACTTCCACTAGTATCTTGTAGTGTAAAAGTCAATGTTAGTAACAGTGCTGCACTAAAATGAGACAGTGTAGCTGTGCAAAGCCTCGAGCATTACCTCATAGAAATTGTAGACTAATATAACTCACTACATCAATTCTACAGATCAAATACATGTACCTTCTAGATATTTGTGTTTTTAGAGCACTTTCATGCATCACGGAAGGCAGGTATGGACCTGAGTTGACGTGACCTGGCATGTTACCGCTGGTCAGCTGAGCTGAGTCAGTTACACCGAGGGGTAGATATTCTTCCCAGATAGCTAACTGCCCAGCAGCAGGGAAAAAATAACTCCACGGTGGCTTAAGCGCATCTCTTATTTTACAACTGATGGGATGAAACAGCCACTGTACAGCCAGTTTGCAAAGCCTGATGAGGACCCATCTCATACCAAGCTGCAGTAAGTAACACCCAGCATTTTCTTAACCTGCAGTAGCGCAATTTGCCCTGGGATATAAAAATGGTTTTTTGTCCTCTGTGCCACATGTGCTCATTAGCTAGATGGGAATGTATCCATTTGGCCTTTTTGGTCACGATAATGGGAAAGGTTATGCTTCACTGAAATTGCACACAAATATCAGGCAGAATTCTGGTTAGGTTCTTAGTCTATGATATATGGAGTATAAAATGCACGCACTTTTTTTTGAGCGCACATTTGAATTATTCTGATAAAGAAGTAATCTGAAAACCAGGACAACTATCTCCTCATGTTTGCAGTTGAGATCTACGCAAATAATATTTATATATTAAAATTTCTGAGTCCATAAATCTGGTAAAACAGAAATGTATTTTTTATTTCTAAGATGGAATCTCCATGCAGAAAACCAGCATGATTTCAGGAAGTTTTCAAATATTACTTTTATTTGAATAAAAATGCATGTACCTCTTGTAAAGTCCTACCATCAAAATCCACTCACATTCTTAGTTGAAAAATATACATGCCAAGATGCATTTGCAAATAAGGCATACAGTTTGCATGTATACAAATACATACTTAAATCTTTGTGTGTATACATGGTAAAAGAAACATTGCAGTTTGCAAGCAAAAATGAGCAGGCAGTGTTTCCAAATGACAATGTGGTACAGTGTTAAGAGGAAAGACAAGAATTAAACTAATTTACAGTAAATTACCCGTACTGACCAGAGATGACACACAGTTACGAGACTAAATCAAGGAAGTTTGCTCTGCTGCCTTATGGTGCTTGATCTTTCAATTAATGTCTCAAGAATACTGGATTATCTGTATCTGAACACTGTTTGGTTTTGATGTTAGCATGAAAGAAAGAGTTTTTATAAAATCTCAACACACTTGAACAGATTCAATTATCACCAGTACTTCCATTTCTAGTTGCTAAGTCCCACTCCTCCCTTCTGACTGACCTTACCACTTTACCTTTTAATCTTTAGAATCCTATCTATCAAAACTATCAGAGTAAGGAAAAAATAAAGTATAGGCCCAACATGGAGCCTGTGCCTATGTTAAAGAGCCATTCAAATTCAGGGAATCTAAAGCTCCTAGATGTATGCTTATCTACAGCACACTCCTTTCTAATGGTCAGTGAAGAGTATCTTTCAATGAATTTATTTTCTGAATGCAGCATGCATGTATGTGTATGACGCGAGAGAAAGTATAGGTGTGACACAGGATAAGGACTCAGCATATGCAAATGGCAGGTGGGATAATAACCTGCAAACCAGAAACAACACAGTGTAGTTAACAGCCATAAAAAAAGGAAGCAAGAAACTACAGGAGGAGGACTCAAAAAATTTTACAAGTGTTATTTTACCAGGTTTCCTAGAGGCATCACTTCAGTGATAATTTTGGCTTGAGTTTCCTAACTTTGATCAAGTTACAGTAAATTTAGATTTGTTCAGAAGATCAAAAGCAAAACACACAAGACCAGAATCACTTCCTTCAGTTTCCTGTCTTGCATTGTGCATCAAAGCAAGAGCACAGGCAATTAAGATTTCCTAAAACTGCTCATGCCACACATACCCACTGAAGTTCTCCATACAGAGTAACCAGCTGGCCACTCAGACACTGAGCAGCGGACTATAAACTAGGTCTCTCATCTTTTTTTAGGACATTCACAACATCCCTGTGAAAATATTCAGTATTAGCAATTAAATTAACGTTACGGGTGACATTTGGCAAGGTTGCGCACGTTCAGAGTTTGAAATCAAACCTTGCTGATGAATCTCTACGCCGTGAAGATCTAGCCTCTTCAGAACACACTACAGGTGAATATAGCAAAACAGATTGGAAGTACTAGTTTCCACAGATTAGAGTGCCTGATAGTTAACACACAAAGTTGGACATTGAGATACAAAGTTACAGCTTTGTTGAAAAGAGCCATAGAAATACTTAGAAACTGAGTAACTCCTAATATGAATAGGTTGTACCTAAATGCCTGCTGATATATTTCAACCAAATGGTGCAGTATTTTTTGAGAGTCAGAGTATTAAATTAAATTAATCTAATAAAAAGCAGAAAGTATCAGAATGGAAGAATAAATATTTTTAAAATACAATTTCATATTATTCATGTAGGACCTACTGATGAAGAAATACAATTTTTAAAATAAAATAATTTCATAGGAATTTTAGTATATTTTATTTAATAGACTCCTGTGGTGCATGTCAGGCTAAACAGCCCAGTCAAGATCTCTGAAAATTAGTCTAGACATGAGAAGAGGCACACTCTGCATAGTAAGACTTCTGAAGGGCTTTGAAAAGAAACACTTTGGAGTGCATTCTCCTGAAGTATTTCTTTATAGAAAGATAAAACATATTTTAAGCATAATTGTCAGACACCTTCATGCTTCTGAGAGCAAACAATTCTACTCATGGATTTCTTACTACAGGCAAATGCGTTGCTATTCACCTCAGCAATCTCCATGTCAGTAAAAAAGCTTATCTGAGCAAGTTCCACCCATGTGTTGGTGTTTGCAGGATTAGGTTTTTGGTTTGCAGTTACCTGACATATGGGTTAAATATCTATTAAAAAAATACTGTCCAGAAAAGGTTATGTTAGAGCAACAGAAAAAGGATGCAAGATACTTATTATTTACTTCAGGACCTCTATTCCTTCCTGATGATCAAGCATGCTTATGGCAGTCTGCATCACAATTATCCTAAATATCAATATAACAATAAAACAACCCATGCCATCTGAAAGAGCTACAACTCAGTGCAATTAACACCAAAGCTTCTCTTACAGTTACTAAGTTCACTGAAAACATTGGTAAATAACTTAAGACACTTACACACAGAAGAGCTTTAAAAAGGAGGTATTTCCAATTTCCCTAAAACATGTCCTGCACTAGTGACTACTCCATAGACATTGCTCTGAGTCAATTCCACCCAATCTCGGATACTAAGTCAATGTTAGAATACTAACATAGTAGCAAAAGACAGTAAAAAAACAAGTCAATGTATTGCTTTTGGGTAAATCCTGTTGAGATCAAGAAAGGCAAATGTGGAGAAAAAAAAAAATAAAAGGCAAAAAGACTCTACTCCAAATTGCTTCACTGCAGGATATCCACACTCATTTCAACATACGGAGAACACTGAAATTTTTCAAGGGAAACTTATTGAAATAAAAGCAATTACCAGTGATATGTTTTTTCCATTGAAGTTACTTCTTTTTAAACCTTTGACTATTTTTAGTGCATTATTTTTAATGGATTTTTTTTCAGCTTTGGATTCACATCTTCTAAGCTTCCTCCTCTCAAAGACACAGAGAAAAGAGGAAGTAAGCAAAATGCTTAGAAACAGAGTAAGACTGAAATTTTAATTAAGGGTTTAAAATTTCTGTCCTATTAAGTCCCAAGGAAATTAAATATATTTTTTTTCTATCTTCAGCTATTTTATTCTTTGCAGAAAGTATTTTTGCATGTTGTCAAAACAGCTCTTATCAAAATATTTGCAGTCTAACAGTCATGTTGACCCCATCTAGTCTGAAGGAAAAAACGGGTGAATTGACTTGTGCACAACACACAAGCAGCGGCCCTTACTGCGCACGTTCTCCACTCCTTATTCCATACCATGTTCTGGTCCCACATTATCCAATACACCCTCATTAACTACCAGTTCCCTTTCCATCTTTTAATACAATACACAGAGCACTCCTGTGAAATGTCTGTAAAATGTCCATACATGTCCACTGAGTCCATTTAGTCCATAACTTTAGACTCCATCTTTTATGGTGGTCACTCAGGACAGAAGAGGCAGTATGGTGCGTAGAGCTACTGGGCACCAAAGTCAGCTCAGGTCGGGGTCACTGCTGCACTTGCACTGCTTCTTGTAAGATTTGTTCTCCATTGGTTCAGGTAGTTCCTGCTAGAGTAATTCTTATTAACATGCAACTTAAATCACAAGTTACAACAATTTAAAGATATATCCATTACAATCTTCACCCTTTGGACCAAAACATAGGGTTTAACATTGCAATGAACTCCTCCCTTGCCACTAGTCTGGCTAGCATCAAAGGGTTCCTGCTATAGTAATTCTCATAACATGCAACTCAAATCACGGAATATTTTCACCCAGAATTAAATCACCTTGAGGTACACATTAGAATTCTCCATCCTTTTGCATTGTCCACCAAGTGCTCCCAGGTCCTTAAGCAAAACCCATCCTACAAACAGGTTTACCGTTTCCTGAGGAAGGACTAACCCAGACTGTTTTTCCCAACAAGTTCCTTATATGTACCATGTGGATCTTATCTCCATCCACAGTGCACTGGGGTTTTGATTGGGCAGGGCCAGGTCAACTGGCAGATTCGCTAGTATTAACTAGCCAAGTGGCTTCTGCTTAAATGTGTATCCCAATGCTTGAATGTCCCAACACCCATTGCTCTTGGTGTAGTTTTTAACAGTTTGTATCATTCATTTTTCCTGAAGGCCAGTGCATAACAGGGGATGTGACACAGCCAGTCAATTCCGTGCTCCTTAGCCCAGGTGTCTATGAGGTTGTTTCAGAAATGAGTGCCATTGTCTGATTCAATTCTTTCAGGGGTGCCATGACACCACAAGATTTGCTTTTCAAGGCCCAAGATAGTATTCCGGGCACTCTGCTGCCAGGGGGATTGAGGAAAACGTATTGGCAATATCAGTTGTTGCATACCACTTGGCAGCCTTCAACTTCGTTCTTACTGGAGTTCGAGCATGTCTGGTATGGCAGTACTCAGTGATGGTGTGACTTTGTTCAGGCCTCCATTGTCCACTGTTAGCCTCCACTCTGCATTAGATTTTTGCACTGGCTGTATGGGACTACTAAATCACAGAATCACAGAATATTCATGGTTGGAAGGGACCTTTGAGATCATCGAGAAAGGGTGAATGAATCTTACTGATCACTCCTTGACCCTCCAATCACTGGATCAACTCATGGATGAGAACCAAAGAGTCTCGACTGCAGCAATATTGTCACCGGTGCAGTGTCACGGTAGCAATTGGAACCTGCTGTTCTTTAACCCGCAGCAACCCCACCATAGACAGATCCTCTGAGACAACAGGCAAGCTAGACAGATGTTTAATATCATCTGTACTCAAGGCAGCTATACCAAAAGACCAGCAGTACCTTTTCAGGTCTTTGAAGTACCTTCTCCTAAGGTAGTCTATGCCAAGGATACACAGAGCCTCCAGAGCAGTCACAATAGGATGGCTTTTGCCGCTCATTCCCAGTTAGGCTTACCTCAGCCTCCAACATAGACAGTTTTGGGGATCCTCCCATTACTCAAGAAGCACAGATGGATTCTGACCCTTTTTAATCTGATGGTATTATCTGACAGCACACTGTGCACCAGTCCCAACTAGAACTTTATACTCCTGTGGGCTGATATGCCAGGCCACCGAATCCACACAGTCCAGTAAACCTGGTTATTCCTTTGCTTCACCTGCACAAAGGCAGGGCCACTCTATTCCTGATCAGAGTCTTCATTTCTTGATTTTTGTGACTGCAAAACAGAGTCCCTTCATCAGGGTCAAAAACATGACAAGCCCTTCTACTCCACCCAACAGACACCAGAGCAGTAATTTTCCAGAATGGATGCTTTTTGATTGTTGTTTTTCCTTTAAGTTCCTGTACCCAAGCTTCCAGTCTCTAGGGAGGTTCACCACCCCCCTTCCTCACATCCTCCCCCTGGTAATGCAGGAAGAACCACAGGGTTGCACATGGTGTGTGTCACCGGTACCCTTTCTCTTGAACAGAAAAAGGCTGACTCTTAATAGCTGAGGCCTTGGTTGGAGTGCATGAAGAAGATGTACCCTTCTTGGCTTGCTTGAGCATTTTTTGGGTCAGTCTGTCTGCAGCTGAGACTCAGGGACACATGGAGGGAGAGAGATTATCTTCATATTCTCCAAGTTTTCTGTCCAGTTCATCTATAGCTAGTGCATCCATGTCTGTCCAGCTCATTGTTGCAGGGTGTGGGTGTATGATGTCGGTGCATTTCAAAGAAGCTTTTGCTACATGGACCACATTCACTAGACTTCACCCAGGTCTTTGGATGCCTCGTTGTTATAGATCACCTCCAACAAGGCTAATCCCCTCAGATACTCGATAACTCCCTCAACGTTGGTCCATTTGCTTCGGGAATTTGCAAGTTCTTCCTTGAAGGGATACCTGTCCTTCACATTTGACAGGAGTTGCTATCAAAGAATAAGGACTCCTGCCTTTTTCCACTACATTTGTCAATGGCCTTATCCTTAGCAAGGAATCCTAGCTGCCAGGCTTCCTTACCCTCTAATTCCTGACTACTGGCCCCAATATCCCAGAATCAGAGTAACCAGCTGAGAATTAACTCACCTGGTTGACAGCTAAAATCACAGCTCACTTAGGGATAGGGACTGAGTGCTTTCTGTCTTATCTACAATTTCAATCTCTTCCTCCTCCCGTTCTTGTGACTGCTCTGCTGCAAAACAGGCTGCCTCTTGTGATTCTTTCTCCTGCTCCCTCTTAGGAAAAGCTTCTTCATCCCTTAATAAATGAGCTGACTTCTGCTTCCACTGTCTTTTTTTAGTTATAGGGGCAACTGATATAGTGTTGTGTTTGGCCACAGTGTCTGTTGGTTTGTCTTCCCTCTCTTTTCCCTGAGGGTGCTGTATAATATTGAGCAGTGTTCGGTAGATACTGGCCAGGGCCCAGCACAGTGTGGTAAGTTGTGCCTCTTTGGAATAGCCACAGCACTTTTTTTTTTTTTTTCTTTTTTTTTTTTTTTTCCAAACATTCTATCACTTCATCAGGACCCTGTAGTTGTTCAGGAGTGAAATTCCAGTCCATTGGAGGTGAGAAGTTCTCTAGATACCTGGTCATATTCTCCTACAAGCTGTGCAACTCACGACCATATTCTCGTGGAGCCGAGGTCATACTCCTAAATTGCATGTTAACTTCAGACAAAACCAAAGCAATATTTCTAAGAAATACCAATAGAAGTTTTTTAACTACCTAAGAATGTTCAAGATACTAATAAGTTATTATATAAAAAATCACATAAGAAAATAGGGAAGGTGCCATTCTGTATTTCCTCCAGAAAAAAAACTTTCAGAGGAAGAAGTATAATTCTTAATCGTCTCCATGAGATGGTACCTGAAAGTACAGCAATGACTTCAGTACAGAACACAAATACCAGATCAAGCTCAAGGTTAGTGTTTTAATAAGAAATCTCCCAGGCAAAATATCACTAATCAGTACAAAGCACAGCAAACTGCAAAAGCTAACACCAATCTTTAACAGATACAGCAAAAAAAAAAAAAAAAAAAAAAAAAAAGAGCATGGTGCAGATCAGATAAACTAATAGAGAGAACAGATGAATCAATATCGTGACTCGCAACTGTTAACAGATATAAATCCCTTCTAATATGCTCTGGTCAATCTGTTATTATCTCAAACCCTTCAAGCCCCACATTGTTTGCCAAAAAGGGACTATCACGGTTTAACCCCAGCTGGCAACTACACACCACACAGCCACTCACTCACTTTCCCCCAGCAGGACGCAGGGGAAGAGAATTTTGGAAGGGTAAAAGTGAGAAAATTCATGGGTTGAGATAAGAACAGTTTAGTAAGTAATAGCAATAGTAATAATAACAACAATAACGGAAAGGAAAATAACAAAGAGAGAGATAAATAAAACCCAAGAAAGACAAGTGATGCAAATGAAAAACAACTGCTCATCACCAACCTACCGATGCCCAGCCACCCCCCATGTGGCAGCCTCCTGGCCAACTTTCCGCCCAGCTTTATATGCTGAGCATGATGTCACATGGTATAGAACATCCCTTTGGTCAGTTGGGTTCACCTGTCCTGGCTGTGTCCCCTCCCAATTTCCTCTGCATCCCCAGCCTACTCGCTGGTGGGGTGGTGTGAGAAGCAGAAAAGGCCTCAACTGTGTAAGCACTGCTCAGCAATAATGAAAACATCCCTGAATTACCAACATTGTTTCCAGCACAAATCCAAAACATAGCCCCATAGGAGCTAACATGAAGAAAATTAACTCTACCCCAGACAAAACTAGCACGCTAAGAAAGGCAACCTCACAGAAAAAGGAGTAAGATTTTGAACATTATATATGAAATTCATAGTTTTTACATATTTCAGCACCATTTTTATCAAGACACAGTATGTGTTTATCTGGGACCAGTTTAATCCCAAATGGAAAGGGAAATATGAGGTACCTGTAAACATCATTGATCCTACAGGCTGCAGCATAATGATTATGGACTTTAAAAAAGCAAAAATTATTCTGACCAAAAAAGCTACCCTGATGCTAAAGCTTTTATTTTCAGATCAGGTTGAGTTAAGAGCATACTTTTGTCTCACAGCAACATAAATATTACATGCGCATTCCTATATTTAGCCATTCTATGCACTATAGATTGAAAGAAGCAGCTAGATATTGCCTATAAAAGAGTAATTTTCTTGATCTTAATAAAAAACAAAAAACAAAAACCAAAACAAGCCACAGAGGAGGTAAGTTTTCCTCTTCCAGTCACTTAATCTTTTGTTTCCTCTTTTCCTAGAACAAGCCTTGACAAAGGCTATATAATATTATCTCATGATTTTGAGTGTAGGCTCTCAATTGTTTTGGTAATAAATTATATGCCAAGGGTTCAGGAAATCTTGGAAATTGAAACACACACATGAGGTTTTTCCACCAATCTTCTCCAGTTAGCAACTCTTAGTGGACCAACAGTACACAATTTCAGAATGGTGAGAGCCTACAATATACACATGATACATTAAAGTGAAACAGGGATACTTAAATTGCTAGCCCTCCAGGGCAGAAACTAAAATATAACCTGATCCCAACATGGAGTTCAAATAATAAATAATGGGTAGATTTCTAAGGCAAGTAGGCAACTGAAAACTCTTCTACCTGCAAGACGACCCTGCTAAAGCCCGGGAATGCTCACCTTGACCAAAACTGACAAGGCAACCTTCTCCTACCCCTGCCATTCCCTGGCAATGCAGGCAGGAATAAGTGGAGGCCAGGACAGAGACCTCCCGGGCCACCAATCTGTCACTACGTTGCACTACCTAAGAAACATATCCTAGAGGTATAAATTAGAGTACACAGGAGGCCATCATGAGTTACAGTTACTAAAGAAACCACACGAGGAGTTTGCAGCCCGGAGTCCCAGCTCTCCATGTGGTACATCGGCTGCTCCAGCGAGGTATGCCTCAGTGGCAGGAAAGCGCCTTACATCAATCACACTCATTTTAAAGGGGAGATTAGAGACAAAAGAATACTTTAAAAAATTATGCTTGTAATGAACAACTATTAATTTGAAAATCTGTATTCAAACTACTGAAACTCACATTAAAAAATAAAGGTAATAAAACCACATTTCTTTTTAGGAAGCTCTACAAGTGAAGAAACAGCATGTCTCCCAACTTTAATCTCCACTTTCACTACATGACACTAGGAAGTTCTGATGTATTTGGAAAAAATGCTGCTGTCAATTCTGTTTTCAGCAACTGCTGGAAGTTTGCTGGAAATAAAGGCAACTTATCTCGGATCCCTCAGTGGAGCAAAAATAATTCCTCATTTACTTTCTGCTTTGTACTTCTCTGATTTTCACTTTGCTAGTGCTGGCCCAGCATGGGGATGTTTTCTTTATTCTGGGGTGATGGGGATGTTTTGTTTATTCTGGGGTGACGGCACTGTTCCTGCATCACAAGTAACTCCCCTTTGGGCCAACAACCCACAGCAGCAACTGCAGGCAACTAAACAGCAACTGCTGTGCCAAAGCATGCCCCACCTCATGATCTCTCCGCAGCTCCGGAGGGAGAAGTTAGGTTAAGTATTCCCATACCTCTGTCAGCAAGTAGCAGAAGGTGCTTGTCACCAACGCTGGGAGCAAACTGCGCTCACAAAAGCTCCAGCACTTTCACCAGGGTCTCCTTGCTATGGTAATCAAGGCGAAAAAGCTGGTGCCTGCTTAGTTCACATTTAATAGAGGTCAGGAGAGAGCTGGTATGAACCCAGCTACCACCTCATGGCTTGGAAATACTCCTGGGTCCATTATCTTATCACAGGAATGTCTTTCCTTTATAGTCCATGCTTATGTGCTGTTTAATCACATTTTCACTCCTGTTTCCTCCCTAAATACACACCTTTTGGGGGGTCTAATTTCTTGATTGTCTCTTTTAGTTCATCGCCTTTATTTCTTGTTCCTTGCAAACAGGAATGATTATTCCTGCCAAGTGCTTTTAGCTTCTGTCACAAGTCTAAATTTCAAGTAAGCATCACTAAAGTACATTTGATTTGCTGGAGAAATGGTCCTCTTCGGCCACTGAATTCAATTTCTCCCATCAGAGGCAACCACATCATATATTTACTTTCCTAAACTGATCAGCTGCATCATTACCAATGATAAGAAGCCAAAATCTGAAACAGGGAGCATGGGGGTGGAGTACGGGGGTAGGGTGGGGTGTTTTTTTTGGGAGGGGGAAGGGGGAAAACACACGAAAAAAAACCCAACCCTTATCTTCAAGAATTTCATCTAGACTGAAAATGCATTGTGTCCAAAGGCATCTGGTATTAGGTCAATGAGCTCTCTGCACTGTCTCCATTTCAGTGTCTCATTGTCAGTAGCAACAAGAGCTTCACTGGACAAAAATATTGAGAAATGTCAAGAAACATCTCACAGCAGAGACAGTCAAAAGAACTCTTTATTAATGAAGGTTGCTCACATGAGTAAAGCTGCTTGGTATCCAGAAGCCAGGAGAGAAGGAGAAAGCATACATACATACTCTGAACACCTCCCAGTCAGAAAACACAAAATTATTTCATAAATGTAAATCGATCTATACCATAAACTCTTAGACACAAGTATTACTGGCAAAACTCTGATTATCAGCAGCAACAAAATACATGTTTATACTGCATGTTTTCAACATATCAAATACAAAAGTGAATTTTATAGCCAATCAAAAAAGATATTGGACATGCAGTTGAAAATGTAATATAAACAGAGGCTTAATAGACGTAGATTTTAATTTGTCCAGAAGAGTATTTCTCTTGCTTTTTCACAATTGTTTGAGAGGTGATAAATATTTAAGTAACATTAACAAGAAGCCATTATTTAACTGACGGTTATGAAATCATACTCTGAATGTAAAGTCTTTGAGACAAAATAATTCTGTTCTAGCATGGCAAATGCTTAGTTACAAGTGAACATATAGAGCAACCGCAGAACACTTCACACTCAGCAAAGTTTGGAATAATACCACTCTCCTTCAGTAAGAATCTAGAATTTAAAAATGGGATATTTAACAAACTATGCAGGATTTATTACCTTCAAGATGATATTCTAATTTGCACAATATAATCAGGTTTCCACGGAACAATGCTAAAATGTAATAAAGGATCCAGATCTGATTCCTTAGCAACTCCTTCCATTTAATCATAAAAACAAGATAAATCCTTTTTACCAAAAATGAAAAGATGGACTAGGCAGATAGGAAACAAATCAGTTAAGTACAGACATCAGAAACTAAAGTATGAGATGGCATACAAATCCTGTGGTTGACAGAGATAGATCTGTCAGATAAATTCAGAAGAATTAGAACTGACACTAAAACTAAGGCTTGAGCAGAAGCTAGTAGCAGTGCACAACAGGAAGACAGAAGGAGAGCTGTTTCAGACTTGTCTCTGCTTTGAAAAACCCCTAGCTTTATTGATTTGTGTCACCAACTCATCATCATTTTTAAAATAGCATATTTCAGAAAATACCATGTTCCTATAAACTGGGATTTTGAGAACTGATATTATTTGCATTGCCTGACGGTGCATTCTGAAAAATAACAATATTCCAGTGAAATATCATACATATCAAGTTCAAAGGAGACCTTATATAACATACAATGAGCAAATGCAGTACTTACTGTGAACACAAACTTACTTACTAGCAAGCGATGACAGTATAGCTTCCCTGTAGCTCAAAATAAGGTGCTCCTGGCTTATCAAATAAGGACAATATTTTCTGTGTCAGAAGCTCTAAATAAATCAGGAGTAATACACAAACTGATTGCTAATTAAATGATTTCTGAGCCTGTTGCACCTTCTTCTCAGGAGAGCAACAAGTTCAGAGAGTCTTAAGCAGTTGCTGCTGCTAGTGGTTGCCAAAGAGATGTCCTTCCATTCTCTGAAGACCACTGAAATGAACCATCCTCCAGCCACCCCTTTTTCCCCCTGCGCCTTCACAGACAGTAGTGCATGCATCAGCCAGTCCTCGCTTCCTCTCACACATGAAGTATAACTATTCCTCTATGACTTGGAGAGCAAGAGGGCAAAAATTAACAAAGCAAGGAAGTTACCAACAAATTACGCTAATTCAAAAAAGGTCTTTCTTGTGGTATGTTTAACCATCACCAGGAATACAATACAGTGGCTACCACAGTTAGTAAGTCACTTTGTCATTCAATAATGCCCTATAATGCCTAAGGACGAAGACATAAAAGATTAAACTTCTAAAACAGCTCCTCTCAATACAGTCTGATGATCAAGGAAGATGATGAGAAGGGAATTTAAGAAAGGCCCATTAGCAATTATTCGGCAAAAGGGAAAAACTATCAATGCATGCAAAAAAGAGTAAAAAACCCAGATGTTTATGTTGATACACCTGATGTGATTACAAATAAAGACTATACATTCAGCATTTTCTATGTCCTCCTAAACACCGCAGTTTTGTCACACGCAATGAGGTATTAAAAGCTCAGCATTTCAGCCTACCAGAGGGACTAATTAATACTTATGTAATCTGTGAGATTTGCCAGACCAAAACAAGTACCTCTGTATTAGACAGTTTCTTCAACTATCCTTCAGGTGGAGGACCCATTTATGAACTTCTTTGCACATAGCTGGTTGCAGTATGATCAGGTGATGGAAAGCAGCAATGAACACAACTATTATTTATCAAATATTTAAAAGGCAAAAAACTGTGCAATAGCATTACTGAATATACTGAAACATGAATGCGTCACATAAAGAGTTAATGCACTCCTCTCCAACTACCTCAACTTATTATTTGAAGCAATAGCCTTCTGATTATTGCAATATTTCATTCAGTCTCAGGAAAAAAAAAACCCACCATACGCTAAGATTTTTATGTGGTGAAATTCCTCCCTGTACCAGAGATAATCTTTAATTCAGTTCAACATACTGTTTTCATTACAACAAGCTACAAATTACTTCCAGCATAACCATAACAGGTAAGGATTATGTTAAACCACATTCTCAGCTGACAGCCTAGCCTTTCTTTAAGTGTTGTCATGACTTTCTCCAAATAAATTAACCCATCCAGTATACATGTTGACATTTTATCTCAAAAGAGAGAACCACACTGTAAATAAAGCGTTACAGAAAAATGGGTCAGCAGTGACTTGGCAAAGTTCTAATATTGATGCAAATATTTCTGGTATGAAAACCAGAAGAGTGCTGTAGGTATGAAGAACGCTTCTGTGAAGAGGAAATAGGGCAGGCCGATACCTTAACACTTAAGCAAATGTATTTGATGAGAATGCAGGAAATTGATACAATTGGGTCAAAACCTTTGAGGCTACTACACTTTAGAAAGCGAAGTAAGAAGGAAATCCAGAAGAAAACAATTTACTTAAAGGGTTTGGTCTGGGGTACCTATATACGTCTGTTTGCATGTCTGTGTGTGCACACATGTACATGTGTCTGCACATACATATGTATGTGTGCATTTGTGTGTGTGTATAGAAACCATCACTGGCTAATAATTTAAAACAGCTTGCAGAACAAAAGTACCTTCCATTCGCTGAGATATATACTTCAAAGAAAAAGAACAAGAAATGAAGAGCTGCTCAAACACATTATATAGAAGTATGAGCTTGTATCTTCCCACTCTCCCTAACACACTAAAAAGGCAGAAGGAATAAAAATACTCAGAGTAGACTTTACTTAAAAGATCCTAGAAAAATAAATAATAGATCTGAAGCATCATTAGTAGTGCAACGTCTTAAACACGTAGCTCTTTCTTTTGCCTTGGGAGCTCGGGAAGAGAGCAACTGGACCTTTCCATCATTCCCTCTTGTGACTTTCTGCAGAAGAAAGGGTTCCAACCGAAGGAGCCAAGGAGCTAGGTGAGGTCACCCAGAGAGTTGTAGGCAGACACCTATGCCACCACCCCACAATTCCCAGGGAAAGTCCACAGCGTCGGATGAAGATGAAGGCCAAGGAGCAGAAGGCGGCGGCTGCCTAACCTAAAATGAGTCACTCAGGTTAAAACATTGGGAATACACTGCAGAGTATGTTTCCGGCTAGCTGCCCAAATCCAAACTATTACAAAATCTCAAAGCTGAAGCTGAACTAATGCTTTAAAATCCAAATTGTTCTGGGTACCTCAAATCAATTTCAGTAAGTTAACTGACCATCTCAAGTGCAAAGGAAAATACAGAGCAAATACAGAAAAGATGCAGCTAGGGGGTTTAGAACTGAAAAGCGAGAGATTTTCACTCTGCATCTAATCCAGTTAACCAGATTGCCACCACTGGCTCAGCCCCAGTTGCTCTCCTAGTTGCTCAGCTCTTCCTCACTTGCCTCAGAGCCCGGGACCCCGTGGCTGCAGTGAAGGGGAGTGACGAGGGAGAGAAGTGCAAGGCAGATCGATCAGTCTAACAGAAAACTACTCCCTCCCACACACACACTGAGTATCTTTCTGTTGTAAGAGTTCTTCTAATTCAACTCTCCATAGTGCTGTGTGATCACCAGGGCTTGCACGTTAAAGTCATCAAGACGACAGCTACAAGGACGTCCCTTTCGGTACCAGCCTACAGTGACAGCACGTAACGTGAAATCACAAACCAAGGACACACCACCTCTCATCCCTCTCCTATAGCCAAGCCAAATTGCTAAGGGATAACTGATAATTAGCAACTACAGAATGGGCTCCAGTTACTCCCCTTCTGACCCAGAAAGGCTGACAATTTCCTCCCAGTCCCAACCAAAGGAGGGAGGCACCCACACACAACTTCCCAGCCTTTTAGAGTAATCAGTTATATTTCTAAAATCTGATAGCACCTCAAAGCTTACAAGCCTCGAATGATGCACAAAATAGGGCAGGGTTGGAGAGAGGAAGGCACAGTGATCGCTATCTGTGTTGCTTCCACTCACTACCCCAGTCCTGGGTTAGCCAGGGTTAGGCTTCCTTCCACTCCTTAAATGCCCAGGGGCAGAAGACCCACAGCGACACGTAAAATGGGATTAGACTGGATTATAGCTACCCAACCCTCAACTCCAACTACTTTATCTCAGGCATGTCTTCCTCTTCAGTCTATAAATTCTGCCTGTACTTACAAGGCATGCCTAAACTGGCACTAATAGCTCTGGGGAGGCTACTGCCCTTTCCATCCAAGACCAGAGACAAAACCTTCTATGGTTCAGTGATTCCCACTGCCTGGCCCTAGGTGGCTTCTTCCACAGTCGGTGAACTTTTTGTGGATCACTCTTTGGAGATGCTTAATGCTTCTCTGCAACAACAAAAATAGCCCTGCCATGTACATGAGGTATGTCAAGCAAATTTGTGAGGGACAAGCAACTAAATTTTTAGATGATGCAATACCTACAAGGGAAGGGAGCCAACTGTAGTATCTGGATAGAAAGAAATGCTCTAATTAACCTTCTAATTGGAATGAAACAGTGCAAGTGACTAAATTATACTCTGAACTTTGTATCTGAAAAAAAGGGGCGCTACTAGTTTAATTTTTAAACATCAGTTGCACATCTTTGATCACTGATTTGATATCCCTTGACAACATAATTACATCAAAATTTAATTAATTCTTTACATTAGATGTAGATCAATTAATTGACTAGTTTGGTCAGGCAGCTTCTGCTATGGGAATTCTCCTCTGGGATTTATTTATCATCAGTCAATAAAAGTATTATTCCTAAATTCATCTAAAACATATATTATTAGTGAATTATATCAGAAACTTGCTTGGATTCACTTCAAAGCACAGAACTGTAATTGGGCTTATTTCTATTTTATCTCCTGGGAAGCTGATAGGGCATTTTTATCCTGGATAAAAAGTTTTTAACAATGGAAGTGACAGACATTAAATTTCAGAGTAGCAAGAGAAAAAAAAAAAATACTGGCCATATATTCCCCCATGCCTGCAAATCTGTTCTATTAACAGCACGAGGAAAATGTTACAGAATGAGCTCTGAAACAAAACTGCATTACCAGTTGAGAGACACTGCCTGGTCTCGCACAGCACTGCCTATTGAAAGGCAGTATTAAAAAACCTCTTTGTAGTCTTAACAATAGTTGAGACCATTGTAACATTTGGAAAGTTTCTTCATTCCTGTTTTCACTAAGGTTTTTTTTGTCCTATTTTCACTGGGATATCTTGTTGCTAAATTATCCACCAAAAAAAAAGGAAAATTAAGTTAAATGGGTGACATAAATGGCACATTACTAGAGCTTAGCATTGGAAAATGGCCTCCCAAGGATGTAAAAAAATAGTTTGTGACTCACCCTGCTATTTTTTTATTAAAAGATGATCCATATCTTTTCTAGAGATAGGAGGAATGTGTTGCGCCTCCAATTTTACTGGAGTAGGGAAGCTCAATATTGCCTCCCAAGTAAAACACAGCTGCAGATTAGAATCGTCGAACACTTCCAGGGATGGGGCATCCACGACTTCCGTGGAGATTGCTGAAAGCTTTTGCTACAGAATGAAAGTGGGTTTCCAGAACCCCAGTCTTCACAGTGCAACAATCTTTCTTTTTGGTTGGTTGGTTGTTTTTCAAAGATAGTTACTTATCATTTAGTTGTGGTAATATTGTGCCATGCAACTTGTAGACTCACTTCTGTAGAAGTTTAAATAGGATCTACAAAACACGCTACAGAATATTCCAACAAAGCCTTAACCTCCAGGGTCACCTACGTGGGTCCTGCCATTCCAGATAACCCGTGTGCGCGTTTCCCAAGGGCCACCTCACAGCCTGTGTGAAAGTTACGGCACAAGGTGTACCAGCCGGGTGTCTGGCAACACACCCCTCCACACACCGCGAGCCCAGGTGGTACAAAGGCGTGCGTTACAAAGTACAAAAACTACAAATTACACAGGGCCAGGGCTGCGGCAGGTAGGCTGCTCATCAGCAGGACTGATTAAGTGTAAAATCTTGTTGATTTTACTCGGGGAAAAAACAATCTGTGGTAATTTTGGGGTTTGTCTTTCACACGTGTATTTGCATAACAAGATTACAGGACAGCACCAGGCATTGCAAAACTCGCTCTCATACAAACATATTTTTTTAAAGTGGTTTAATTGTGAACATTATCTTGACACATATTAAAATATTACTGCTGCTGCATTGTCACTACTGTGAAAATCCTTTCCATCGGTATACAGGTTTTCATTGTTATCATATAGACCCTAAATATTTCCTTTTTCCGTTGAGTTTCACATATGTGGTCCCTCGCAAAATGGTACTTATTTATCTTTCATAATGAAGTACTAACTGGCAGAAGCTGGGAGGGGGGCCTCAAAATTTTGTAACATCAGGTTGGACTAGAAACAAGAGATTTGTTTTATCAAATGATCTTAGTTTTGGTCCAATGGATAAGATAAATGAGGGGTTTCTACTATGCTGACAGATTTTATAAATTTTAGCAGCTTGCATGAATTTAAATGGATTTGGCTAAAACAGCCAAAAGAGATCCAAATGCCTAGAAATTTTACGTTGCATTGTTACAGAGTGCTAATTTCAGAAAATGCACATAACAGAAAAGTTCTGAGTATCCTGCTTCTGAAAGGCTTTTCTTCTTTAAAAAAAAAAAAAACAACAAAAAAAATCAAACAAAAGAAACCCCAACAAATCAACCAACAACCCACAAAAGATAACTGGACTTTCATAGACCAATGCACAAATATTATTAGCTGTTTTTTTCCTTTCTTTTTTTTTTAAGGTATATCTGTTTCTATCTTGATTTGTCTAGAGCTGAAAACCCCACTGTAACTGTGAAGTACACCTGCCTTAATCAAAAAAGTAACTGACTGACCATTCTAAAAGTAGAAGGAGCAGATTGTAACAGCATGATGTTACCTAAACGGATCAGGTTATCTTTTCTGTCTTAACAAAAGCAAAACATTTCTCATGAGCAGTGAACAAACTAACCGTATGTAAAAAAAAAAAAATCAGGTTTGTTAAACCACTAAAAGATGTGCTTACCATTAAGCATGTGCACAAGTCTTTCCCTGTACTGCTAACCCTATTTAAAATTAGGAACATTTGACTTAAAAATTAACCTCTTTTTTTTTCTAATAATACACTTTGGTTTTTTTCTAATCCACTTTGATTTTTGAACTCTTCCTGCACATCCGTAAGACACACAGCAGTTACAGGGCTGCCATTTTGTGAAGCGCAGTAACCTTGCCTCCTGCTGTAGCTGCACCCTCCAGCTACACAGCAGTGCAGCAAAGCTCCTCAAATTTCTCGCTAGTTACCTGTTTTGCCAACCTTACTTTTGCCTGTAGATCAGATCAGCAGCTAACTTCACCCACATGCATCTCTTGCCTATCAAACCATTTCTGCTCCTCTTGCTATGACAAAGTCTACCCAAGCCCCTTTTCTCTCAGATCATGGTAAGATGAAAAAAGGTAAACCTTCTAGATTTGGAAGATGGAGGTGAGGCATAACACAGGTCCACGGCTTGTTTATGTCCCCTCCTGTGCCTGCAATCAGGCATGAGGAGGTAAGGACTAGATAGGGAGAGGACAATGGAGCAGAAATGAAGAAACTTGTTTTTCATAATAAAGAAAAAGAACTCCATTTTCCCAAATGACTGGTTGCTTTCCCTCTAGTCTCTGGACAAATGGGACATAATAGCTAAATCGGAGAGGCACCTTCACCCTTCTTGCTCCATCGGTACGGTTGGCTGAAATTCACAGGAAGCCTGGAGCATCTTGTACCATGGCAATACTGCTGGCTTCTGCAAAGAAGGAACACTGGATAATTCACCAAAAGGGCAAGACTGCTTTCCGCATCCAATGTTTTAGTGTGCTTAGCATCTTACTCAAGTCATTTCTGCCTTCATGGATTAAAAATAACTTAATATAAGCATACATCTATTTTGGTGCGGAAGTACATGTTCATTCAAAAACCCATTTGTGAAAAGATTATAGAAAGATTGCAATAAGATCTCCCAGATAGCTGCCCACAACCACATACACTAGCCTTTTCACAGGTAAATCAAAAGATTGGAAAGATCAAGTTCTTCACCAGCACTTAAACCTGTTCTGCCAGCGACACTCCTTTTCAGCACTCAGAGGATGCCCTAGTGCTGAAAATGCAGTCCTTTATTATTACCACTCTGCAAGGATGCATGTACGGCGTGCTATCCCCCCATTTTGGGATGAATGGATCTACAGCACGGGAAGCCTTAGGCTTCTGTAATAGCCAGGCTCTGATGGCCTGTGTTATGTAATACTTACACAATAATACTTCCAAATTTTAAAATGAGCTTTGCATGTCGTAACTATGGAAATTTTACGTGTTGCTATAAATCATATAGATTTTTATGATATTAAGTCAAATGACTTTCTACGGAAGCAGTCAGTGCATTACAGGATATGACTTTATAGTCAACTGTACATCATGGATGTATTCTGGAGTAAGGATACATCTGAGAGACTTTATTTTGGAATTAAGGAAATGGACAAAACTGCAGCAAGTGGAAGCTTACGGTGCTTTGCCATTGCCACATTACATTATTTTTTAAGAAGTTCTCTTGTTATACTAGTTTTCTGTTGTTTAATAGGACTACCTGCTAGAAGGTGCTGAAGAACTTGTGAACTAGCTGGAATAATTTCCTTCTGTGATTCCTGGTAACTGAACGGCACCTATACAACCAGTAAGGATGAATGGTCTAAAGACACTTCCAAAACTGATATGGTTCACTGTTCAATCCACAGATAATAGCGTGTCTGAGACTAGACAAACAAAATTAGAAGTCAGATTTTTTTTTTTTTTTAAAGTGCTGCCTACAGTAATACCAACCACAGCTGTGTGAAAGCCAAGCATATAATACAAAACAATATATTTTTCTCTGTAACATATTTTAACACGCGGGAGACATGGAAATCACAGGACAGCTTTATTTGCTGTGAACACTTATCTATAGCACTCATAAACATACCAAGAGGCTCCATGGTAGCTCAGTCCATAATGGAAGCAGATAGATTTTAGGAAATGGTGTAAAGATGGATAGTGCATGCTACCTTTTACTGTCAGTAATATTTATTTTCTTTTATTTTTGTTATAAATATGAAGTACTTACTCAACGGCCATAAAATGAGAAATCATTTTGCTGGTAAAACAATTGTAAGTACATTTGGTTAGGAATTTTGACAGAAGGACATTTCCCACCAGTACACAGGAAAATAGATGGGTTTGGAACATAACCTGCAGAAATTTGATGGATTAAGTGCAAAAATAATTACAAAGAGGTATGATGCAAATTAAGTTGAAATATATGTATTACAAAACATCATATTAGTAATAATTTAATTTAAATTAGTATCATACATGCTTAATATTGCAGAATGGTCAAAATAATCAGTATGGTAATTGAGACTGATAACTTGCACAAAAAATGAAGCATTTTGGTTGTCTCATTTTCAGTGTTGAATTTTAAAACATCATCTTTTCATTTCAGTTCATAATAATTAAAGAAGAAAACAATATAAAATGTTAGCATTCCCCATGACTGGTCTCTCACTGATTTTGGGTTAGAAACACCGGAATTTTAAAACAAAGGTTGGCAGAGGAGGGGGTGTTACTGTCCCTGGTCCCATTCCTGCTCCTCTAAAAAAGTAACGATGGGAAGCAATTCACTGGATAACACTCTGTGTGATAAATCATGATTTTACCTCCAATCACCTTGAAATTTAGGATAGAGATCTTCAAGAAAAGTACGTGGTTAAAAATGGGATTCATTTCATCTATGAGGCTAGCCAGCTGACAGCCAAAAAAATTAGAGTTAGCCCCTAAATTCTGACCCAGAAAACACCAAGAAGAAAAATGGAAGAGAAAGTATACCAAAAGGAAAGACATCAACAATTATATATGACGCAGTATCATTGGGTCCTGCCATTTTCTTCATATACTGCTATAAATCACAGGAGATTTGAGAAGGTACATCACCCTCCCTTCCCCCAGGCACACATCTCACAGAGGGATGCAGACTGAAAGAGACAGGTTAGTGCTGAACAGAAGTAGAATAGAAGCATAACTGTCAACATTAAAATATATCTGCATGTGAGAAGTTTTGTTTCAAAATACGTGCAACATCAAATGAATTATTTACATGCGAAACTCTGCTGTGGTCTGAGAACATAAAAAAGGGGGAGACAAAGCAGATTCCTTTCTGGTTTTCTTTTTTTTTTTTTTTTTTTTTTTGCACCCTTCCCTTCAAATAATGATACAGACTCTATGGAACCTCCCTGGTATCACTCAATTTAAAAATCCAGGGGGGCCTGTGTATTCTGCTCCAGTGTGAAGAAAAAAAAAAAAAGTACTACTCAGGAAAAAAAAAAACAAAACAAAACTCACATATTAATTCAGAAATATTTCGCAACTGAATATGGCATTTTAGAACAGACTTGTGCAACCACAGCCATAAATGTATTTACACATTCCACCTCCATTACCTGTAATACTAATGAACACCAATTTTTGTGGCCAGCACACAACATACACAATATATAGAGCAAAATTCAGTCAAGTCCTAAAGCACCTCTACATACCAAACCATCCACCACCTATACACGTGTGAGAAAATTTTCCCTGTTGATCACATCAGACAACAACATTACTGTACAGTTCATATCTTGGGTTTGTTTTTTAAAGTAACAATGGCTAGAAAAGAAAAAGGAGCAGGAGCCTTGTTTCACCTGGAATGAGTTAAAAAGGCTCTGAGCAATGACATAATTCTGACATGGTAGCTAAGTTAGTTCAGGTTAAACCGAGACAACTCGGAGACAACTTCTATGTGAGGCTGCAGGGCTGAACCCACAAACTTCAGAACTTAATTGGATCATCTGTCGAACACTTTTTATAGGCATGTGATCTCAATATTCTTATTATTTGAAAGACTATTTATTACCACTCGCAATTTGCTTGGAACTTTTCTGCCCGGTTATTAAGAGTTCAGAAGAGGCTGAAGGCAGGATCTGGTATTATTTGTTTGTATTTGCTGATATCATAAACAGTTCTGGTGTTACAGCTCTCCCAGCACTGAAGTTCCAAGAGTTCATGTATATACACACAGCACTGGGATTAGTGGGTTTAATTTCTTGTCATGCATCTGCTGGGGCAGTGGAAGGCTTGAGGGTTTTGGCATTAAAAGACTGACCTAATTAAAGTTGATTCACTCTTCCCAGGTATAGAGTAGCCAAGTTTTGAAGCACCACACCCCATCGTATCATGAGGGTGGAAGCAGACTGGATCCTTGGAACATCTGCTGACAAGTCTATACCTGAAAAATAATTCATTTGACATAGGATAGCAAGTACTCAGATATCCTTGAGAAAATTCAAATTGAGAAGGGTTAGTCAAACTCTGTTCAGATAAATATATATATATATATATATGTGTATGTACTAATATGAAAATTGCCTACATATGAACTTTCATATCTTATTTCCATGCCTTGTTCCTTTGGTTCCAGTCATATTTTTTTTTTCCCCCCTCCACATTTTTGGGTTTCATTTATATTTTTCCTGCTTTATGTAACCATAACTGCTTTGCTTGAAAACACTATATTATGTACCGCATTATTTATTTAATTATTTGCCTCCTGCTACTTATATAGGAAAAGTCAGTGCATAATGAACATTTATGCAAAATCTACAATAATAATTCAGGAGTTGTATTATTTTTTCTTTAATATATATTTTAATGGTAACAAACTGCAGCATATGGCAATTCTTAATATAGAAAAAATATCTTTTCATTTCCACAGAAACAACATATATATTCATATATACACAGATATATATATACTGGGTGATACACCTATTACATTACAAATAAGAGTATGCATTTTTAAAAGTTAAGAACAGAACTACTTGCTCTTCCTGGAGTACATTTCCAACGTTTCACTCTGTCATATATTTCTTGACTTCACAGTCTTTCTCCATAATCTGCTATAGTCCATACCAGTCTCACCTGCTTTGATTTTTCTGAGTAACCCATATATGGGTATGTTTGTGTGTCACTGGACTATTAAATAAAATATTTTAATATATTTTTCACTATGCATGCTACCATCGACTTTTTGCAGTTATCAGATAATTATCAACCCCCCGAGCTTTCACTTTCATCTTAGTTTCCACTGAATTTCGGGCTTAGGATTGCAGGTACTAATACAATTCCTCGAGATCAGAGCACATATAACAAATGTAAATTCTCTTTAAAAAAAACCCAGGACTTCATTACCCAGAATTTGGAAAGTTCACAGAACCATTTCAATAGACAAAACAATTAGAAAATACCCCTACCCTGAGATTTCTGTTAACGTACTCCATTAAAAAAATCTAGAGGCAGAACTAAAGCATGTGACTTTATCCCACTTTCTGCATCTATAAAATCAGGTAATTATATTTAACTACTTCACAGAATACTCTTAAGCTGTTATTATATATAAAATTTGTGAAGCTTTTAAAACTGTCAAGACATGACAGAACTGGAATCAGAATAGAGGGACTCCATTATTCTCCCAGTTAGAATTAAACACCAGAAGTTCAGAGATTTATACATTATGAAGGCTCAAAGAGAATACCTTTTAGCTTTTTGTTAAGCTCAATACCTTAAACTCAAAGAACCTTTTAACTTAAGGCTTGTTTCCACCCTTTAATCATCCTTGTGACTCTTCTTTGAGCCTTCATCTATTTTCTTCTTTACTTATGGACACCAGAATTAGAGAAAACAATTCAGCCTTAGTCCTCTTAGTGCCAGACAGAGTGTCATCTCCCTTCCCCTCCCCAAATCTTCTAGCTTATGCACATCAAGATCATGTCAGCCTTTTGGCTGCTGCTGATGTTTTACGCAGGATGCAGTCTACTGCTCTAAAAAGAGTCTTTGTCTCTTGGTGCATAATATCACATTTGCTGTATTAAAGAGGTGATCTTGTTTTGTCCAGTTTGACAAGTATAATCACTCAGCAATTTGCTCCATTCATTATTATATTTTCAATCTTTGAATCATCTATAAACTTTGTAAGTGATTACTTTTACAAAGGCACAGATTAAAATAAAAGTTAAAAGTGTGGAGGACTGGGAAGCCACAGGTACACACAGATACTCAAAGACCTCAAACAACTGTGAACAGAATCATCTTCCTTTGGGCCTAATTCAGCTACTGTGGGTCCTTCTCGCCTTATGTTGTTCTTGTTTCTTCATGAAAATACCAAGTAGCACCAAGGGATTGACCATACAGAAGTCTAAATGTGTATTTTAACGCTACATCTTCATCAACAGCCCAACGTATAAGCACCTCGACAACACAGCAAGGTGTAACAAGACCTATTTTTAACAAATTCATGCTGACAAGCATTAGCTCGATCCTGTAATTCTCCTCTGTCTTTTATTAACCAAGTCATACACCAGTTATTCCATCATTTTACCTGGATCAGTATCCAAGCTTGTAATTACTTCCGTTACCTGGCCTACAACACCGGCGCTCATCAAGGTTTCTACCATCTTCTTGGTATGCCAGACTTTTGTAAATCAACAATGAGAGTCCAACATTAACTTCTTTGTCAGCTCTTTTTAGATTAAACTACCTGCAGATTTTAAAATAGCTAAACTGAAAACTGGACTTCCACCTATGTACCCAATGTCCCAGGCTACATGCCTCTGGAGAGGCAATAATATTTTTATTTCCCGTCATTCTACATTTTAAACAAAACATAGTCTTCCTATACCAACCTTTAAGACGCTCTCAAGGAGGAAAATCAACGACAACCAACAAAATGTGCTTTTCTTTCTCACCCAAAATTTTAGTGTACATAAGCAAAGATACCTCAACAGAAAGTCATACCAGTGCATGAAAGAAAATAACTACAACACCAATATTCTTCCCACTGCAGGCTTGGTTTATTCTGTTTATACACATGTGATCACAAGGCCAATAAAAATGTTAACTGAGCAAACAAAAGAAGGGGTTGCTTTAATTTGCTTGTAAAACCATGAAAAACTCGAAGTGTTTCTGATCAGGGAATATGTATGCCAAAATTCAGATAGAAGACCTTCTTTAAAATATGCGTAAGGAAAAGTAAGAGAGGAATAGGCTGTTACTTTTCAATTTGAGTAACTGGAGGTACCATAAATAACCAGGCAGAAAATTCATCTTCCCTTCTCTGTGATATTCAGCGAATCTGAGAAATAAAGGTTGAAATGAATCAGCTCTGGTATCCGAAGTAGCCAAGCTTTTGTGCTGGCAAGCATCAACATTTTAAAAATGAGAAAAGAAAAATCCCAGAACAAATATTGATTGATCACTCTGTCAAGCTGATGCTGAACCAATTATCTTCTTGGTCTCTAAAAATTTTATGTTGAAATGCTCTGCTTTTGAGGGTTCTCTTGGATATTTATTTTTCAATTAATCAGTAGTTTTATTAGTGAGTGGGTTTAGTTGCTGGGGACTGGGATAGGGGGTGAGGGAAGAGAGGGGAGGAGGAGGGAGATTTCATGCCTATAAAAGAGCAATTGAAGATCTGACTAAAGCTCATTTAAAGACTTCCAGTAAGAAACTGTGACCAAGGCTTAAAACACACTAAAGAAGCAGCTTCATCTTGAACTTCAGGAGCAGCTGTGCTCTCATTCCCCTTCCCCCAACACAGGAAACAGACCTAGAAACAAAAATAAGACAGGAATGCTCCTGTGCAAGCTAATGTTGTTGGCTTCTTAAACATCCACTACTCTTGTGCCAAAAAAAATGAAACCTAGGAGGATTTAACACTTCAAAGGATAGTGGGAGACTGCTTTAAACATAGAATTTTCTACCAGAGACAGATATTCTTTCATTTTGTAAACAAGCTGGAAAAATGTTATCATGAGTGCATGTCAAGACAGATTTCATTTATATTCCTGTACTACTTATGCAGAAATACACTCCTGCATATTACACTTTTACCTATTTTAGACTACAATTAATGCTGTAGCAATGTTATCTCCCATCAGGAAAAAAAAAAATGCAGCAGTTGAATCTTCTGATACCTTCCAAAGCATTCTATTACAATATGCAACTTGAAAGCTTAACGCTACAGAGAAATGTTTGACAAAGAAGTTCTCTCCTTATTAAGCAATGATACATAATTATATGTTCAAGGAGAATGTGAATAACATCTTGCCAAAGGAATGTACGGCCACATATGCTACTCACAGTATTCCCAACTACAAATTATAGTTACACTTTCACTTGTGTTATTAAGAACTTGGCCTTTGTTCAGTGCATTTCATTTTCCGAACAAAGGTAAAGAGAAGGAAAGGAAAGTGAGTGGTAGGCTAAGTTCTCTCTCGAACTTTAAAAAAAAAAAAAAAAAACTATCTAATTTTGACGAGTACAAATCATCTCAGTGGCTTGCTCTGCTTCACTCACCAAAAACAACTCATGTTTTCAACACTTAATTTAATATTTTGCAGGCTAATGGAAACTTTACATAATGCATTCTCCCTCATAAAGTTAAAATGTCAACGCAGTAGGATTGCGATCTTGATATGGAGAGAAAGGAAATGCTATCTTTAAAAAAATCTTCAGCCTAACAAACATGATGTGGAGGATGGGATGAACACTGATATGAAGACAAAAAAGAGGGGAAAATAATCTTACTTATTTTAGAAGAGTGTCTGTGTCTCTTTTTGAGCGTAGCACCCCCAGCCATATCTCTCTTAAGAGTGCTTAATGTTTGATTAAAATAGTTTCTTGGTCCCTCCTCATTCTGCTAGTGTCCTCCCTGTGGCAGGACATGAAAAACAGATTTAAAAAAAAACCAAACGGTTGATGTGATGTTAACAGTTATATTTCTAACTTAAAACCTAGCAAGTATTGTCAGATTAGTCCTCAGTCATGATGAACTCCAACTCCAGTGGTTTTCTTTTTTAAAAAAGCAAAAAAAAAAAAAAAGTACATTTGAACTTTTCTTTGTGCACTGAGATTTCATGGTCATGCAGCACTTGTGCATTCAGCACCTGCCAATAATTCCTCACAGAAATGGATAGAAAGCAAAAGCAGGCGAAGGGAGGATTTCAAGTTTTAACCATTCCCATCCATCGATCACACCCAGTCCAACCACACAATGTGGTCACTTAAAGCACTGTTTCTTCACTGCTATATGTAGAAAGAGGGAAATAACTTGCAGCATTTCAAAAAGGGTACAAAATAATGTAAATGGTTTTTTCAGTTTTAAGGGACTTCAGTCTAAATACAGATAATTAAATCTGAGCATGATGACAAAACAAAAGCAAGCACTGGTCACACCCTGGATATGTCAGTTCAGGAAAGATTATCATCACAGATGGTGAGCTTAATCCCAGACAACCAATTTTTGTCTTGAGTTCTCTTCCAGTTACCGGTATAATCTCTTGTCTCCAGAATAAAAATTTGGCAAATTTTTTGCAGGAAGACCTGCATACTTTCAGAATGCACTGCTTGTTATACCTGAAATGGAACAAAAATAGTGGATCAATTGTCCACCATACTGTCACTTCACAAACCCTTTTTCCCCATTCCATAAAGTCATATATTTACATCTATCACATTTTCTGTAATCACTGCTAAGAATAAGCACCTCATTACTACAGAAGTGCTTTATAATCCAATATAATGCCATTCAAACAACTTGATACTTGCTGGCTTACAGCAGGGGGACAGGTAAATGGACCCAAGCTTTAAACAGATTACAACTGAACTAAAAAAACCAAAACCACCAAACCAAACCCAAACACATCAGCACCTCTAAAAGAATAGCCCCATCTACAGAGGTGGTACTAGGCTATCACACTGGTTTTTACACTGACGTCATTACTGGAGCACAAAGCTTCTTATGCCTCGAAAACAATATCGAGAACAGATTGTAACAAACTCTCTGACTTGACTGCCAAGAGTGGATGTTCCAAAATGCTTGACCTGTCATGTCCCTGCACTCAAAGCAGGCTTTCTATCAAGTTCTGGTCTAAAGGAATGCCTGGGTATTTTTTTTTTTTTATTTTCTTCTATGCTTTGCATGGTTATAGTATTTACGTTCAGTATATCTATGACATACTAAGCTCTAAAGGTCTAGTAATAAAATTAACAGGAGTTTCACAGCAAAAGGACCAACCTGGATGGGAATCATATCACAATGCATTTCAAAAAATGTACATACTGATGGAAGTAGGCATTTTCTTATATACAAGCTATATTTGGAAATGCCAGCCAGGTCATAATACAAAACAAACAAAAGCATAAATAAAATCCACGTTCCTATTTTGAGTTTGTGAAAACAGTCTGCAAACCAAGCAGTCTTTATGTATTGCATATCACACACCAACACCTCAAAGGAATTTATACATGTTTTTGTACATAGCTTAGTAACAAAAAGTCCTCATGCAAGTGTTACAGAAATTAACTACGTAAGAATTCTTAATTATCATTATACATTTTCTGGTTGCTTGGTAAACAATAAATTTATTTGATGATTTTTCACTTCAACACAGCAATGGATTATTCTGCAGACATTTAGAACTGTGTTACATTTCTGTAATGATATACAACATGACAAATACTGCACACCATTAGATTTCAAAACATCGTATTGTAAACAGAAGGCTCCAAACTTACAACTTATAAAGCTGCTTCATACCTCTAGCATGTGGTATATGCTCACTTCATCCATCTAAAAATATCTCATTTGTAAAAATCCAATCTCTGGAAACATGACTAGATAGGCTTAAAATAGTCAGTTCGCTGATGGATTTATAACTTTGTCTACATTTCACAATTACAGTCAAAAGCAGATTTTAAAAAGAGTAAGTTCATACCCCTTCTGCAAATAGGCATTTGCAACAGCCTTTGAATTAAGTTCATACCAGACTGCAGCCCACATAATGAAAAAATATGTTGTTCTATAAGAAGATGAACTAAAAGAATCTGCTTTTTTACAGTTTCATATCCTATGTCTGCTGAAGAGACTCAGAGCCTTACAAACTTCTGCTATAACCCAGACGATGATGCCCATGACGATGACAACCATGAACTGCCTGTCCAGTCAGTATATACATACTCAACTGCTAAGATGTCTGCTGCCTCACAGAGTGAATCCAGAGCTATGCTCTTCCTACCTTGGTAGGGAGAAGCATGACTTTGGTCTCCTTCATCTCCTCAACCACTAAACAGTACAACATCTGTAGGAATCCCCTATCTTGAGCAAATTAACACTCTTGTCGAACGTGGCTGACGTTTAACAAAGCGAAGTGCTCTACCATGGGAGGGATGGACAGACAGAGACAACACAAACGACACGGAATCATGGAATTGTCAGAGTTGGAAGGGACCTCTAGAGATGATCTAGTCCAACTCCTTTGCTAAAGCAGGATTGCTTAGAGCACGTTACTCAGGACTGCACTCCTGAGTTTCCACACTCACCTGACATTTAGTTTTCACCACACAGACTAGCCTTCGTTAGTAAGTGCTCTAATCAGTCAGAAGTCACACTAGCTGTACCCATCAACATGCACAGGGCACACAAATCGATTATTTCAGTTTCTTTTTCCTCTCAACCTTTTCATACTCTTACATTCAAGCAGTCCAAGTTAAGATCCAGTGAAATGGCTATACTTGTCAGCTGAACAAAACACCTAAATAATGTAACATTTCACACCACGGTAGCCAGTCAGGCCATTTCATGAGGGAAAAGCACCGTGCTTTGTATGTGCTTCCTCACAGAGGGGTAAGAATAGGCATTGTCCTCTAGACTTCATCTTTGGCTATTCAGTTTCTACCGCTGGTTAACTGGGTATTGGCTGTGTGGAAATAGTAAATTCAAACAAATGGGCAAGAAAAAAGCTCCGGAGAAGCCCACAATAGTATTCCACTCTTAACAGCTCTATTTTTAATAGACAATTGGATTTTTAATTTTAAAGGCCATAATACTGAGTTTTTAATCAATGCTTAAATAGGATGAATCCATAAAAAGATGAGTTATTTGAACCGAACACCATATTGTGCTGTTGACCCTAATATGCCTGTTCCTCTATCTATTGCAATTTTGATGTTACAAAAATATACAGTAAATGAAGCTCTGGACGATGATATTTAGCTCCCTTGAAATCTCCTTTATGTTCTGCCAACTTCAATTCTGATTTGGACTAGAATGGTAACTGGTAAATGATAATCTGGCATGCACACATTAGCAGAAAAACAAACAATATCTTTTTAAAAGTACAATAAACCAGATAAATTTTCATCTCACACCAGAAGAGTTTAGCTTCCAGTCCAATGTACTGTCTTTATTCCTTTGTTGCTGATTGCACAAATGGCAGAAAAAGATTCTGTTACACATTAAGCTTTTAGCTGTACAGTCTTCCATTTAGCGGTTGCTGTTCCTTCTCTTTCCCTTTTCCCTCATTTTAAGAGATACCACGAGTGTGAAATCTGCTCAATTTCAAATAAGCAGGGTAGAATAGTTTCACAGGGTGAATCAGTCCCAATTTTTATGTTTGCTTTTATGGATTTGAAAATGCATTTAATGTTATTTTTACTATTTAAAAAATATTCTCACTATTGGATAAAGCATCCAACAGACGAGATGGGAAAAAGTGACCTCGGAGGACTGCAATGAAACCGACTGTGACAACAGTGTCACAAATATGCAAAAATAAACAAAAAGGGAAGAGAAAAAAAGATAATTACATAGATTTCTTTTTTATAGTAACCTTACCTATCACTTGTCAAAACACTTTCGCTGTTGTACAACTCCAAGATTGAAGGTGTAGTTTTAAATACGGACATGTATGAAAAGATGAAAAAAAGAAAATAAAGTACTATTTTAAAGCTTACGTTCCTTTTAGCTTCTAATTAATAGTATCTTTGCTATTTTAGGAGCCTCCTGGGTATTTAGAGGGCTAAACTGCAATAAAACCAAGGTACATAAATGAAACCTATTAAGGTCGTCTTAGTCAATAAAAACTAATTGCATCAAACAATAGCCGCATCAGAGGGACAGTGAGCAGCAGAAGAGGAGGGCACCTCATGCAGTCCCTAGGACGAAGAGAAGGCTGCTTACAGCCCCTTGAAGCGTGACACTTCCATCCCCCCCCTTGCTGCCCTCCCGCACCCCCGCCCTCCTCACCCATCAACAGGAAGCCATTTGACAGTAACATTTCAACAGCCATATGGCTGTGCCATGCAAATCTGGCCTTGCTGCCTCATAGTGTTGCTGTTAACCTCCTCCCCAGCTTCCCAAAACATCTCCTGACAGATGCATTTTGCCACAGTAAACAGCCGTGGTAATGTTTTCTTCCTCATGCTCTTCAGGGAGAGGCACAGAGGCTCCATCCAACGTGTTACGCTGCCCCAGAAGATGCTTCATCCGAGTCAGAAGGGATTTGCGTGCATCAACATGCATACGCAGCGAGGAGCCAGCCGTGACACCGAGAGGTGTGATGCCCAGCACCTTGTGAAGGTGGCTCCTGTCCTGGCTGGCCTGCTGGACCCCACTACCAGGGGCAGGCTCCCCAGAGAGACAGAGCCCAACCCACTGACCTCAGAGCCATTCTGGAAAATATGGTAAACAACAGAACTTAACAATATGAAAGCACCTACACGGTTTCTAAAAACATGGTGATAAATGAAGCCTAGTCCCTACCTTAGACAGAAAGCATTTGAAAAAATCCTGTGTTCAGTGCATGAAGGAAGAAGTACCCCAAATATATGTAAAACACTCAAACTCAATTTATACACTGTCTGGGGTACTACACGAGTTCCCTTTTTTCCTACATTATGACCTAGACTGCATATTTACAACTGGTTCCCTCATCTGACTAAGTTTTCATCTGTCATCTCCACACCTGTCTCTTCATTTTAGCCTTTGAATATCACTATAATTTATTTCATACCTATGTGACAGGCCTCCATCTCAGAAGGGGAGCATTTAACTTCACTAAGGACTAACCAGGAGTAACTAACTGTGACTAGACAATGTTTGCAATTTGCATTTTTTGCTTTTTGTTGCAGAATGAGTTTGCATTGCTAGCGGATATATAAAATTCAGACTGCTAGATATGTAGATTACTTGAAACTTTCAAAGCACCATTCCACATAGGTATTTCTCATTAGCAATTAATAGAGTTGATAACTTTCTTATTACTAAATGCCACGTTATTTACACAGGAGCCTCACAGACTCATTCTTCCTTAAGAGCACTGCAGACAGCAGCCACATCCCTTCACCCAGCCTTGGCTCAGACGGGATTGAAGGTACACGAACAGCAATCAAACATAAACCACAAAGACGAACCAGAAGACCCAGCGACCAGCTGTTCACTGCCCACTGAAAGCTTTTAGTTACCGGGTATTGTACTTAAAATCTACAAGGTAGAAGTAAGATGGACTTTAAAACATTTCTACTCCAGACAGGAAATTCCTAATGATTATAAACTAGCAATTAAGGCCAAGTCCTAAATACACACACACTACGTTTTCTGTACATGATTACTGCTGTTTACTTCCATGAAACTACTGTGTGTGCAATTATGCACAGGCATAAATATTTAATACCTACGGCCATATCCTATATAAGTAGAAATGTGTGGCCTACTATAAAGACACACATTTCACAAAAATATTTTTTAAGTATATAAATACATTTGGAAGGGAAGTCTCTTTTTTTTTTTTTCCCCAAAGTCAAACTCTTTTAAGATTCAACTTAAACACTAAAACCAAAGTGCTGTTTGTTAGCTGCATTTTGATTCAGAAGTTTAAGAAATGGAAAGCTAAATATTAGGGGAGAAATTACTTGATTAAGTTTACTTCTATGCCGAGGCAAGCTCAAGGAAGAAAGAGACATATTTGTAACCGGTAATAAGATCAGTTCTTGGCTCTAAACACAGCTCCTTTTTAGAAAAGTGTCAACCTGTGCAGTACTGGCAATCATACAACACCTGAAATGGTCTGCAAACTGCTATAGAAACAACTGGAATAAAGGCATACATGCCTATGTAAGGAAGCATGATGGAGAACATCAAAATTTTGGCCTAATTTTGATCTTGTATCAGCAGGCATCATCAACTCCTTTATATAAATACTCTTTTTATCATCGGCATTTTAATTAAAATACTTGCAATTATAATGACAAAATTACAGTTTTGTAAAATAAGAAAAGCATATTTACTGGAAAATGAAGTATATCTTTCTAGCAGCCAAACAACTGGATATGATCTTGTTGTGGTTTAACCCGGCAGGCAGCTAAACACCACACAGCCGCTCACTCCTCCCCAGTGGGATGGAGGACAGAATCGGGAAAAAAGGTAAAAACTTGTGGGTTGAGATAAAGACATTTTAATAGGACAGAAGGAAGGAAAAACAATTAATAATGACAGAAGAATATATAAAACAAGCGATGCACTATGCAATTGCTCACCACCTGCCAACTGATGCCCAGCCAGTCCCCTAACAGCGGCCGGCCCCCTGGCAAACTCCTCCCAGCTCTATATGCTGAGCATGACCTCATACAGTACGGAATAGCCCTTGGCCAGCTGGGGTCAGCTGTCCTGGCTGTGTCCCCTCCCAGCTTCTTGTGCACCCCCAGCCT
Organism: Limnodromus scolopaceus; assembly: GCA_028565335.1. Taxonomy (NCBI): domain Eukaryota; kingdom Metazoa; phylum Chordata; class Aves; order Charadriiformes; family Scolopacidae; genus Limnodromus; species Limnodromus scolopaceus. Next base: position 133,932,380 of record JAOXNO010000001.1, read on the forward strand.
CCTCACTGGCAGGGCGGTGTGAGAAGGTAAAGTCCTTGGCTAAGTATAAGCACTGCTCAGCAATAAGAGAAACATCAGTGTGTTATCAACACTATTCTCATCCTAAATCCAAAACACAGCACTCTACCAGCTACTAGAAAAAAATTAACTCTATCCCAGCTGAAACCAGGAAGGATCTAAAGATGCATTGCTTAAAAAAAGTGAAGCAATTCTTTGATTTAGAAGACTTGAAAACACCAATATGTAATTTCCTTTCTCCCCAAATACACACGTACCAGAAGAACCATGAATAGCAAGTGTTCTTATAAGAACGTTTTTCATGAAAAGTTCACTTTACCTCCCACACACATCAAGTTGACAATTGCAAATCAATGCAAAATGTAAGCACCTACATCCCAAGATAACCCTCGGTGCTCAGTTAAAAAGTCTGTCATCTGCTTAATTTTGGTTTGGTGAGGGATACAGAGAGGTTTGTTGTCTTGTGGGGTTTTTTGCTCTGGTTTACTTTCGTTTGGTTTTTTTTTTAAAGATTCATCTGCATGACAATTTGTAGCCATTCATTAACACTCGCAGAACCAATTTCCTCTTTCAGAAAGGCCACTTCTCAATGAAAGGCTGAAAACCAGCGCTATGTAAATGTTCACCTTCCAAGAGATCACAGCCTCTTAAAGCTACTGGTTTGCTACCAGTCTCAAGCAGGCTTACCACTGGTAAGAACACCCAAGAAGATCAAACTTGGGAAAAGCTGGCGTGCGTGTCTCTCTGCGTGTGCCCCTCTCTCCAATAAGACCATGCCATATCAGCACTGTTGTTTATTTCTCTCTCTCTCACTCCCTCTCCCTCTCAAAAGGAACAAAAAAATCTAATAAGTGAAGCAAGGTCTGCAGGGTCAAAACACTATTTCTCGCCTGCGTGATGTGGCATACACCTCACTAAACATCACTCTTCACAGGAAGCAGACTAGCCTAGAATAGACTTTGAAACTATCAGGTTCAAAAACTGTGAAACCAATCGTCAGAGAAACCTTTTTGAAACAGCAACTGCAAAAGACCAACAAAAAAACCCTGTCAGTTGGGTGAGGTGTTCCTCATGCAAGGACCAAATTATAGTCCTTTTCTCTGGCTTACTTTTAAATGTGAAAGGTCTCTTGGGACCCTAGCTTGCTGGTCTGCTAGAAACTGTCTTTATGTTTTCACATATTCTGGGGAGATGGGCTTCCCTCCTCATTTGAACAGACTCATGAAGATACAAAGGTAGATGCTGTACAACTACATAAATGCACGTATTAGTCACTGATTGGCTTGGGTTGAAGAAATAAATGAAGTACAAAAATGGCCTCTTTCCATCACAAGCTGCATGCTCCTGTGACAGGATTCTACTGTTCACTTTTAATTTTTTTTTAACTTCAGCAGCCAGATTCATAACTAAGATTTCTAGGAAATTTTGTGAAACAAAAAAATAATAAGTACTAATTAACAATCCTAAAGAAAATAATTAAACAGTGTATGTAGTATTGAACAACTAACCCCAGACTGTTTTGCTAGGTCAACATTGCAAACCCATTATATCATGATGAGCTGTAAAAGACTGCTGTCAACTAGCTTTTGCTAGTTAATCGAAACTTTAGGTGTACATCTAAAATTTCATTTCGTAGTTTCTATGGCTTGAAATTAATTGTTCATATTTAAGCAGCCTAGAGTATGCCTCATACAGGTCCACATTCTCAACCTAAAAGAAAAGAGAAAGAAATGAGAAGGGAGTCTAAGTTACTATTTTATGGGTCCATCCCATTTTGGTTTTCACATCAGATTTCTTTTAATAAACTGTCCTCAGGCAGCAATCAGATCTCTCTAAATTACTAAGGGAAAAATAAATTAAAAAACCAACAAAAAAAACCTCTCCAAACCTGTACTATATAAGAATTACATAGAAATTGCAATGTTCATCATTTGATATTACTTATTTCTAGATATTCATTCATATAATTAATATGTAGATCTGTTTAATTTTGAGAAGCATTTAATTGTTGTTGTTTTTTTTTTTTTTAATTAGGTCACTATACCTCAAATTCTTGTTCCTCTAGGGTTTTTGTTGGCTTAAAAAAGAACAAGGTTCCCAGTTGCTACTATTTCAACCACAAAACATGTTTTCATGATTTTCAAGGTAGGAAATATTTGTAATAAATACTAAATCAAACCACTACTACATAATAGTACATCTTTCCACTATATCAAATGTTACATTAAATAAAACTAAACACATATGGGAAACAAACTTATTACAAATTTACAGTAAAGATCCCCTAACTTTAATACCAACCATATACCACCTTCACAGAGTAACCCGTATATTTTAAATAAGGAGCTGCTGCTGAAGATCACGACCAAATTTTGCCCTTTCAAGAAACAAATGAAGACAGAAAAAAAACTCCAACACCCAAACCATCCATACACAGATTGGTGGTAGTCACTTGGAAGGATCTTTTTAAAGTACTACTTTATTTAATTTTGGGGAAAAAAAAGATGGAGGTGATCTGTTGTTAGAATGTTATGATACACCTGAGTAAAAGTAATTACTTAATCCAGGCACTAAGCAGCCACTACTTCCTCTGATTTCAACTGGAGCTGTGAAAACCAAGCCACTTATTTAGGTATCTATATTCGAAAACGTTGGCCTCTTAAAAGCACCCAGCTAGTACACACAGAGACACAAATTATTAACAACATAATCAGCATGAGCCATAGCCAGTATACAAACAGTCTTGAGTGTCTGTCATAAAAGCACAGAAATAATGAGGTGCATGTAACCTTAGTGTTTACTGCCTTTTAGGTTAAACTCAACAGTCTGTTCTCGCCTGACAGCAACCTCAAACAACCTCTGGCTTTAGATCCAGGTTGCTACATTAGGAGCAGTACTTTGCTCCTAAAAATGTAGTCAGGAGAGGGGATATTACCATGTGTTTATCCAAGTTGCTGGTGGTCTAGCTGAAGTAGCCTACTGCTTTTCAGAAAATGTTTTAATGCCTCTAAAGGTCGATTAAATGACAGTCACAGCTATGCAAGAAAGTTTTAAGCAGTTAACAGCCTTTGGAAAAAAGCTGTATAGTCTGAATTACCTTTTCCACCGCATGTGCTAGGATGGTCTTAAGACTGAAGGTAACAGCTGTTATCTCAGTGGGACTGTCTTGTTTTTGGTGTCATAATTATACACTAGTATTTCTGGAGGGCAACAAATTTTGTTTAGAAAGCAGAAACAATAACAAGTTGAGCCACACCAAGTCCCAGTGACAAAGCAAGTTGCTGGAGTGACTGAGTGGCATTACTGCATCACTTGGAAAAAAACAGTAATGGCACACATAGCATACAGCTTTAAGAAGACCAAGACAGCAGGCTTCAGGGAAGAAAATCACATGTATACAAACATTGATAATAAATAATAATAAACAGAAGGTCTGTTCATTACATTATGCAGAACCTGGAAGAAATCATTATTCATCTGCCTGCCTGCTCAGCCTGTATTTTAGTGCAGTCTGCAGGAAATAATTTCCAATATTCCAACAAAAAAAAAAAAAAGGCATGAAGGTGGATGGCTTTGTGTATCTGATTTCATCAGAACCCTGAAACCTAAGTGCTGAAAACCAGAATAATCAAATGAAAGACTACAAAGCAGACTAAATCCACCCCAAAATAAATGAAAAATGCATGTACATACACGCATTACATAGAAATCAGAAAGAGGGACTCGTCATCAGCTCCTTGAGCCAAAGGTTATCTTGCTGAAAACAGCAAATCTAGTTAGCAAAAATATTTTGATTATGTGACTTTCCCTTTGGAACAAACTAGCAAGAAGGAAGGAGTCAAATTTACTTTTTCCTTTTATAGGCAATTCTTGAGGAAAGTATAGCAATAGTCATAATTCTCAGTACTTCTAAAAATGTCATATTCTAATTACAAAGTGCTGTTAATCCTTCTTATGCACAAAAAGGTAGAATACAGTTTATTACATTTCAATCTAAGGGATTAACATATTACTATTTATTTTTATTGGCAGTGCGCCCAAATACCCCAGATCTGCAAGACTGATAGTGAAAAGGAAAATATTTCAGGCCTCAAAGAGAGTAGATCTATGGTCGCCTGGAATGTGTAAACAGCCAGAGCCTGTTTTACTTCCCACCCCCACTCTCACCATACACACCTCCTCTACCTAACCCCTCCTTACATTAACATGGAGTGCTGCTCTCAAGCAGAGAGAACAGAAATGTAGTAACATCAAATAACAAAACTCTTGACATTTTAAAATGCAAGAATTTGGGTTTACTGAAATGTGATGGTACCATATAAATGGCTGGAGTCTAAACAAAACCACTACTGCATAAGACCCCAAAAAAAAGAAAAGAAAAATCAGCTGAGCACGCTTGCTATGCGACAGACCTGATAAACACAAACTAAGGGAATCCAAATGCTCCTCTGTAGATTATTCTTTGTGCAACTAAAGCTCAGACAAATCTGTGTCCTATCAGAGAATACTGATCACAGCCCTACAAAAGAGAAGGGATATTTTCATAAAAATTTGCACAATATAACAAAACTGATGCCAAAATTTAATGTTTGTATAAATTACCATCAGTAAAACCAAGTATTATTACTTGCATAATGATATATACACCCACAAAGCAGTAAGCCATAAAAATAGATATCATCACATCCTTAAGAAGTTTACAATATAATTAGATCAGTGGTTTTTAATCTCTTTAAGTTTGTGGACCTATAAAGATACCTTGTACAGTGAATTTGAACAGAATGACAATAGACATTTTTTTTTTCCCCCACACATCTCTAAAAAAACAGTTTGTGTGTCCCCTAGCAGCTTCCAAGCTACAGTTTGAAACTACAAAATTAGAGAACCGGTAAATAATACTGCTTTTATTTACCTAGTAGCTTTAGTCTTCAAACACAAATCAAACAAGAATGTACCAAAAACAAATAAAAAAAGAAAATAGCAATTAAAACATATAAGCAAATAGCTGTGTACAGTGAGAAGCTCAGAAAACCGGAGAGAATAAAAATTAAAAACTTGAAAAAAACAATATAGTATAATATAGAGTCAAACACTGAAAGGCAGTTTTATAATGCTGTTTACAAATAATAGGTCACACAGCTCTCGTACTTTTTCTTTCTTTTAATTTTGCTGGTTTTATGAATGCATTTGGCTAACATTCAAAAGAACACATCCATAGACTAATGAGGGTAAAATGCTGGCTCAAAGGAGACAGAAGCAAACGGTCTGTCAGTAGAATATTTGCAAACAGTTGAAATCAATAATAAATTCAGCCTAACCAAATGCAATGCATACAAACAGAAATTAAAAGACTGAGGCAATTGGCAAATACATAAATGATATTTCAGGCCACAGGGCATACTTTCTCACATACGTTAGCACATTAAATAGGCTGGCAAGACATTCACTCCACTTGAGACACCAGAGAAATAACCATATGTATTTCCGAAGACAAAAATAACAATCAAGACAATGCTAGCAGCATAAATAATTATATATTTATGTAAAACAACTATTTGTAGAATGTCTGAGTCATCAAGTGAAAAAAGTTTGAGTCACAAATTTATTTTTAAGGTTAGAAAAATAAATTTAATGCTCCTTCTGCATAATATTCCACTGCATAATATCCTCTGTTGACATACACAGAGCAACTACCCCAGAGAAAAACAGTACATTAAAATAAAACACATACACCGCAACACCAGCACACAGACATTCCCATTCTAGGGTTGGGGTATTTTTTGCATTTAGCAGCAGTGAAACCTTCATATTTATTTCATATGACCAGCATCTAATACAAAGGAGGAAGTGTTGCACTACACACTGTCAAGCCTTCTGCCTTCCGACTGAGCCTCCCTGGTGTCAACCAAGCCAGCTGCAGGACTCTTACCCGCAGAAGGCTTTGCGTGGCTGCCATTAACCAGTCAGCTAAGGTAGGCCTGGCGCTGCGGTCTGTACAAAGCAATGAGAGCCAGACTTGCTGAGATTGATCGCAGAAAGGATTAGTATAGCTCCAGCCTCTGGCCCATGTAAAACACATGGGGTATACCCATCGCTGCGTGGGAAGGCTGGCACGTGGTCTCGACAGAGGGCACAGCATTCATAACCCTTATGCAAAAGGCACGCATTGGATGCCAGACCTGACAGGTTGGCTTCTTATATGGTAGGTCGCAGCTGGCAGAATAGTTTTGAGGCTATACCTGATCTAGACAAGCAGCAAAGAGAGCGTCCTGCCACTGCTCACCCGTTGCTTTATGGGTGGCTGCTGCCAGAGTTTCTTCGACCTTTTGATGTAGGCTGGCCTGAAAAACTAAGGGCACTTGACTGAAAAAAGTCACAGTTCCAATTATCCATCTAAGCTGGTAACTTCACAATGTATGTGTTTGCAACCTCAAATTGCTAAGTCTTAGACTTTATACTGCAAAACAGTAAGCCGAAGTAAATTTCAACACAGGTCCTGCACATTTTAAAGAAACAGCTCTAAATCTTGACTTCATCTTTGCCAGCTACAGAAACTTCAAAGAACATTGTGAGGACTCAGATAAGAACGGTATTCAAAATAGATTGTGGAAGTTATGCCATACAAAAAACTCTAATTATGTGGGCTACGGGAAAGGAGAGGGACACCACAATCTCTGTTGCTTTACAGGAACACTGACTGTCCGGACTACAGCTAAAATCATGCACGTCACCCACTGCTTTAAAAAAGGCTCAGAAATGTTTACTTAATCAGTCAAGAATCTGTGCTGCCATCATATAAGGGCTGATCCTAGAAGTCTCCTGCACATGCCAAATACATTTTTGCAGTATCAGGCCATGGCTATAACAGGATTTGTTAAATGTTCAGAACACAAATATACCGTGAACTCTGTCCTCCTGGTGTTACCTGTGTATTGTGGAGCTGACAGAAAGAAAAATCATAAAACAGACAAAATGTGAAACACGTTAAAATGAAACAGCTTAAACTTCACTGGAGACTCCAATAGTTTTCACTGGGAGGGAAAGGGACATTAAAAAAAAAAAGTTTAAAAGCAATTATAAAAAGGTTGGAAAAAACTAACAGAGGCAATCTAATACTCTAAATCCAACTCTATTAGCCAATAAACTAACTTACAGCTTAACAGAAGATTAACAAATTAAAGCAATCATTACTTCTGACTCTAAACTGACCACCAAAAGGAAGATGAAACCTTTTTTCGTAATTTTCTTTTGATTCTGTGGTATCTTAATTCATAAGTTGGTAGAAAATGGGACTGTACTTTAGTAAGCAGAATTTAACATTCACATTTTTTAAAAAACTAGCAAAAAAATAAACTGACAATGTGTTTTGATCTTTAAAATTCTTCAAAACCAATCATTAATAAAATGTTCGCAGTAGTTCTGTAGGATTGTAGGCAGATAAATCATTTACATAAGTGGAATGTAAATGATTTATCCAGCTGTGGAAAGGAATGCCCTATCAATTGCCTTGTAAAGATGTTAAGGAACAGATTTTTTCTTCTAATAGATATTTCAAATTTACTTTAAAAAAAACAAGGAAAAACATTGTACTTCAAAATAGTCTCATGGCAATACGAATACAGGAGCGAACAACTACAAAAGTATTCAAACTACAAAAGCATTCAATGTAATTATCTGAATGCTTTTTAAATATGTACAGGATACAGGTCACTATATTTTTAGTAAGAGGAAATTAAATTTCTTTCTTTCACACTGGACGCCATGTACATAAACACCTGCTGTGCACAACAAACCTTATCTACAAAGTCACCATTCACTGAGTATGACCACACTGACAATGCATAATTGCATTTAACATGTTACCATCAGACAACACAGAAGCCTTCCATATTTCAAGTGGGGTTTTTTTTAACCCAAAATATATGCTGCTGGTAGTGTAATAGATACCATAAAGAATACATTGTTTACCCTAAGCAAAATTTAAAATAAAAAAATTAATCCAGCAGTTAGCACATATGCATATGAACACACAAAACATTAGAAAAACCAGACGCACACAGAAAGTCATTGCTGTAACCACAAAATAACACTAACATATTAGAAAATACCCACACAACATACACACAACCATCGTAACACTGAAGAAACACACAGGAATAAGTGTTTTGAAGGCATGTCATCTTAGTCAAGAAAAAAAATACAGTTCAGAAAATTCCTAAAAAGTTTTCATTGGCTACTTGACAGTCAGCAGGTTAAAATCAGTGGAGTCTAGCTTTTGAAATAACCTACTCCTGCTCCTCCTCCTTCTTGTAAACTGCCTATTGGGGCCTAAGCTACATTCTATTTTTTACCTAACCTCTACCCAGCATTACCAGACTAGGTAGTAAAGACATGATGTTGGTCTCCCAGAAAAGTTGATCTCATTCATCAGCAGTGAAAGTAATTATTATGTTAATGCTTTAGTAAATTTGAGCTGTATGTAATAAATAGGATGTTTCCTTCCACTCTAATACTGCATTTAGGGCCATCCTTTCAGCTTGCCTTATGTGTTTTTCCAAGCACATAAAATCCTGTGAGAAGGAAGCTGGATGAATTTTTATTACACACTGTCACGCGCCACTTTTAAACTAATTGACTCTTTTAAATTAACTGGTTATGTAACATACTTATTGATACAAGCAGATACAAGTATCAGAGCCAAGCATATTTGGGTTTTTTAATATAAAAACAGACTCCTGCAAATACAAATCAACCCCAAAAAACCACTAACAGTCAAAATGGAAACAAAGAAGCCTTGAATACCTTTCACAGAACAACACAAAATCTGTCCTGTGAACACCATGCAACGTTATTAGAAGATGTACCTGCCTCTGTTCTTTACTTTCATTTTTGAGAACTGGGATAGGAAGGAAGATGTGCTCCTCATTAGAATAATCCTCAAGCCTGCCTTTTATCTGTGCCTTCCAGATTCCATTATTTTAGTTCAAAAGTCAACAAATTAAAAAGTAAATTACATTAACTACATAAAACTACAGAAGCTCTTATATCAAAAAAAGACAAAACTCAATCCAAAAAGTAAAAAAAAAAAAAAAAACCACCAAAAAAAAAGGCAAAGTTAAGCTACAGTGAAATAGAGCTGAATGCATATAAATGGTAGCACTACCAATACCTTCTGAAAAAATTAGAAAATATTTGGTGTTTTTCAATCAATTCTATAATCATACTCCTAGAGGTCTAATTCATGTGTGCATGTTAAAGGGCATAAGAAGAGTTAAGTTTGTTTTGTGACTGTAAAAAACACCAGATAGATATCCTTGGAAACTAATCCCCACAATACGAACAGGCACTGTCTGTGCTTGGATTCTCTGTCCTACCCTGTCAGCAAAGCTCAGCCCTATCTGTGGAGAACGCTCAGGAAGAGGATAATTTTGCCTTGATCTCTCTGTTTACTTTTAAGAGCAACCAAAAACTGAACAGAATTTAAAAAAAAAAAAGGAGGAAAAAATGAAGGGATTGTTATTTTGAAGTTTGAATGCATCCCCTAGCCAGGTATGGTAACTCCTCAGTTGGTCTCACCATACTCAGTCAGATGTACAAGCGCAGTATCCATTCACTCCTGACTTTCACACATTTCAGCAAGCACATCACTGAAGGTTGCTGCACCTCTGCCTTCTCCCAAAATCTGACATCTGGCCTGGCCCAGTCCTACACACATTTTGCTGGCTTTGGACCACCTCAGGTGCTCCCAACAAGAGCCTAAAACCCAACCATATCCTAATTCAGTTCAAGAGCCTATCCATCACACTCCAACACCGTTCTCCAACCTCAGGGTGACTACTTTTTTCTCCAAAGCTACTTTTCAGACTACCTTAAGGCTAGCTACATACATGTATGTACCTGTGCGTGCACACACGTACAGCAATTAGCGTATTTATGTTAAACAATTATCATAGAATCATAGAATGGTTAGAGAAAATTAATACGTGCGAAATTGGAGTTGGAATTGATACTTGTGAAACTGATTACTGGTCAACAAGCCCAACTGAGACTATGCACTAACAAAAGTCTTGATACAAACGGGTCTCTGGATGCGCAAACATCCTCTGCCAGTAGCAACTAAACTGAACCCACCAGCATAGACAACAAGGAGCTTGTAGCTGCTAAATGACACTGAAACTGTTGCATGGTTATAACAATTCCTAACTGTAAGTTACCAACTATACATGGATTTGCAAAAAATCCGTGTTTTCACTTCACTTTATAAGTCTCATGTATATATTAACCGTACACTGTGAAGATCAATTCTTTTGGAATAACATCTTTCCAATGATTTTGCTGTAGGGTAGAGGACTGTGATCAAATCGGCACAAATTCATCAATGGACGCTTTCTAAGCATGAAACACAACAACAGCTGCATATATGTTAATCCTACCAATGCAACAGCTTCCTTTCAGTGGGGCTATTATAACATGATTATTCTGTTCAGAAATATACAACATACATAGTTGGCTTCACTTTTGAACTACAAAGAATATTCTGCAGAGTCTCTGTTCAATGGCAGAGGCTTAATGAAGAGCTGATAGTGCTACCCAGCAAAATACAGCAGAAGACAAAGTTGTGCATCCAGTGCAGTTTGCTGCCTTCAAAAACGAGCACTACAAATGTGTTACTCTGCAGAATGACAAAGGGAATCTATCCACCAAAAGAAAATCCTCTTTGTTTTCTTGAAGATAATGTCAAACAATATTTTCCAAGTACTTTTAATGCCAAAGGGAAAAATGTTGCCTCTTTGCTATATCAATAATTAATTGCAAGTATGGGAAAGCTGTGTTTCAATTAAAAAAAAAAAAATTAAATCACATTTGATGTTACCACATCTTTCCACCTAACAAAATTATGATTTTATGTAAGGAAATGCATTCTAAACCCACTACATAGTATTAAGGGGTTAAACTGTAACTAAGACTTGGGAGATCAAATGAAATTTAGGTCAGTAAACACAATCATGTTTTGAATGGCAGTGGAGCAATGTATAGAGTAACTGTTACATATTAATTGTAAACACTGCTTTTTAAAAAGCCTTGTTTCACCCTCCAATAGCAAAGAGAGTCAATAAAACACAGCACTTAATTAGAGAAAAGTATTTTGCTGAGTATATACATATATCATTATTAGTGCTACTTGTCTGTTCATAAATAGGCTGCAAGCAGTGTCATCTAAGCATCAAGAGGCACAGTTTTGTCCATGTGTTTAGCGTACTGTGTAACTTCTCATAGCAAATGAGAAAGATTCAGCACCCAAGCCAAACTGTATTTGTGCAATGGGCTTAGCTATTGTCATGATTTTGCATTGCACAGATTCGGATACTAGAGGGTTCTTGGCATAAAATTCCGTTACAACTTCATATAAAATTATGACTCTTTACACACACTCCAATTTAAATAGGACATGTATTGATTGTCCATACTACAAATAGAGAAGGTCAAGAAACGGGGTTAAACACTGTGATGCCCCTTTTATTGCATAAAGTCAACAAGATTATAAAAATGGAAGCCAAATAATCAGATGCGCCAAACCCCAAGACTCTTTTCCTACTACAGTCATACCAGTAACCCAAAGTAAAGAAAGGGACTGGTGGCTGGGACCTGGACAGAGGATTACAGAGACAATATACAGACTGCATGTGCACCCACATACTCTTCTCTCCTCCAACAACAAATGAAGACATCCAATACCTGCTGCTAGAGGCCAATATTCTTATAGCATCAATATCACTTAAACTAAATACAAATATGCACAAGAAAAGCGATGCAAGATGCCTGTGCTCCTTAACCTTCAAAAACAGTCATGTATCCATAGTTAAACTTGCTTTCAGTTGAGCTAGCAGGAGCAATTTTTTATTTCTATTGAATTACTAAATATTAGTTGTTATTATTATTCATAAATTCCATCTGGGGTAAGATCTCTATGCAAGAAGAAAACTGGTAAGGAACCTTTTCTTATGAGATTGAACACACTTCTTTGATTCCCCCTAGCTTTTACACAGTCCTAACTTTGGGAGGCTTCCTGTATTTGTAAAACTGATTACTGTCAGTCATTCTTAAATGAAATTCCGTTATATTAATGACCAGACAGCCACAAAAAAAAAAAATCCACTCCCAAAAAACACCAACAAGCCACTTTAAAATATGCTGTTGTCTACCAAAGAAAAGAAAAATAATCTAAACCCTATTTTTCACCTTTGGACATTTGTTTCAGTATCATTAAAATGACAGATTTCATATTGACAGGAAGGCTGCTATTCCTATGTAGAGCTGTAGTTCCAATGTTTTTGTTTCATTTCAACCAACTTGTCCAAGTAGGCCATTTGGTAGAAACCTATAAATGGCACCCAGGGGGTCTGGGTTTTTGCTGTAAAGAGGTCAGCTATTTCCTCCTAACTAAAAATAGGCAAGAGGCGGGAGGGGAAGAGGGAATGGAGTTTAATTTAGCAGCTGAAAAAGAGTTTACAAAATTACTTCCATCTTGCCTCATAATGAAGATTATGAAAAAAAGGAATCTGCCCTCAAGAGTTATAAAACCTTGATCATTTTATAGGCAGGCTGGTGTACATAATCTAAAATAATACTAGGCATTAAAAGAGTAATAGTAAAAAGAATGCAGTGTATGGATTGCACGTCGCAAAGGCAAAGGGATGCCCGCACCCTCTTTCCACAGATTTATAGGCAGCGGCACTGCCAGGTGTTAACAACTCTTCTCTCTCCTACCAGATGAGGTCACACTGTTGTCCTACTGATAAGGCACTACAATCAGCTGCTGTTCCCCTGAGTCAGTTTTTTCCACCATTTACCCTCCTGGCTTTTTGTCTCCCTCACTTACTCACATTACAACCTTTTCAGGGCAAGAACCGTCGTCTACGATATTCCCAAAATGGCCTTGATTTGAATGGGGGCCCCTTCGCACTACTAAAATACAAACAACATAGGTTCAATACCGACTACAGCATGAATTCTAGCACTGAAGCCAACAGAAAATAGCAAGAGCTAATGGCACCGAAACACTCAACCACCCTCCATATACAGCAATCACCAGGCTAAAGCCCCAGGATGGGTTTTCCAGCCTCCTCTCCACCATGAACCAAATTCAGCATATTGCTAAATCTGAAGCGTATGGCACTGCTGACTTATCTCAGCTACCAAGAAACAATATCCCATCCATACTGAAGGATGTTCTTCTCTACTCCTTCCAAGCTCAGTGACGTAGGCCTTTAATAACTGCCACTGCCAGAGCAGTATCCGTTCAGAAGTTCCTCCAGAAGGCGCAGCACATTAAACATATCAAGAGGACAACAGGTCTACTTCTGGTCCCGCTGCCATGGAAAGGAGAAAAGTCTATCCGTAAATCAATGGGACGACCAAAGCGGACAAACTGGTGGAGCAGAAGCCTGACAATTCCAGGCGCACACATGTACCCCTTCCCTTATCAAGGATTTAATTTATTTTTGCTCTTTCGACACGCTTATTGTGGAGCACGGAAGAGAAGAATAAGCAGCATAACTCACAGCAGTGGCATGGCAGAGGACACAGGAGTTACCTTACTTAATCAGGTGGGGGATGGGCAGTGGATGTATTCAGACAATTTATCTGCACAGGGTTAGTTTTTTTTTTTGTTCTATGAGACTTGGACAGTCGTGTAGTTGCCAGTGTTTACATGCATGTGCAATTTTTAATCCTCTTTGCTTTTGAAACACACTTTTTCATCTTAGGGGGAGAAAAAACAGCCTTGGTTGGTTGGTTGGTTAGCTCACTGACGGTGTTAAACTGAGACGACTTCAGCAGCTCTGCTCAAACCTCCATCATTTTTAGCATTACTGCATGTAGTCCAAGAAAGGTTTAATGTATTTTTAATGTGATAGCATCCTCCCCCTCTCGCTTTCCTTTTTCCTCCCACCCCCTCTACAAACCTTCTGTGGGAAAGCTTCCCTTTTTTACTATCACTGTCGTTGAGATGTTGCAATTATTATCGGTAATTGTTTAAAAAAAAAAAAACAAAACAAACAAAAAACAAAACAACACGAAACACACTAGGACAATCCTGCTCTCTTGCCAACAACATCTGCTGTCACAGAACGAATGTATTTGCTTCAAAACCTGCCTAGTGTCTCTGTATTTGACAGCACCCTAACTGTAGGACAGGAAGAGGCCTAAATCCAGCATGTGCAGCCACATGGTGAGCAAGGTATATTATGTTAAATCTTGTACACACCACACCAGCCGTCTCAGTTAAAGGACGGCTAGTAAGTGGGCTAAGTTAGAAAGGTATGACATTGTATTTGTCATGAGGAAAGAGTTTGTATTTATTACCTACAATCAGATTTCCCTCTGACAGGATATATTTGTTTTCATACCATTAGCTTAAAATACCAGTCTTGAAATTTTAATTTTACACTCCATTTTATTCAAATTATCACTTGAGCACTTTTCAATGGATTATTTCAGTTTTCTGCAACATTATGCTGCAATATTTTCTTTTTTTTTTTCCATGAAACACTCAATGAGCTCCACCAAACAGACCACTTCCCCTCCCCCACTAAGACACATATATACACTTCAAGACTTGTGCATCGAGAAAGGAAAAAGGCCGTACAAGTCCTCGTGGAGAACCGCAAGAGACATGTTAAGACAACATAAAGGAAAGCCTTTATTCAGTCTAAACATCGACTTTGAGAAATTAACATGCAAGCCTAACTTTCAGGGTGTGGCTTTGTGTTTTTTCCCCTTTTTGTGCCGCGCAGGATGTCTACTCGAGAACCCAACAACATATAATTAAATAGGTCAAGGGTCACTCGCTTTACATCACACCACACCAACCCTGAGCCGCACACTGCACCACCACACCGACACACACACACACACCCCGAGATCCCACCGGCCTCCCCCAAAACGGGGCGCAGGCCGGGCCCGACGACAGGGGTTGGAGGGGAAAGGTGTCCTCCGCCCGTCGTGTGCGTGCGTGTCCCCCACCGCCTCGTTGCCCTGCAAGGGACCACACCGGGGCCGGGCACGCCGGCCTGCAACAAACTGCTGTGCAACAGGTCTGCTGCCCCGCTGCAGCCCC
>JAOXNO010000001.1:133952019-133978742 GCA_028565335.1 Limnodromus scolopaceus
GGCTGCAGCTAGCCCCGGGGGAGACGAGGTTAAATATTGATGTAATGCTTGCCGAGAACTTAAAATGAAGTCTATCAAGGAAGGCGTTTTTTTCAAGCTATGCTTGGCTAAGGGGAGCAGCAAAGAACCTATGAGAAAGACTTGGGTTTTTTTCAATTAAAATTTAAAAAAAAACCACCCAAAAAACTATGAAGTGCTGGTAGATTAAAAGATAGAAAAGTGAGTTGCTGCTCTGGCCATTACAATAATTATGGCTTTTGTGTAACAGAAGACCCCAAAGCGACCACGCATAAAAGAAATCACTGGGTTTTTAAGAGTCTTGTTTTCTTGGTTTCATAACTCGTGACGCAGCGACGGTGATGGGTGTCAGCACTGTGACCCTGCAGCTCCAAATGAAGGAAGCCAGAGCTGTGGTTTCTTACCCTCATTAAAATGGAAACCCAAACCTGAAACAATCAAAGTCAAGGGCTAGTAGGGTTGGCCTACTGTGGAGATAATGGGATCATAAGACAAAATATTTTGCATTTTAAAAGATTAAAGCCATTGTTATTTTTCTAGTGCTTCATCATTGTGTATTGTGTTGGTAACTGTTTCTAACTGTGCTTCCCCCCCACCATGTTTTTCTGTTCTCTGACTATGCAGATAAAAGTACGTTCTCTTGCATAAGCGAAACATTCAAAAATAAATAATTGGTTCTACTTTTATGTAACTGTAGTTAAATAATTCTCCTCGCAGAAAAGTCTGAAATATGGATTAATTATTTACTCCTGTTAGGAGCTGTAAAAAATGTGGATCTGCTAATCTGCTAATTACATTTTTACAAGAATTAATATACAAACTTTTGATATGATTGTGAAAACTGAACTGGTGTTTTAACTTGACTGGATGCCTCAAGACTATTTGGATACAGCTGCAGTATGCAATTCTTATGTTGCAATACGTAGATTATAAACTGAAATGTGACATGGTAGGCACTAGTTCTTCAACGCCTAGAAATATGTCTAGTTTTACTATTATGAGTTGTCCCACCAGACAATTCCTGGTGGGAAAGTAAAGACTTTTAGCACATCATCATCATCATCATCATCATCATCATCATTATTAATAATAATACTATTTAGCACATCTGTGGCAGCAAACTTTGATTTCTATTTTGTGAGCATCTTTACAGTATTTCATATTTTTCAGAGAAATGTTCTCATAGAGTCAATCATGTGAGCAACTGCTCCGCAGCATCAAAAAATGGTTTCTCATTTAGCCACTTGTTAATACCAAGAGTTTCAATTTTAAAAGGAAATTCTGATTGACTAAGAAATTTTCAGGAATTGAGACCATCGCTGGTATTTTTTTTCTTCACATATTACTTCATTGATTTCTTTGGACCAGACTGAAAGCTTTTGCTTAATTCACAAGCACTTGTGCAAGCAGACCTCTTGAGTAAAACAACAGCATCAAAAATCAAAAAGCAAAGTGGGAGACCTCGTCTCAAATTTTTCGGAAAGCAAAACTGTCAAAAGTGTTTTGATTTTGCAAAGCAAGCATGGTCTGATCCTTTTTTTGTCCTCTTTACCCTTTTTCTCTCCATAGTTTCCTTCATGTGGCTTGTAATACCTGCGCTTTCTAGTGATGTTTTTTCATCCACCTTTTTGAGATGAGAAGATCTAGGTTCCTGGGGCTCTAACAGGAATTCGATCTAATCTAATAGGAATGCAATTGTTTCTGATAAGAATTTCGATGCTATTACGCTGTTGCAGAGGTTGCAAACTGGGATGCACTATTCATAGCCTCTTCCCTGTGCCATTATACAATCAATGCACATCTTCCGCTGCTCAGGGACACTGCGTGTTAGGTAAGCATTGCGCCGAGTGTATTTTTGCCTCTTTATGTAAGATGATAAGAATGTATTCAGTGATTCTTCAAAAGTGCAGTTGCAAAAATTTAAGTAAGTTAGGGAAACACTCCTATTCACTGCATGAAGATGTTGTGTAGTATGTGGAACATGTGTAATTGTTATTACTTACGGTAAAATAAATCAGAAACTTTGATGTATGTAATCTACACTCCTCTGATCTATTTAGTGGGCTGACACAAAGGGCTGAGCTAGCTATATGGGTCCCTTAGGATCCTCAGATGGAACAGAGATTTTTTATGTTGCTCTAATTTACTCTTAGAGACAGATTGGCCTCCTGCCAGTCTGGGATAGAAAGAAGAGGGAGATGATCATCTCTTTCCTTGTCTTCCCTCATCCATGCAGTGTTGCATCTCCCCAGCTGTGCTGAATTAATGCCTGGGACAGCTTATGATTTCAAGCCTTTTTGTCCTCCCGTGAAAGATTTTAGAAGAGAAAAGTGGTTCTACCTAAGGTCTGCCTTCAGAGAGTGAAACACCTAGAGAGTTAGCGGGATCAGATTTCCTGCAGAGAAGCCAGACTTACACAGAGGTTGTGCTATGGACGTGAGAGACGATAGCCATACATCATCTCCCTTAGTTGCTCAGATATTCTTGAGGTATGCGAGTCCTGAGCATTGTGACAGTGCTGTCAGATGTCTCTCCTTCTCCTGTGAGGATAATCTTACCTTCTGAGGTAAGGCCAGCAGCAGGAGCAGTCCCACTAGTATACATCTCAAAGTGGTGACGTGGGAACAGGGACTCTATCCCTGAAGAAGACCTAATCTTAGAATCATAGAATAGTTCGGGTTGGAAGGGATCGTAAAGATCACCTAGTTCCAACCCCCCTGCCACGGGCAGGGACATCTCCCACTAGAGCAGGTTGCTCAAAGCTCCATCCAACCTGGCCTTGAACACTTCCAGGGATGGGGCACCTACAGCTTCCCTGCGCAACCTGTTCCAGTGTCTCGCCATCCTCACAGTAAAGAATTTCTTTCTAGTATCTAACCTAAAGCTCCCCACTTTCAGTTTAAAACCATTAGCTCCTTGTTCTATTGCTACACTCCCTGATAAAGAGTCCCTCCCCATCTCTCCTCTAGGCTCCAAATCTTCTTGAAGAGTTCTTGTCAATATAGGCTATAGGAAGAACCCAGTGGGAATTTTGTCAGGAAAGCCTCAAGGAGAGCCCAGTCCCTCGCATGAGGAGTGTGCACGCAGAGCAAGCAAACGAGAGTTTCATGGGGCAAGACGTGGCTCTGTCTAGATGAGCAAGTAGCTCGGCGCAGGTGGGTAGGATGAAACAGTGTTTGTAGGGACCAAACACCTGCATCGCACCGACATCAGCCTCCAGATGCCTCTTGGGGCTGGTCCCACAGACTGCCTGGCAGTGGTCAGCTGGAGCACCTTGGACACGTGCCTGGGGTTGGGTTAGTTTCAGCCGAAGAGAAAGCAGTCCTCATGCTCAGAAACTGCTCTGCTCCGCATACCAAAGCACAGTGCTGGGGGAGAGTTTGGAGATTCATTTCACAAGTGCACCCCTGATTCAGACTAGGACTGATCAAGATACAGCCATCAATAGTTCCCCGTCTCTATCAACATTGCATTGTATAATATTTTACACTTTAAAAGGTTCCTCTTAATTCAGTGGGATTACTCAGGATTTAAAGCATGATTCACTGTTGGAAAATGCAAGACATATGGATTACTTCCCTTGCCAAATGCAAAATTTTTGGTTCAAGAATTCTAAAATGGCTTTTCTTTACTCAATCTCTGTGGCTACTGAGGCGCGCGAGGTACGCCGTGTCATTTCTAGATGCAAACTGCTGTTTTGGGGAGCAACGAATAGAGGGGTGAAGGTTTCTGAAAAAAACTCATATAGGTAATGCTGGCAGAAAACTAACCTGACTGGGAGCACCTCGTGTGGTGCCACGGCCAAAAGAGCTGCTGTGATTACTGGGTACACAGGAAGGGACACGTAAGGAAGGAGAAGAACAGAGGTTATACTACCTCTCTGCTTGGCACTGGTGGCGTGGCTACTGCTAAAGTAGTCCCACTCAGTTATCTGCACTGCAAGAGGGATGATGATAAATTGGAGGAACTACAGAGAAGAGTAACTGATAATAATGAAAGAATTGGAAAATGGCTTGAAGATAGCGATCTCTTTAACGTATCAATGAAGTAACTCAACCCTCTGGAAGAACAAACGCGTGGGAAAAGAGCTAGCAGAGGACTCGTCAATCTATCACAGAAACGTAGGGCTCGAAGTTACAGACAAAGCAGCAGGTTTTTAAGGACAGAGAAAATTAACCAGCAAGACAATTGGTGTGAATAGTCTTTAATTGGAATCTTAAATCAAGCACTGCTACTGAATTTCAAAAGGCACCAAGAAGTCCTATGGCTTATGTTATATGCTCAGAGTAAACTACCACAATAGTGTTTTCTAGCCTTAAATTCTTCAAATACAGACTTCTGAGAAGATGTATTTTTTGAGAAGTCAAAACTCTGGTTGGCTAACTATTTACGTATTGGTCTATTTAATACAAATTTCCATTAAAACAGTTGTTGATGTCCTGACAACAGAGTTTTACTTTACCTTCCCAATTTGCACACGCATTATTTCTACAGGTGTGTGCAAAGTGACTGTCTTTCTATTTTTAGCAAGAATAGCTTTGTATAAAACAAGCTGTTTCCCTGAAGTTTTAGGATTTTTAATTTTTTTTTTTTTTTTTTTTAAATTCCAATAGTTTGCTCTAGGACCTTGTCCAAGAAAGAAGAAACAAAGAAAAGTGTAATATCCAAACCCTTCGCTCTAGCAGTAAACCAAACTATTACAAGGGTAATGAGTCAGACCTGCTTTTCAGTCTTAATTTCCATGTGACTGTAGTTGACTTCTTACAGTTTACAGCCTCTGTTCAAAGGATCCAGTGCTTCTACATGGGCATGAATAAAAATGCATGAGAAGGAGAAGAAACTCAGCTCATTTTCTGTGATTCAATTTAAAATACGGTACTAGTAAATGTGTAAAAGACAGTATTATGGTGTTTAAAATGCAGTAAAAATGAATATTTAAAAACTCAAAATAAACTTCCTAATTCCACACTTTGGCCAGCTGTATTTTAAAACTAGATATTTAAATTAAGACATTCAGGTACCAAATCTATTTTCAGTCTCTGTCTTGTTCCCCTTGAAATCAACAGTGGTTTTCCAATTACTTCAATGGGAGTATAATAAGGCCTTTCACTTTCAATACCTTATAACTACTGGAAAAACAGTGGATACAACAGAGATGAATGCACCACTAGTAAGTAATCTTTTTTTTTTTGTACTATTGCAGTTCCTAAATAACACAGTAGGTCATTTGAAAGACTAAGCAACAGGTTCAATAAATCAGTACAAATCTCCATTACAACCAAAATGATTCCTTAATTCTTTACTGTACTTACTCTCAAATCAAGTAGTACTACTTAATCTGTCAGTGCTGCTAAGTGAGAAGTTCCTTCCTTCCTCTCTCCCTCCCTCCCAAGTCACAACATCATAAATCTCATTGCGTTAGCCCCCCAGGTCGCCCGTGTTTGCTGTAGCCCCACAGCACACAAATGCTACGGTTCCTCCCTTTCATTGAATCCTGCATTGACGATTTTCTCTCACTAGTTTCAGGATTTCCTTTAATGTTGGTATTCGAAACACAAGTTAGGAAAGATAATAGGAATGAGGTAGTTCCCGCACGCCCCTTGGCCATCTCCCTTGAATATCTTCCTAACATGGCTAAGTTTAACTACACGTTTTGAGACTTCCAAAATCAGACTTGACAGCTTGGGCTTCAAACTATTGCTTCCTCTGCATTGTGTCACGGTGAATTTGTGACTGGCAATATTTTCACAAGCTGCAGTTGCTTATGATTCCTCTGTGTAATTGGCTCTGTGTAGGCTGCTGGCTTTTTTCTTTTTTTCTTGATAAAGAGGGGAAATATTAAGAGGACACAACAGATTACATTGTGTTGCATTTTCTGTAGCGAGTTCTTTTGTTCTTTTATTTTCAAGACTTTAAACATATCGTTTAAATTAAATTAAAATTTTGTAATGAAGAATGCAAATCTGTGAGTCAGCTTGAAATATTTTGGATCATTTACATAAAATTCCTCATTATAGAAGTATTTCCTTACTTGCCCTTAAAATACAATTAGCTCATAGAATTAGCTCATCAGCCCTACATATTTTCTTTCTTTTTTTTTTTTTTTTTAAAGGATAGTAACCATGTAATGCTCACTGACTTAACTAAGTTATGTCTCTAATTCTGTCAACCATGAAAGACTGGAGAAAACATAACTTAGATATGCAAGGTAAGCCCAGAATTTTCATAAATGTATCAAAAGTGGAACTGAAAGTACCCTTGGGTATATGGTGATTAAACTTACTATAGTTCTTTTTTTTAGAAAAAGAAAAAGAAAAACTTTGAATTGAAAATAACCATTGTATACATTATCAAAAATTAAATGCTTCTGAAAGAAAGTTTATATGGAAAATCAACATTTTTATAAGACTTTTAGTGTAACACTAATTGCAGCGTTTTCCATTTCTGTATGTTAACAAATTTAGATCAAGCCCTCTGTGTTAAGAATAGAGGCGGTGTCTTTGCATACTTATCGTGCATATTTGTACGTTTATTCACTCACGTCCCTATTAGGACTTGAAGGGGCCTGATACTGAAATTACCCTGAGGCAAAAATACTTCAGCCAATATGCAATATACAAAGGATTTTTGCAGGACGGGGATACTATCAGGTTAAAAAGATACCAACTAAAATGGCGTCTAATTTCAGCACTAAGCGTTCACAGAATCAGCTTCAAGATCAGGATGAGACCGTGTTATCATTCAAGCTGATTGCTCTGTAGCTTTCCAGGTAGAAAAAAAAGACTGTTGGGGTTTTTTTAACGGACTCTCAGTTCTATAAATCTCAGTCCCTCCAGATGAACTTGGACTTAATTGGGAGTAAGAGCAGCTGCAAGATTTTCAGATATCACACAATTCTGTAAGAGTCTACATTTGCACTCATCATGTTTGTATTTACTGTTGTAAGAGTAATGAGTAGCCCAGCTAGAAGGATTTATCTGCAAGCTAGAGCCATGTGAGGGTTTGCAACTGGAGTGTGGTCACGAAATACAGTATAATGACTTTTTATCTCTTTCCTTTGCACAGTGCCAGCAGAAGCTAACCAGCTTGCCTTCCATGAGGGTGAGCTTCCGCGGAAGCTTTCCGATTGCTTGCAAAGGCACAGATTGCCTGAGTCTTTCTGGGAGGGTGTATGTTAACTTTGCCTGGTATCTTCTTTTACCGAGTCTACAACTTGCTGTAAAACAGCAAAGCAATCATCAGATTTATCAACCAACACAAAGTCATGAAAGTACTTATTTTTCAGTATTTAAGGGCTCACAACCGGAAATGAGTATTTATGTGTATGTATTTGCACACAGCAATAAACACGCAGATACAATAAGCAAACGTGCTTCCTTTCATACCTTGGACCTAACACTTTAGCATTAGAGTCCAGCTGAAATCAAGGGGACCAATGTGCCAACAGTCCTCTACCGCATCCTAATGGGTCGGAGAGAAAGGCTCTGTTGTTCCAGTTGCATTGCAAGATTTCTATTGTTTAGTGATATACCGAGACCCTTATTAACATCCATCCAATTATCACCACATACCCTTTATTTCTCAGTAGCAATCAGAGCTTGAAGCTTGGGATTAATCTCTGTTCAGTCCCCGATCTACCCAAACCCAGGAGCAGAGCAACAGTCACTTCTTTATGCTTTTCCTTCATTTGGAAGGTAGCAAATAAGTGTTATCTTGAGGGTTTCTTTTTGCTCGGAAGATTTTGTAGTGACAGAATTCTAGAGAAGCTATTTCCCCTTTTAATTTCTAAAACTAAAGAAAAAAACCCTTCACATTGTCATCAGCTTACTGTACTTTAAAAACCCCCACAGTCATCAGCTTACTTGATAACCAAAAACCAATCAAAAAACAACAACAACAAAAAAACCCACCCCAAAACCCCCAAACTTGAAATGTAGCTACACATCCTAATCTGTATTTTAGCATTGCTGATCATACCATTTTGTTGCCAAACCCAGAGAAGGCTGTGGGGAGTGGGGGTGTGCATGTGTGTGTAGAGATGCACATACGCATTTGCCTCAGAGAAAGATGTGTCTCCACAAGGATCCTCTCATGGAGGATCAAATGGTAGAACCAACCCTCTCACTTGGTAGATGTGCTGGAGTGAGGACGACAGGATGAGTTTCCTGAAGGCCTGGGTCACCAGTGTGGAGAGCTGTGCCACCACACTGCACCCATGCCCAGCTTGGTCGGTGTAAGGTCCTGTGCAGGTACTTGTCAGCAGCAACTGCAGAAGACCTGAATTCATCCAACAATACAACATCCTTCTCAGATGAAATACTACCCTACTCATCCCTCCAAAGAAGGCTGAAGAAGAGAAAACCAAGGGGCTTGTCTGTACTAGAATGGTCACGGGTTCAGTTTTAAGAGAAACTTGTACTATGCAGAGGTCGTTGCAGCAGTATGCCTTCCCTTCAACAACAGAGCAAAATAAACCTTATTTTGGCAGGGACCAAGAATTTATGGTGGTTTGAAAAAAAACAACACCAAAAAACTAAAATGTCACATTCCTATGACTGTAATTAAAGCAATGTTTTTTCTAATGTGGATCAATCTGAAGTGACTGCTCCGGGGCAGCAAAGAGAACAGGTACCCACATGGTGCCCCAGACCCTCTTCCCTAGCTACTGGAAAATACCCCCTCCTTTTTCCTCTGCATCAGAAATGTTTTAACATGCAGGGAGGATGTCCAGGAGAAGCGCAATGCAGCAGCGCTCCATTAAAGCCAATGGAGTTCTTTCCATTTACGGGAGCCATGGGGCTTGTCCCTAATTTCTTTCTGCAGAAGAACGTGCAAAGCAGATTTTAGATGTTTATTATGAATTGGACAGGTTGCAGGCTTGATGTACTGACTAGAGATGGTCCCAGAGTACAAAAGAATGACCAAGAGAGAAACGTACATCTTGTAGGTGACACCTAATTTGTTTTTTTTTCCCTCCTAAACTGAATTTTGCACATTTTTTTGCAGTGAATGTAAGCATCTCGTTGGCATGATTGTATTATTCCTAAAATGGGTTGCTAATACTTGAGAAATGCTGTCAACAAAAAAATGGAGTCATGTAAAATGCTTGTAATTATCTCTAAAATTAGTACCCCTTATAGAGTGTATTTACATGACCCATCAACAGATAACTTAAGTACTTTCAGTACTTTTACTTGTATTTAGCAGAACAATTTCCTTGCCGAAGTACACCAATGAGTGGGAGAGACTGCAGTTAACAAAGTAAATTAGAAAGAAATGTTTTGAGAATTTTAGGCTTTTTTGCTATACTTTGTGTAGGATTTGGAAAGAAAAAAATAAACCTTTGATTCCAAGTTCAGAAAGACCTCGCTTACATTACACTAGCTGCCTTTCTGTTTTAAACCAAAAGCCTCTGCTGCTGTGAAAGAGCGTGAGCTTGAAAAGGAAAGCAGTATAAAGTCCAGTGGGTTCCAGATTCTCTCTATAGACATTCCCCTAGTTTCTGAAAGTTTTAGGGTGGAGTTCTGGCTTCATTAGAATCCATGGTAAAATTACCATAGGCAAAATTACCATAGGCGTAACAATACACTTTTAATCTTAAAGGGTTGTTTGGTGTTTGGTTTTTTTTTTTAATTATTGAAAGTCGGCACATTAGGGAATAGATGAGATTTCATTCCACACCAAAAAAAGAGCAATAAACAAAGAAAATAGATTAATAAATGAGCATACCAAAGTAAAACTAGAGTTACACGAGCATATATCATAAGAAATGAGCATTTTTCTTTCCTAAAATGGTGGACAAAGTCACTATTAAAGTAAAATGTGACACGTGGGCAAACTTTATCAATGAAGTATTTAAAAGTATTTTAATTTGTATTTACATTTTTGTTTACATTTATGTTTTAAGATTGATTTTTTTCCCCTCTCTAGTTAGGATTCTGTAAGCTCAGTAGGACGAAACCCTATGATTTCCTTTGTGAGAAGGATGTATAGTTGCTGAATAATTTATATTGTATTCATAAGATAATTCGTAAGTGCTGGTGCTTCTCCTCCCCCCCCACCAAATCTGAATGCTTTCCACATTAATAATGCATTCATTTTCCTGATTCCCTGTGAAATAAGGTGAGGGTATTATCTTACAGAGAAAGTAGCAAACGCATAAAGCAATAGGGTTTTTGACTGTAGTTACAACAATACGATCTTGGTCAGAACATTTTGATGGCAAATCATTAAGTTTAAAGCAGGGTACATGTGGTGTGAATTGGTGGGCAGCTACTGCAGCTGCAGATGGCATGAACTACCACTTGGGAACAAGTTCTAGAAGTAGAGACTCAGGTCAGTCATGTGGGTGAGATTTTCTACCCCTCAGCAAAGATAATTTGGATTTTAGTGGCACTTTCTATCTGCTTACATGGGGAACAGGCAAAGAAATTGAG
Source organism: Limnodromus scolopaceus (assembly GCA_028565335.1). Taxonomy (NCBI): domain Eukaryota; kingdom Metazoa; phylum Chordata; class Aves; order Charadriiformes; family Scolopacidae; genus Limnodromus; species Limnodromus scolopaceus. The sequence goes on from JAOXNO010000001.1 coordinate 133,962,474, forward strand.
CTGGTGTGGGACGAAGTGGGTAGAATGGGAGTTATGGTTGATATTCTGGTGGGCAGGTCCAGGGGGATCTGGGCAGGTTGGAGAAACGGGCTAACGGGAGGAAAGTGAAGTTCAGTGGAGGCAAAAGCAAAGCCCTGGCCCCAAGGCTGGAGCAAGCCCCTGCAGCAGAAACCTGAGGGGCATGAGAAAGTCAATGGCAGACAGGAGCAGGTCTGGCAGGGGCGCTCAGGGGGCTGGAGCCCAACCTCGCTTGAGGAGAGGACAGGGGCACAGCGTTAGTTTGGCTTGGAGAAGGGGAGGTATTTGACTCCCTGCAAATACCTGGTGGGAGAGGAGGGAAAAAAAAGCATCCCGGCTTTGAATTTGGCCCTGTGCTGGCCGGGGGCTGGGACAGATGACCCCTCTTCCACCCGAATTTGTGTGAGACTGTGATTCCAAGTTCACAGGCTGACTCTGCTGGAGCATGGGGGCTGGGGCAGCACCTCTGTTACAACAGGATATCCTCAGGAGCCTAATTTCTGAGACTCTCATGTCACGGCAAAGTGTTTGTTTTACTTTACCCGAAGAGTCTGTTGAAAGGTAAAACCATCCTACACATGCTATAGGGGAAGGCAGGAGTTCAACACTTCCAACAACAATAAAAAAGGAGAATGTTTATTTAGAAATCTGAGCATCATTTTAATGGCCTAATATTAATCAGCCAGGTTTGAAAATGATGGTGAAATTATAAATAGAGCTGAGAGGCATGGCATACAAAAATACAGTTGTATTTGCATTATAAATTTTATATAAATAGAGGGTAAAAAAAAGCCCTGAAATTTTTCAGGCTTGAATTTCAGCTGCTCCGTTTATGAGAAACCTGTTCTTTCCCTTGTTATTTTTCATTCCTGCGCCAGTGAAACCTGGGTTGGGACTGACCACCTCTGTCTCTCGCTGCTGGCTCCTCCCTCCCCAGCCTTTACAGCCCCGTGACTGCTGATTTGCTTTGCACAAGAGAGACCAAGAACAGGTTCAATGTTTCTCATTGCAATCTATCTGCCCCCTTCCATGCTAAAGCCTGGCCCGGGATGGTTAAAACAGGTGGGTTCCCGTGGAGGTGTTTGGGTCTAGCATGGGCACAGCTGCCCGGACAAATGTATTATTTGGTTAAACTTTTTAAGCGTCCCTCTTGCAGCCTGTGCTCACCTGTGAGCAAACTGCAACCGCTCAGATCCCCCCGTAGGTGTGAGACAGCTACCACGGCTGGCAGTAAGACCCTGATTTCGCTCCGCAGTTGCTGTTCTGTGCAGCCCTTTGCACCAGCTGAATTCATCGCTGGCTCATAACTTAATCAGCTTCTGAAGAAACAAGCACGGAGAATATTTTTTTTTTTCTTCTGGAAATTTTTCCACTGAGTTTTAGGCATTATCTGTTACAGAAAATTAATCAGGCATGGTGTGAGCTATACTGCCTACTTATCCCTTCCTATCCATCCTCGGGCTTGCGTTTTCCTTCTTGTCTCTCTCTGTTGCTGCTAATATGCTGTTTTCTGCTCTTGTATTCTTCCTAAAGTGCTTTGACATTTGTGTGTTTATTCCCTAAATTGTACCAGCGTGTTCCCATTAAAAATAAAGTACCATGTCATATTGTTCCTGATACCACTTGGAGTTTACTTAGATTAATGTTGTAGCTGTAAGAGTCAGTAGCACTGCCACAGGTGCCCTGAATGCCAGGACCCTGCCGGGTGCCAGGCACCTCTGGGGGAAGCCCTTGGGACACCCTGGTGTTGGGCACCCAGGGGTTTGGCTGTGGCCAGTAGCTGCTACTGGGCTTCTCACTTTTGGGTGAGACATTTGGCTGGTGACACCAGTGGACATTATTGCGTTGACTTGGGTAAGAGCCAGTCTGGATCTGCACAGGCTTTGGTGAAAATGTAATTCAGCTCACAGAAAGTTTTTCTTACTTCTGGGAGGTTTCTTACTCCAACAAGTTGTGAAGCAAATGGCCTGGATTGTAAATTTATTTCTCAGTCCTAAGTAAGAATATTCTGACTTGAAATTCCTGACGGGCAAGAGGGAAATGTGCTACACAGGGGCTCAGAATAAAACATAGCATCTTTTCTCTGAGTTCTCTGCATCCATTCAGCCGCTCGTAAGGGTACAGTTACAGATTAGATTGCTCTTTGCTCTTTCTACCACTATCGTCACCCTTTCTTGCCCTAATTTGCTCACGCTGGGGGCATCAGATCCAGTTTTCCTATACACTCAAACATATGGATTCAAGATGTGGGCTGGTCTTGTCCAAGGATATTGTATTTTCTACTTTCTCTGAAACTGAATAAGCAATTGTCACAATCCAAGCTATTGTGCTGAATTAAAAAAAAAAAAAAAGGTTATAAAATGGGAGACTGTGTATGGGTGGCAAAACCGGGCACTAGGTAAATGTGTAGAGCAATAATATGCTTATTAAATAGGCAACAGAGAATTAGAGGAAACTATTTCAGTTTACATTCAAGTATATTATGAGACCATTTATAGGGCCCAAAAGAACTTTCTGAGCATTAACACATGCAGTATGAGACACAGAGGTGGTAGAATCTATATAAAGGTGAATAGACATGTAAAACCAGAATAACTTGTTAGCATTTACATTGTTGCTGCCTTGAGGCTATGGCAACGATTTCACCCACCTTTTAGAAATTCATTCAGCATTTTTTTCTGTGGGGTGGATTAAAAGACAGCCTTTTTTAAGGTCAGGGAGCAATGTCAATGATAAATCAAGCTAATCTGATGCTATTCTTTCAGAATAATGAAGGACACATGTGAGAACCCTACAGAAAAAGGTACTATTACTAATAATGGATTATGAGAGGAGGAGGGGAAGGCTGGGTTTATGTTCTTTTTCCTTCTCTTTAATTATAAAGATCAGATGATGTATCTATCTCTGGATCTATACATTAGTGTCGTGGTAGAAATTAATCTCTTATCACCCTTTCCTAGGCAACTCCTCGGAGTCTCCAGACTTCTGGAGAAAGAAGAAGAGGAGAAAATTATGACAGCAGAAAAATCTATGCAAATAAATCCTGAGTAATGAGAGGGAAGGTGAGCTTTATTCACACTGTTTGGCTTTGACTTTTAACTCAAGTACTGAAAAACACTCAGGAGAAAATTTATCTCTCTGTCTTTCTTCGGGGCAGAAAAAGTTCAAAGCAAACATGTGAGGTCTCTGATGACTCCTCGAGCAAAGTTAGAAGAGAATTAGCTGTCCTGGTAGCTTAAAGGTGAAAAAACAAGAAGAAAATGCCTTCCTCTTACACATTTTATCATGCATTTAACCTTCTTCATAAATTGTGAAACATGCCAATTAACACTTTATCTTTTAAAACATTCTTATCTAGATTTTTTGAACAAATAGAGAATTGGATGGGCAATCATCCATCTTTTTATTACTTTTTTCCCACATTAGGGAGTGCTATACATTTCCACAAGCCATAACAAATGGTCCCATTTGCTGTGGGATTTGCTCTCAGCTGGGACACAGACTGTGGTATGCCTTTACTACCCAAAAGATGTCTGTTTTAAAGCAGGGGAATCAGTATGCATTACTATCTTGCTTTAACATCCCAGTATCGTCAAATATAGTTTTTACGGCACTGCACCTCAGTGAGGCCAGCACTGAACTTTATAAGAAAAGGTGATTTACCCAAGTATTTTAGGATAAAACCAGGAAAGATTTTTTTTCCTTGAGGGTTTTACTGCAGTGGGGGAGGGGTGGGAAGAAAAAAACCCTCTTTTAGTTATAACAACAACAAAATAACCCTCTTTTGTGGGGAATGGTGAGATCTAAGGTGGATCAGAAACAGAGGAAGGGAAAAAAGATATATCTGGTCACTCATCCTGTACACCACTGCATCTTGACTCTCATGATGTACCCATTGAATGGATTCTGTAATTTTAAAATCTGGCCAGCTTTTCAACAAGTATGCATTCCTAGAATCCCATGAAGTCCATGGAGCCATGGCACTTACAGTAGTTGAAACCTTGACCTTTTAAACTTTTGCCTTTGTCTATCTATGTCACTGCTTTTCCCTTTTAAGCTGTCTATGGAAATACAATAAAATGATTTTTTATAGCATTTAATTACTGCTTACATTGTCATCCTCCAAGAAAGCTTGAACGCTCTGTGTTTATTCACATATAGGATTTATTTAACATTTAGGGATTATTAATTTTATCATTAAACCTTACTGGCTACTAGAACATTGTCTATATCCAAAGGGACGTGTATGAAATTTAAATAGCAAACCCTGTTGCTGGAGGTGTTCCTTGTGCCACAGAAAGCGTTCTGTTTCCAGTCTATTTAAACCAAGGTGTTTTGATAAAAGACATGCCTTTTGCTCGAATGACTGCATCAATGCTCATGTTTTGCTAGCTGTGTCAGTTGAAGGCAAAGTAACAAAATGCTTTCATAGATCAGCTTTTTGCTTCAGCCTTAAAGCAAAGCCCCCTTAAAACTTTTAAACTTGAATTAAAAAAAAAAAAAAAAAGAAGAGAAAGGAGATATTAGTGATATCTGCATTTGGTTGCTGTCATGGAAGTCAAGTAAAAAGAAATTACACCTACTCTGGGTGGAACGGTGATTCAGATCGTTCACCTTTAAGTTGAAGAGCCTCTAAAAAGAAATTTGGTTCTGTTTCTAAGTTGATGTGTGTGGGAGACTGACATTAACACCTTGCACTGAAGAAACTATTCTCTGGGTCCCTTTTCACAGCTGACTAAACACAAACAGTGCAGGTTTAACAAAGAGCCACAGACAGCAGGACTGATTACAGCCCACGCTGAGTGAGGAGCTTGATTCAACAAGGTAAATGAAGGTCAGATTAATCACGGATCATATTTCCCCGACCCACCGAAGCCCTTACATTACGTTACACGTGTCACTGTGCTACATTTCCAGAATGTGAGCCCAAAGCCTGGATTCTCCACCAGCCTCATTAGCCCTTGGAGCAGACTCTGCCGACTTTGAGGTCCATACCCGTGCCACCCCTACTGCACGAGAGGTCAGTGTAAAAGGACATTAAAAGAGCAAGAGAGCAGCACAATTTTAAAGGTGTCAGTATCTCTTTCTTAGCTATGTTGCCGAGCCGTACCAACCACGACACGAAAGACTCCTTTATTGAACAGGGCAGGTGTGTACTTTGAAAGATCACTTGACAGCTACTTTTGATAGATGTTCTAGGAGCTTAGGTCACCTAATTTGGGCTCCAAGTCGGAGGTAACAGCTAGCATAAATCTCTAATTTCCCTGCTCTGGCATTGCTTTAAGATAACACTATCTGCTCCCTTACATTTTTTCCCAATTACTCTACGAGGTTTCACTGCATTTAAGGAGATAAGGACCTCAGGAAAAGCTCTCGACATTCAAGACTTCAAGCCAAATATTTTTATTGAGATCTTTCTCACACCATGAATATTAAGTATTTATAGCTGTACTGGGCCAAGAAGAAGGCAGCGCTCAGGTACTTCAGCTGAATTATTTCTATAAAGTTGGCAGACCTTCTGACTTTTTTTAATGACAGTGTAACTCCATTCACTTAACGTGATTCAGAAAAAAAATATTATGAGTGGCCATTGAAGCTCTATTTCTCTGTTTCCCAAATCTGCCTGGAAACCCTGGGAAATCACAGTAATATACCTGAAAGCAGCTAACAGGCGGGTGTCTGTATGCCAGGACAGGGCGCCCCGCAGAATGTCTCCCAGGGCTACAGACAGCAACTGCTGCGGGGGGGGACACACCGGCTGCTACTGCTTCCCGCAGTCAAACTGCCTTTGGTACCTTTGTCTGACTCCGCACAGTTCAGGGTAGATACATCTAGATGTTCTCCTGGCAGGCACTTTGTGTACATTGCCCATCTAAATCAGAAATGGAAATTTAACTTCAGGCTAACAAATAGTTTGAGGGAAAGGTTGGAAGCCTCTAACATGACCGTTATAAAGGCTTTTAAAATATTTACTGCAGTCCCTTTGGTTTGGCCTAAAATCATCAGAGATTAAGTATATCAAAAAGAGTCCAGGGATGACCACAATGATGATTTATTTTTCATGGAAAAAAACCCCAAAAACAAGCCCTCAGGGTTTCTAGTGTGCATTTTGGAGTTGGTCTTTTGGAAGTACTTGCCTAGGACTAGAGGAAGGGAAGAGAAAGAGGCCAGAGAAAATGAAACATAATCAGAAGGTTGAGCATAACTAGCTTTCAAATCAGTATGGTTTAAGGTGCATAAAGAGACAGAAGTCAGGTTGATAACCAGGATATGAATGACTTAAAAAAAGAAGACAAAGTGCAGAATGTAATAGCTCTCACCAAAAGCGAGCTGACAAAAAAATACAGGGAAGATAGGCGGGATGTGTCACAGGTGAAAACAATAATTACGAGCCTATTGGCAGAATGTTCTAGGATAATTTTGATTTCCAGACATCCTTTCAGTGGCTGTAGGCATTTCCTGCTTTCGCTGCAGTTTACTCAGATGTGCAATGGAAACAGGAAAAGATACTCAATGAAGTTAAATGCAGTCTTTTGAAAAGTGTGAATATAAGTATGTATAATCCACGGACTGCTTTTAAAGTCCAAAGGAAAATGCATACATTCAGTAAAAGGTATAAATTGGCATAACTATATTTGATGGGAATATAGCAATTTACCTCAGATGAGTACTTGGCTCTTTTTTGCTCATTTTGTGCCAAGACTTTTACACTCTCAGTGTGACTTTATTAATACACTGCTAGCTATTTATTGAACCCCACCTGGAAGGGTTCAAGTACTTCTTCAGAGATGCTGGATGTCCTGAGTTGACGCTGCAAACAATGTACCTCGGAGGTTTTCAGAATTGGCCAGAGCACGTTTCGCATTGTAGAAGACCAAACCCTTCATCTTCATCTTAAATAAAACTGGTGTCTTGCATTTTGTTTGATAGTTTCACATGTAGTGACCTTGATGCATTAAAGTGCAAGATTATTAATGAGAAATATTATAAAGAGCTGAGAGTACTAGAAAGCATATGTCCAACAGAAGGAGAGATACCTAGTCTTTGGGGCTATATAAAGTCCCTTTGGACAAGGACTACTTCTTCTGTTTCTATTTGATTAACACCTAGCATGCTTAGGCCTGGCTCTCCGGCTGCAATATCTATCAGTTTCCACCACTCAAATAATATAGCACCACGTGTGTGCACATATGAAACTTCTAGCCACGTCTTAAACCAGTATCTAATTTGGAGCGTAAAAGTAAATCCCAGTAAAGGAAGGGAGCTAAGTGTGTGCTTTTGAACACTTCCAGAACACAACAATTGAGGAAGGAGGTGTTGACAACCCTCTGAACTCATTCATTCTCAGGTTGGTCACTGCAGACAGGGCACGTACTGGGGCATGAAGCGAAGAATATGGGAAACTCTTGACCCTCTGCTGAGCCAGGACACTTCTCCTGGACCTCCCCTTCCCCAGCACGGAGTGAAGGAGGAAGCTGTAAAAGGTGATATCAATCCCCACCTGTGAAGCAGTTATAGGAAAGCTTATTTCCCAGAAGACAGGGTTTTATCTGAGATTACAATACTAACTTAGAACCACATCATGATTTCATTAAAATGCTTGTATTACATGCAGTTAATATGGAAAGGATTGAAACCTGGGTCACCGATAGATACAAAATGGAGTTATTATTAGGAACATATAAAAAAAGCCTGGCCTTTTTAATGGGCTCACCAGAGAGTGGCTGCATCTGATGAAAGATCATTCTAGACACTGACATCACATCTGTGCTAATAATGTGTGCAGATGACAGAGAAATTGGCAGGGTAGTAAATAAGTAAAAGTTACCTATGCTGTGCAAGCTGAATGGCTTAATTAGGTTGTCACCGTGAGCAGGATGTATTTTAATAAAACTAAATAGAAAATAATACACATGGAGCAAAATTGCAAGTTCTGGTTTGAAGACGGTAGACTGTCTTGGCAAGCAGTCACAAAGGGACGTATTTAGTAATCTGTGGTAATTGCCTGGAGGTGAATGCTCAGGGGAACTCCATGAACAAGAAAGCAAATCTCCCACAGGCATCTCTGGATATCTGGGATCTTGGAGGTACAGAAGAGGGCATCAAGTTGAGAAGTGGCTGTGCCCATACATGTAACGCTGAGTGTAAAATCTTATGTCCAAGTGGGATAGTTGCATTTCAGGAGGAAATCGGAAATTTAAGAAAAAGATAAAAATACAATAAAATGAAGTAAAAACTACTAGGCAAGTCTCATTATATGTGAGGAATTGCACTTACAAGTTTGTAGGAGAAGATCACTACGGATAGACAAACACTGAAAAGCTATTTGGTGGTGTGAGTTTTTTGACCTTTCCATAAAGGCATAATAAAATCTAATCACTGGGAAGTGGAGTTTGAGAAATGGAACTTCAGAATAAGATGTAATTAAGATGATTAACTCCCAGTATCATCTTTCTACTGGATGCTCCATTCTGCCATCACGGTTTTGCGCCTCAAGATATTATGAGAAATTTATGTCCAGCCACAATTTCAAATTTGACTTTAATTTATGGAAGAAAATCTGCATGTTCTGGTTAAACAAAGAAGCCAACGAAACTAGCTAACAACTACCTCTGTATTAATTAAACAGCATTGGTCATTATCTACTTGTGGATTTTATGTTAATGATCATGCAAAGGGGTTAATGCAAAGGATCGCTCAGTTGCAAGAATCAAAACATTACACTTTAAATCTTAAAACCCCCTGAAAGTAAACATAAACAAGGTCTGCAATAATGTTCCATTACTGGTCCACAGTAAAATACTCATTTAATGAACAGAAATATCAAACCACATTAACTGTTTGGATGTATTTTGGCTTTCTTTGTGTTAGAGCATATTTCACACCTCAAATGGATTCATCAACTGTTTACTTCAGAATGCCAGGCTTATTACGTCCACTGGTTTTTTACCAGCCTATAAAATCTGTTTGTCTTTTACATTTTAAGGAAATAGAGGGAGTTGCATAAACACCATATGCACTATTGATGACAAAACTTTCCACATTGACAGGAGTCTTTATTTCTTGCTGTTGAAATAGATCTTGAGTCAAAATTCCTTAAAAAATCCCTCCCTCCCTGGAAATATATTAAGGATGGATTAACCTTTGCAGATAACTTTTGTGGAGGTGTATGAGAATTTCTTTATATGATACGACCCAGCTAGTAGGCCTTTTGCCCTTTTACCAGAGCAATCATTGCAAAAAAATGTTGTGCTGATATGGTAGATACTAGTTAATATGTTATTAACGTGTATGTCACAGTACTCAACTTATTCTTTAGCATCTGCATGCATCTAAATAAAAGGCATGAAGCTGATGTGGTATTTCATTCACTGCTGGGAGCCAGGCTGCTGAAGAAAGTAGCTTTAGCAATACTAACATAGAGAATAGGCTGTGCTGGAGATGCCAGCAGGTGGGTTACCTCCAGCTCCGTTACCCAGCTCCCCTGCATCCCTACTGCCTCTGTTCCTGGTGGGAGATGTACACATAGACCTAAAATTCCTGGGTTTGAAATTAACACCTCCATTGAGCGCCCTCAGTGAGAGCTGGACAAGTTGGTTGACTTTTCCTCTAGCAAATTACTAATTTAAATTATTTGGGTATTAACCTGACTTATAAGTGAAAACTACTTGAGTCAGCACCATGACATCTGTTCTATACTTGTCCACGGGGACGAAAAAGATAAAAGACAATTTTCAAATAAAAGTACTCCTGTGTGATTGGTGTGTGTGCTGTTATTGCGGTTTGGTAGTCTGTATTTTTGTGAATGATAAAATATGAAGTCTGACATAGTAAAATACATAAAAATCTGTCCTTGAATGTTATAAATCATTAGATTAATTTAGTTTGGTAAGGAGGGTTAAAAATAAACTAAATACCTTTGTGTGTGTGAGTGCATGCACGTGCACGCACATGTGCATGATTGTAGGGGACTTGTGTGTTAATATATCTGATAGAAGGGTATTTATCTAACAAAAAACAATCAGACAAATCTCTGCTTTAAATAGGACTGTGACCATAAGATAAGGCATGTAAAAAGCTATCTTGCTATCTTGGACTATCAGGGCAGAAACATGAAATCTTATGGTGAATTGCTCTAGCAAACACATTCTTAGCAAAAAGCTGTGTCAGAGAGCTAGAGCCAGAGGAATTTAGAATAAAAATAAGAGGCCCAGTTTGTATAGTGAGGATAATTAACCACTGAAACTACTTAATAAAGTGTAGTTGAGTCTTAAGAACTTGAAATTTCTAATCAGGCTGTACAGTGTTCTCCACAATATATCCTAGCTTAGCTCAGGAATATGAGTTTATGGTAAGAATCTATGGGGAGAGTTGGATCTCAACACAGGAAGGACATGGACCTGTCGGACCGAGTCCAGAGGAGAGTCATGAAGATGATTGGAGGGCTGGAGCACCTCTCCTGTGAAGTCAGGCTGAGAGAGTTGGGGTTGTTCAGACTGGAGAAGAGAAGGCTCTGGGGAGACCTTATAACAGCCTTCCAGTACCTGAAGGGGGCCTACAGGAGAGATGGGGAGGGACTCTTTATGAGGGAATGGAGTGATAGGATGAGGGGTAACATTTTTAAACTGAAAGTGGGGAGATTTAGATTAGATATCAGGAAGAAATTCTTTCCTGTGAGTGTGGTGAGGCACTGGAACAGGTTGCCCAGAGAAGCTGTGGATGCCCCATCCCCTGGAAGTGTTCAAGGCCAGGCTGGATGGGGCTTTGAGCAACCTGGTCTAGTGGGAGGTGTCCCTGCCCATGCCAGGGGCGTTGGAACTAGACGATCTTTAAGGTCCCTTCCAACTCTAACCATTCTGTGATTCTGTGATTGTATGATCTCTCTATGAGGTGATCCAAAATAATTCTTTGAAATACTAGTGACAAATGTATGGACTGTGGCCAGTGTCTGCGCACTGCAATCAGTGTATGCCCCCAATCTAGCTTGGTGGAACCCCATCTCATGTTCTGGTTAGTGATGCCTTGCTGAACTCACACAAAGGGACTGATCTCAGCCCGTGATGTGGAGAAACAATGCAACCAAATCTCCAGATGTTCCAGTTTAGGTCTTTTTTGAGAGGAAGTGCTGTATTATCTGCATCAAACATAGTCATCGGTAAGAAAACAACTTGCTGGCTCTGAGTAGGATGGAGGACTCGATGACCTCCAGAGGTCTCTTCCAACCAATATTTTTATGCATCTGTGAGTTTGCTTGCTCAGTATTACCTAAAATATATACATTCTCAGGCCAGTCAGTAAATCTGAGTACAGTCACTGAAGTGGTTTTTTTTTTGTTTATAACCTCCATGAGTAGGAGTTACTCTTACGTAATTAGTACTTTACATGACATTCCCCAGTAAGATAATTCAGATTTTGGTGACAAAATGTTGGCAGTTTCCTCCACACTTATGTGGAACTTCCTCTTACAGTCTTGGAATATTTCTGACATGCATGAACTGAATGGTGGATACGGGCATTTATAAACTCTGGAAATGGAGATTTTAAAAAAAATATTATTGTGTTTAATTCTGGACATAAAAATTATAAAAAAGTTTACTTCAAAGTGCCATACTTGACAGTGGCTTTAAGTTTTTCTTATTAAAGTTATTTTTAATGTCTTGTTGAAAACAAGAAATAACTTTTTCTGCCTATAAATACAGTTATGAAAATATTTAGAAATAAATGTTGCAGTCCAAATAGCTGGCACAGCATAGTACTTTCAGCATCTGCATTTCCATTTTTGCTTTCTGTATCCTTCTACTCATGGAGTAGGAGGAAAACAATGCAATGTGGTCATTCTTTGATGAGCAGGTCTTCCAAGAAGCCCAATCAAATTCAGGATTTTTGTGTCATCATTGTTTAAAATCCATTAGTTGTAGAGTGAATTAAGTAGGAAATCAAAGGCAAAATGGGAGACATTTTTTGCATGACGAAACACACAGGATATTAAGTTAACTCCATACTGAAATAAAGACGGTGAATCATATGTAAGAATGAAATACAAATAGTAAGACTTTTCTGTAATTGTCAAAAATATTTTCTTTTTTATATATGTGTGTATTTAAAACTCTTGGTCTTTAAATATCCATGAGAGAACTAAAGGTGCCTGGGAAAATAAATCATGTGAGAATTTCAGTGCTGGCTGCTGCAGAGCCCAGAGGAGGTTTGGACAATGCTTTGGAAAAGTGAAGTGTTGTGGAAAATATTACAGTGTTGTGGAAGAAGTAATAGTTTATTAAACATAAGGCCTGCAAAAATGAAATGATGTGTGGTCTGGCAAATGTTTTCTTTTTAAAGTTATGCATCCTGCTCATCCAAAAATATGCTAGAAGAACCCAGAGCTAGTTGAGGTCCAGCAGCTGTACATGCCTGCTGAGCACAACAGTCAGAGGGAGTTAATGCAAATCTGTCCTGGGCGCTTCTCTGATGCAGATTACAGCCACTTTTTTCTACAAGCAGAATAACAGTGATAAAGAAGCCATTTCCAGAGAAATATATATAACTTTAGGTATGTAACTTGTATAACTTTTAGGATTTATTTTAGAAAGAATTACCAGCATTTTCTGCTCTGTGAAAAAAATTGAAATTACGTTCTTAAACTACCTGTATGTTTTGTATTACTACTTTGTTTCAGGATAATAATCTGTGCCCCAAAGCATGCATATCCACTGCTGTTGTCCACTGACCCTGTGCATGTGTCACTGGGGCTAGGACTGAAGGCCCCCTAACGTCAGACCAGAAACTGGGGGAACCACGAGCACTCATCCCCTAAACTGCACGACCGCAGGAGGAGTGTGTAAAACAGATCCATAGCCGTGGTACCGCAGAGTTAGCACGCAGCTAGTTTATGCAGTTGGCAGCTGATAGCATTATGGCAGAAGAGCAGGAAACATTCTAGATTCCTGGAGCTCTTAATAAATCAACCAGTGTCACCAGAGTCCTTTGCAAAAGCTACTCTTACTTAAATACTAGTTGCTGTGAATGCGTGTTGGTTTGTTAAGTTGAAACATTTTGTGTAACTTAATTTTCAATTCATAATTGGAAGAGTTTCCCCCTAGGATTCCATAAAGAAAAAAGTTATGGTCCTTGTTTTGTTTTCAACAAACTTGTCAGAAATAGTTTTAGGTGACTTCAGAAGTCTTTGTTGCAGGTTTGTGTAGATCTTCACAATGATTATACTATGGCAAAGCCAGTTGGTGTGCTGGTGCAAATGAATTTTGAACACTTCACTAAACAAATAGGAACATGTGATGAAATGAAAGGAATGACGCATTTCCAGAGCCTGAATTCCAGAGCTAGAGCTCCCTGGGGCGTCTCACCAGCACAGAAAGCAGTCTGTTCCTTATTTCTTGACCTCTCCAGCACAACCGGCTTCAGTAGGAGTTTGAGATGAGAATCTGATAAAAACTGAATGAGGGCAGAAGGGGATTCTGAAGTGGAAGATCTGCTCTTCAGAGCCTAAAGGGGAACCCTAAATAATTGACATAAATGGCTGGTGTGTCTGAAGACAGCAGGTGCTGAGTGGGCTAGATATATATCATTCCCTAAATAAAATGCATGTCAAGAAATAAAATTAGACTGTCATCATGAAAGTATATTCTTCTAGTGTTGGCACTAAAAGCCAGCTATATCTTTTCTGTCATCCAGTGTTAATAAAAAAATATTACATTCATGAGCAAAATAATAAAAAATATCCAAGACTTTTAGAAAAGCATCAGCTTCTTTATCTCTGCTTTGCAAAAGCCAACTGTTTCAAATGCTGCAACTTTAAATGCAGCACCTCTGACTTCATCTAAGTCACTTGGTCAGATGAAGTAACATCGTAGCTGAATTGCAGATCTTAAATCTTTTTGCAGATGTGAAGACTTTGTAAAGGAAATACAAGAGGTTTTCAGGATGGCTGTTGTCATCTGCTTTTGACGCCAGCTTAGGCCTGGCATTGCAAAACAGCCTAAACTAGTGCAGCAATCCTTTATGTATTGCGTTGGAAAAGGGTTTTCCTCAGTAGGAAGAAAAAGAAAGAATTCAGCAATTCCCTTCTAGACTTACTTGCCCTCTTTATCACTGAGTAATGGATGAAGATAGTTGAACTAAATCATCTCCAGCTGAAGCTTCAAGAGAGAAAGGAAAAAGGGCAACATTTTCTTCAAACTAAGGAACAGTTTCTTTTTCATTAAGCAATGCTAAAACACCACCAGTGGGATCCTAGAGGGTGCTTTTGTCCCCGTTATGAGCCGTGATGCTTTGGGGTCTTCGCAGGCAGCTGTGGCTGCAGGCGTTGGCTGCTTGCTCAGGAGGGATAGGCACGATGCAGCCAGCGTGATGATGCTACACCCCCAGGGAGAGTTGAAAATGAACAGGGGTGGCCACGGGTCATGCTGTAACCCACCCCTGTGCACAAAATTATGAGCACCACTTGATCGTAAGACAATCACAGATGTCTGTACATAAACGGCATCACTCCAAACGTTTTGGTGACAGTCCCATTGGCAAAGGCCTCATGCTTTCAACAGCCTGGGTGCACCCTGGCACCTAGGATTGCCTCTCTGGTCTGCCCTGTCTTATCCAGCATTGCGCGTGTTCATTTGTGTAAGAGCTGGGGGCCGTCTTACCGCAGGTCTAAAGCTTGAGTGCCTGAGATGAAAGGAAACTTTCTTTTGCCCTTTAGTTCAGAGACACTTAAAACTGAACAGAACAAAACATGCAAGATGTTGCAATCAACAATTTTGTAATCATCAATCATTATAGCAATGGGCTTCAAGACACAGTGAGCGGCATTTTTTCAACACCAAATTATCACAACTTAGGCAAGGAAAAAGAGTGACTATGCCATGTTTCTCTAAATCCCCAGTCACGGTGGTTTGGGCTATGGCCAGTCAATTCATTTAAGCACACTGTGAGAATCTGAATAGAGTTGCAGGGCCATCTTAGGCAGAATTTTTTGTTTCTTTAAGTAAAATCTTGCTTTCACTGCATTAGAAAGACACATTATTGTGGCAAATTGCTAGTGTCCTTCATTTGTCTGTTTTTCAGATAGCTATAATGCTGCACGCAGGGTGTTATATCTAGCTATTCTCCCCCCTTTATGATTCACTACTTCCTGCACTACTTTCTTGCTGCAAACCCACATGTTTTACAGATAGTAATTAGCTAGACTTCATACAATTTCTTTGTATCCATTTCAAGCCTTTCTTTCCATTTTCTGTACAGTGAAACTGTAAACGTCTTTCATCTTATACTGATTTTAGATCTAATAAAAACATGGAGCAACAAGGCTATTGTTACAAAATTAATGAAAAGAGATCCCCCTGTAGATAGCAATGAAGTGGAAGAAATTAACATAAAACTCTCATGAAAAGAATTATTTTACTGTATAAAACCTCTATTTTGCAGCACCTACAATTGTAATAGCACTTCAGAGAACAAGCCCAAAGAGTTTACTATTTCATTTCAGATGCACTGCAATTTAGAGCTTGCTTCCAAGAAAAAAAGGCTTTTGAGGGATGCAGTTAGGTGACATGTTACTCACCGATTCCAGGGGGTGAGGTTGCACGCTGGGGTTCAGTTGTCTGTCAGCTTGCTGCACATAAGCTCTGTTGGAAAAATTGAATTTTAGGTTGCCAATCTTTGCATTGCTGTGCCACAGCAGTAGTAATGTAGCACACCTGGTCTACACTTTGAGAGATGAAAAATAATGGAGAAGCAGAAATGAAGGGTGAATTTTTCTGAGGTGGGGACAGATCTGATATCAGACTGAAAATTTCTCAGCTCTTTAGGGGAGGTGTGGGATGTTGACATAGCAAGCACTGGCCTATCAAGCACCTCTGCTCTTGAAAATTACTTTAATAATCTCCAGTGTCTACATCCTCAGTCCTTGCTGCCAAAGACTCCAAAAAGAGTGATGAGCTGATACAGGGAGTTGTTAGGAGTGCATGGCTGAGCTACGGAAATAAGAAGAGATTAAGAGGCAACCTAAGACTGTTTGCTCAGTCAGAATTCTGCTGATGGCAAACAGGAGTTTTTGCCTATGTGAGGCCGTCAGGATTTCGCCGAGTAATTTACAGAAAGAATTAAGTGGATGAGATCAGAATCCGCTCCCAGTTACACAGCAGTAAATTCAGAGTAACTTTATTCACTGACATCATTGGAGCTACTCTGGATTTACACCAACTTCAGTGAGAGCTTATAATGGTCTATTGAGAATTTAAACTT
>JAOXNO010000001.1:133978842-134007909 GCA_028565335.1 Limnodromus scolopaceus
CTGACATCATTGGAGCTACTCTGGATTTACACCAACTTCAGTGAGAGCTTATAATGGTCTATTGAGAATTTAAACTTAGAGAGTGAGAATTGGCTGAGTTATGCAGAGCTCGGCACAGACAATTGTGTCCAAACATAACACTGAAGAGGAGCTTTTTGCTGCCATTTTTATTGTGCTTCTTGCACTATTAAATTCTGCTCCTGTTCCAAATGTATCTTTAAGAATGAAAGACTTGCAACTACAAATGGACTATAAATTATTTATTGTTCTTGTGCTTATTCTCAGGATAATATCCAAGGTCCCATAGTTATTAATTCTGTATATTCCACAGATGGGTTAGATGACCCACTAGGCTCTTCAAATGTCGATTTGTTCATTCCTAGAATCCATTATAGCAAAGATATACAAGATAGTCCTTAATATATTATCATAACACTTTGTATTGGTGCGTTAAATACTTCTTTAATAATCAGCGGGCACACTACCTCTGCTTCCCATGCTTGAAGATAAATCCTCCATAAGTTTTTGAAAATCAAGCTCGTCAATGAACAACCTCTTTGGAATCACCTGTATTCTTCAGCTCAATGCCAGGTGAGGATGCAAGAAATTCAAAATCAAGTCCATTATGGCTGGATGTTCACATGCACGTGTATCATACGAGATGTGAGCCATGGAAGGACCACCTACTGAGGTAGCCTTGGGAAATAAGATAGCTCTATCTCTATAACATGTGTCCAATTTCCATACATCTACTTTTTCCTCCTGTTATCTCTAACATGTAAAGGCAGCTGTAATCTGTCAAACTAGGAATCCGAACAGAAGTGACTTTTTTTGACAATGCTATTTGTGCCTTAGAAAGTATTATCCTGCATTGAAAACTTGATTTATATGTTTTTATTTATTAGCTGATGACCATCAGAATATTACTGCAATCACATGCCGAATTTGCATGTGTATTTAGGTATGTATTTTTGATAGGCAAGGCACCTAGTAAGAAGTTAGGCGCAGCACCCATTTAGCTTTCTTCCTGAATTTCACTAAGCACATATGTACCTTAAGCAACACTGTAAATCCCTCCCCTGACCTCTTAACCATTAAGAGAAAGTATGTTTCCCCTAAGGAACTTAAAGTCTGTATTAATGGACATTCCTGAAGAGGTAGAAAACTGTTGAGATTTCTTCCTACAAAGTTACTAAAATTAAGGATGGGCTGTTTGGGGCAGGGAGGAAACTCAAAGAAGCATCTTCTTCTTTGTTTTCTTGTTCCAGTGTGGCTGAGCAGATGACTTGGTTTTCTTAACCATCTCTGCTTCAATTTCCAGCTTGCATGATATGGTGAAAGTTTGCTTTTATTTTAATAAATATTTTCTTTGAGAAAAATTACTCTTGGCTCAAGTTCCAGGCCTTTGCATTCTGAAGCAGCAATTAAGCAATTAAATTAAAGCCTGTAAATAGCAAATGCTTCCATTATAAAACCACTAGCAGCTCCACCTCTTTAAAAAGTACTGCGATAAAAATGCCCCAGAAATTCTTTGAAATCAGATCTCTGACAAGTATCTAATCTTGATCTTTAAGATAGTGGGAAGAACAGAGGTTATGTAAAATCCATGTATTCCTTCCAAGCCAGAAAGTGCTCTGGTTTCCCAGCTACCTAAATTACCATTGCAAAGTTTTCTTTAATATTACTGTACTTAAGGCAGTGTGGTGCTTCAAGTGCTTCAGTGCCATCAACTTTGATTTTGATCGCTTGAAGAAGATACATGTTCATTTTTCTTGTTTCATCCCACCTACTTTGTGGTCTTTGCCATCTCTTTCATTATACTCCAGATGTAAACAGCTTCTTGCTGCACAGCTTCTATGCTTTTGCTTCTGCTTTTTTAAAACAGCAGCATTTTTGGCTTTGGCATCAACATGAGGATAATTACCATGTGGTCACCATTTGCTTGTAGGTTGAAGACCCCCACCCTAGATCAAAAACAATTTCAGTTGACTGAAACAGCATTTCCCAGCAAATGGAAATGAGATGCATATCTGGCAACTTTTCAGTGTAAAATGAGTCATCAAAACACACTGAGTGTAAGCATCTTCACCCTTCCTTCCCCCAGCTCTTAATCCAATAATGGCTAGTCAGGGAATAAAGCTTCATCTTCAGTATGTATACAAAATACATAGGGGTACAGAGATAAACACTTGATTGCGAGGCAGTCATATAATGAAAAAGCATATAATTTGAATCAGATTGGGCTGAAATTAAAATTGCAACAAACTATTTGCCAGAGATTCAAACTGCGGAGAGAAAATTCACTCTTTTCCTAAATTCCTTCCCATCCTCTCCTCCTCTCTCCCCCGTTCCCTCCTCTCAGTGTAGGAGTTTTGCATTGCCTCTTGTTTGTTTGGCTTCTGATTAAAAAAAAAAAAGATTGAAGAAATCCACTGCCACTCATACTTCAAGTGAAAAGCAAAATTTAAAAAAGAAAATGCTGTCAACATTTCTTTAAAAATCTTAGTGATTAAATATAATCTGCTCTAGGAACAGAAGTCGGTGGTGGTTCTTTAACTGCAAAGTAATATTTGGGGCAATATACAGAATAATCGTATGGAAAAGGGGAAGAGTGCAAAAAGATTTGAGGCTCAGAAAGAAAAATCAGCAATGTACATTGCTTATGTACATCACTTACACAATGATGTACACAATGTATATCACTTAAAAAATCTGAAATTTATAAAAAAAGAATTCTTGGCATGGGTGCCTTAGTATCTGGGCAAGCACGTGACTACCACTGCTACTACCGTGTTAGACTCACAAAGGGGTTCGTTAGTGAAAACCAGCAGAGCAGTGCCATCCCTGTAGATGACTCTCATTTCCTAAGGAAGGACTGGGTGGGTGTCAGCTAGTGGTAAAACCAGTGATCTTTAGAGCCATACGCATAGCCGTGGTAATGGGTGATGTTTCTAGCTCGCCCCTGTTTGTAACTTCCAGCTTTGGATGAGTTCATTATCAGATTTGTGATGAATCAGTTCTGTAGCTCTTCAGACTCCTGAAAGCTCTGATAGTAACTCAGACGGAGAGGTGTGAGAAGCCTGCAGTGGTTGTGGTCTGGGGAGGAGAACCAAGACTGGCCCTCAGCCCTGTCAGCCACACTTACACCTTTGGTCTATTTGATGTGCCCCCTGACAGACCTCTTTAAAAAAAGGTGTGATGCACTCATTCCGCTTTGCCCCAGAAGTCCTATTGCCTTATTCAATGAGTACATAAGCCTGCAGCAGTGTCCAAAAGGAAGGCTCGGCTGTGGAGTCTTTGGCTAGTGATGGGTTTTTTTATTATTATTTTTTACTTGCCTTTTTACGACTGATCAACATAATAATACACCTCGCTAAAATTCAGTAATGATTTGGGAAAACAGAAAAAAGGCATTGCTGTATAATTTGGTCGCTCCTCTAGAGCACATTGGCAAGTGTGGGGAAACTATTAGGCAAGAGATAGGTAGACCTCAGTATGCCACACAGACGTACATATATACTTCCATACATACTTCCACATTATCCAGCACCCACAACAACGGTACGCGCCCAGAAACGTGAGGTGGTGGAGAAAGGCTGTAAGACAGCTCAGGCTAATGCTTCCCCATGCTCTCTCTTGGCACTGGCTCTAAGGGGAAGGGAAGCCGTGTAGCTGCATCAGCGTGGTGCCAACCTCAGGCTGATGCACTCACAGGCTGCCTCTCAGCTCCATCTTCAGATGGTGCCGTTGGCCCAGTGCCACCAGAGCCAGCAGAGCAGTGCCGGCCAGCAGAGCATGGGATTTGGCCTTGCATTTTTAATGCATATAATTGGTTTAGACTACGAGATAGGAGCTGACGATGATCTGAATTGAGAAGCTGAGCATCTTAAAAGATGCAGGAGTGCAGAAAGTGTATCTGTACAATTTTTTTAAAAAGAGAGAGGATTCTCTTATTTTTCAGTTCCCTCTTATCTTCACTCTTTCCCAATCTGTAAACTTATCTCCCTTTAGCTGGCAAATATGAGTTTACAGGCACTTTGATTTTTTTATTTAAATCTCTGTGCTTTGTTTTGAAATTACATATATATATTTTAAACGAGTATCTCCTTGCAAGGCATAATTTTGCCTCAGAGTACACTGGCATTTCATGTTTTCTCTTGTTATGGCTCACGCTCAGTGTCAGAGTTATAAAAGCTGCTACTGTTACTTCACATCTGAGGCAGGAACAAAGGGAGCTTTCTGCAGCCCGTGCACCTGGAATGTGAAGTGAGAATGGTGATTTCTGCAGCCTCCTTCTGCCAGGTGGCAGTCCCTTGCTCCAGCGCAAAACCAAGAAAAAAATGGTGAAAATGTTAAAGGGTTGGCTACACTATATTTTAAGGCACTAACCTTGTTTTATGTTGATTGCCTGTTCCATTTTTAGGTTTAGAAGCCATACTGTTTTGAATTACTTAGCTATCCATCAACACAAAGCAACAGAATTGTCAGCTCCTGTAGGATTTTGCAGCAATGCTAAGCTACACTAATTGTAAAGTTTCTTTAGAATTTGTGTTATCATGATGCAAAATGCAGACTGTACTTTTAACAGACAGAAAAGGAAAAGCTCCCTTAATGGGTGTAGATGAAACAAAAAGATATTAAAAATGCATTTGTGTTTCTGCCAAAGCTAAATACAACAGTTACTTGTTTCCTCTAACAATACTTAACATTCATCTTTTTTCAAGGACTTTACAACATTATGTAGCTATCACTGAGACAGTACTCAGAGCAGTTTAGGTAAAGGGAATATGTAGAGACCAGTTGTCTTTGCTT
Source organism: Limnodromus scolopaceus (assembly GCA_028565335.1). NCBI lineage: Eukaryota > Metazoa > Chordata > Aves > Charadriiformes > Scolopacidae > Limnodromus > Limnodromus scolopaceus. Next base: position 133,983,655 of record JAOXNO010000001.1, read on the forward strand.
ACCCACAAGAATTAGTGCAGTAGTAAAATCTGAGGCTACAATATTTTCAATTGTATTTAAATTTATTCAGGTTTTACCTTCTCTTACAGAGGCATTGGTTATACTTGAGCTGATGGTTTTGCACTACAATATTGGAAATAGCATCTAGCTCACATTTCTGTTGAACTGTTACCGAAAAGAGCTTGCATGCCAAAAAACAAAAGGCCAGAAAAACCTGCTATGTGGTTTTAGAAAGCACGCTTGAGATCTGGCAGATACAAAGATCTAAGAGGAGTCCTGGAAGCTCTAGCAAAAGACTTTTACTTCAGTTCTCAGGAGACTGATGACTACAGAAAAATTAGAACATAAGTATTTGGATAAATACAACTTCAGGATTGGCTCCCCAACAGCTTTTTGGAACCAGAGAAACCTCTCTTGAATGGCCAGGATTAACATTTCATGTTAACTTTAAAAAGTTGTGCCAGTGACTTTTACGTCTTCATGATCTAACTGTTGTTTTTTAATATTCTAAATCCCTTTCAGGCAATAAGACTCTCCCAGTAATTCAAGTGGAAGTAAAATTTGCCTAAAACTGAATACATCTCATCAGTATCTTGAGTTTTATTTCCCCCAAATCATCAGATAAATATAATCTTTCTCTGTTTACTTTCTGTACTTGAATATCTGGAGTTGCTTAGATCTTCTACCAAGGCTTGATTCTGATTGTCTTTGAAAGACGGATTAAGGCTTTCCTCGTTGTCTTCTACTTGGCAGAAACACAGATGTGTTATTTTAACAGCCTTTTGTGCCCTTCTGGCCACATAAAGCCCACCTGCTCTTCTGGGATGCTCCTATTTTTCAGAGGCTCTAATTTGCACCTGGGCTGAAATTGTCCCTGGGGGATAATCAGGTGTCTGGGAGCAGATCAAGTACCATGTGCTTTGGCTGTACCTATTCATGAGCATCTTCATCTCCAACAGCCTGGTGAATATGGGATAACTAGCCTTATGTAAATGCAGTGTCCTCATTAGGATGTGAAATCTTCTGTTAGGAAGGTTTGCCTGTCTTCTTATCCTTTTATACAGCTGGGACAATGTAAAGGGTGTGAAATTCCATATGCAACTGGTTAATATATTTTAAAACAGTCAGAGCAACAGAGTCTGTACCACAGTGATTTACAAAATTCCCTTTACAAGCAAGTTTATTTCTTCCTCCTCCTTTCCATCTACTTCTGTCTCTTTGAAAATGTCAGTCTTCACATTTAGCTGCTAAGTTTTGTGTATTCGGTATGGTTTGGTCAACTCTGATCAGATGCGATGCAATGTTCAGATTCCCTCTGGATTCATACACTTTTATTTCTCTTATTTTCTTTGTCTCACTGCATGCATTTATAGTATATATAAAAATCTCTCCACTGAACTCATTACTTCAAATTTTTTTAAACATTCTCCAATATACTTCCCTTTTGACCAAACGCTGCCTGTTTCACCACTTAAAATTACTTCCCACTTATCTCCTAATTTTAGCCAACTTCTTCTTTCCTGCCTTTTGTTTACTTCTCTATGACATGCCTCATAGTCCACCGTCATCATGTTCTCCTTTGTCTTAAAAATAAATAAAGCTCCATGAATTGTCTTAGTCAACCTGTCCAGCTAGAGTCAGGCAGTCCTTTAATTCAGTGTAGTAATTTATGTGGGGAAAGACATAACCCCACTATGGAAAAGGTCCTCTGCCACATCATCCATCCCAACACCACTCTTTTGCTTGTGGCTAGGTTGGTTACAATTTTTTCTCTTTGTCAGTTTGGATTTCACCACAATATGTTGAATATGTTTTCATGTAATTCCAGTTGCCTGCCTTCTCATTGTCACCATTTCGATTTTCTATGCCCCAGACACCTTGTTCATTCCTTACTTCTACCTGGCTTCCTCTTTTACATGCATTTGTCTCTTCAATATCCGTATTTCATGCACTGTCTCCAAAAGGATTTTGCCTCAAGCAAAAAAGCTTGAGCCATGGTCGCAAGAAGATCATGGTCTTGCTGTTATTATTTTTACTTCACCATCTCTTCAGTGCAAATCCTATTGGTTATGCAATGTCTATATATATTTTATATAGTCTTTCTGGAAAGTATCTACAGAGTACCCAACATACCTTCAGGCACTATGTATACTGTAAATTTAAATTTACAGTATAAATGAGAACAAGCCAAAAAGTAATACTGTGTGGCCTTCTATTCCTTCTTAGTGATTATATCATCTTGCTTTTCCTGTCACCAGTAGCCCATTTGTTTTTGCTAATCTTTCCTCTTTACCATGCATGGCAGAGGCCCCCCCACTGTGAGGGTGCTTTTCTAACAGATACTGGTCACCAAACATCTCAGGGATGAGCATTTCATCCTCTACGCTCTGCTCTTGCAATTTATAATGCTTTCCAAGCCCTACACAAATTCAGTGTGCAGATGTATGTTTTATATATACCTATATGCATACGTATACGTAAAGACAGATGTGAGTGCACACACATGCACAAAAGAAGGATGGAAGGTGCAAATTGAAGATTTTGGCACACATTGGGAGCCAGACCTGTAAGGCACCTGACACAAAGAGACAGAGACACCTACTCCGTTTCAGTCCCCAGCACGCCAGGCGTCTGCCCAGCACCACAAATACCTTCTGGGTAAAAGGAGGGAGCCATAACACAAAAGAGCAGGTGACACAACCTTCACCAGATACTTCTCACCACTTTCTGATCCAGCTGCTGTCCAAAAAGCCAGGCAACAAAAGCAGATTACAAGATAATAAACATAATTTATCTCTGTTAATCCAGTCCTTCCCCTGCTAAATGTCCATTCAACTTTAGTGTGGAAACCTATTTCATGCAATTGACCACATTTACAACCATCACATTATTTAACCACGAAAAGATAATGATTTATGCTGGTCTTGAAAAAAAAAATAATTGGAACCTGTTTATAGAGAAAATGTATTTAATTTTTGGATCTTCGTTTTAAAGCCAACAGAAGCCAATGCCTTTAATTTTAGGTCTAGTCAGAATGGAAACCAGCATCAGATTGGACTAGAGCTGTATTATATTTAGTCGGAAAGTATTTATATTTGTATCTGTATTAATAGTTTTCTTAAAAATAATGCATTTTAATTTAAAAATGTTTTACTCTTTGGACTACAAATGCATTGCGTGGAACTATAGATAAGCTCAATCCACCAACACGACAGTCAGCAGGCTAAAATAGACAGGCACAAAATTAGAGTAAGAGACAGAAGGTAATAATTGCTTGACCTGTAGGTTGAAGAATAAAGAATATGAGATCAGCTCCAGTTATATGCTGTAAAGCTTCAAAAGCTTCCAATTGAATCTTAAGATTCATAGGTTATTTAAAAAAATCAAATTTAGTTTATAAGTCTTATTAGCTTGGAAACACAGTGGTAATAAATAAAGACTTGCAGTAGACCAGAGGTGAACTGGGACTGAATACATTTCCCTTAATATATATCAGCCAAAGGTGATATTAAGCAGAGCTTTTGTCACCTTTGTGATTATTAAGATATAGGAAAAACTTTCAAGGGAAGCAGAGGAAGCTGCAAGCTTCAAGAGTGTAAAGCGGAAATGCACACGCATCTGGCTATACTTTGGTTTTCTCGGCTCATCTGCTGAAATAAAAGTCACCTCTAAGTCCTGCTGAAGGACAGCGGGTAGGTTAATAGGCTGAAGGCTTCCTACATCCACCTCCTCAGCCCCTTTAAATTTGCTCAAAAATTCAGTTGATTTGTGTACTACTCCTTTACCTGAAAAATATTTTATTCCTGAAGGTGAACACATTCAGACCAAAGTAGACATGCCTCCATTTTTACTACTGAACATAAATTTACTTAATTTACGAATACTGGTGATGGATGTGAAATTTTAGTTGAGATTTATTCCATGAATAACATGGACAACTTCTGGTTTGTATCTCCTCCGCCTTGGCAACCTGAGAGGGATCATGACTAAACTATACATTTGTGCAATAAATTCCCCTTAAAAAGTAGAGAGCTTGAACAATTGAGGAGGAAGAGGGAAGAGAGGAAAATCAATACTGAAATTTTTGAAATAAAGACCTTTTCCCCCCTCTTTGACTTTCCTTCCCAACTCCCTTTTAGTGGATGTCTCCCTCACAAACACCAGGGTATAGACCTCTTCCTGGGCACCCTCCATGGGATGACACTGCACGTTCAAGGGTTTCCATGGGTTTGCAGGTGGCCAGAGCAGCCCTCAACACTGGTGCCACCCCAAACCCTGTTTCAAACAGCCAGTGTCTCAGCCCCACTCGTGAGTATCCTGAGGCACCCCATGTCTCAGCACCATGAAGGAGCACACCAAAGGCCACATCTCATGCCACAGTGAGTTCTGCCATTAGCTTACAGGATGGAAAGGTCATTTCCACACTAGGCACTTTCAAGAGGAAAGGAACTAATTTAAAGGTAAAATATTCTCAATTCCGGAATCTGGACACACTTAAGAGTCCCTGCCTGCCATCCCACAGAAGAACTGAACTGAAGATTGATAGTAACTTAAGTGGAAGAAGGACCTACTAAATTATTCTCTTGGCATCTCTCCAGCAACAAATTTCCAAACGCTATTCAGATACTATACTGGACTGCCCAGCATTGGCCCTATTCGTTAGGGCATGCAATTGTGTGGCTACTCTTTAATTAGGAAAAATCAGTCTGGATCCAGACTGCAGTTTCACTAGACCTTGCCAAGATCTGTCACGTCTTCTGCTCTTACCCTGCATGGTTCCAGCCCCTTAGGAGTGTCTGCAGGCTGGACTCTTGAAAGTGGTGTCCAAGCCACTGATGATACACTGTTTTACTACAAGCAGATTTCTGTAAAAACAGAGTAGTTCTGCAGCAGTTGTTCTAGCAGTAGGAAGCTCTCCAGACAATAGCTACTGTGATGCTCAGTTAGGGAATGCAATTTATTTTTCCTAGGAAGCCTTCAGGTCAGGTTACTGAGCTCATGCATCTGGAGCTCATTTACAACTCAGCTGCAAGGTGTATAAAGGAAGAAGGCAAGAGGGGGTGTCTTTTATGGTGGGAGAAGGAAATGGAACTATAGGTGCTAAAGTAGGTGGCTAAGCTCTCATCTGGGTAAGAGGAGAGCTATGGAGTGTTTTTGTTTGAATGCTGGAAAAAGGGAAAAGTGCAGGTTGTCCTTTTTTTTTCAGATTTTATTCCAGTAAATAGAAGAAAGAAACTGTATTAAAACATGAAAACATTCAGGCTAATATTAAACTGCACAAGAAGAAAGCAAATGCTATTTTCTATTTCTAAGTAAAGAGCTCAACCGGTGCCATTATACATTTTTTTGGATCAAAGATATATGCTTTGTCTGGAGTCATGCAACATATTATTAAGAGTTTGGCTCTGTTGGTAGTGTACTCTTAGGACGGAAAGATTGAGACACTTTTCAAAGACATCATAGCTGGGTGAAGTAAAGTTGAACGTGCTTTCACTTGAGTGAAATATTCAAGGGAGATTTGTGAAGGGCCGCTCTGGAACTTTACAAAAAGAATGAAAGACAAAACTAATGTATCCCCTCTATTTATTCTTAATAAATTTGAATTTTTAGCGTAATCTCAGTTTCCACCTGCATGTTTCTGCACCTCTTTTCCATCTAACGTTTGGGCATTTGTCTCACTTCTGTTTTTAAGTGCACAGACAACACCCATTTGCTCTTGTTCTGTGTGCTCTGACTAGGGTTTTGGTCGCTGCATTCTGCTGTATCAAATAACACACCAAGAAAAGGAAATCTGAGGGAATAGATTTGTATGCAAAGTGCATATTCAGAAATAATTTGAGATTGGAATGCTACCCTCAGATAACCAAGTTTAAATAAATGGTATTTATTGATGTGGTCTTATTACGGACGTGAATCATCCCTTAGAAAAATGTGAGTGTTCTGCTTATGCTTGGTGACCAGAGACATGCTTAGGTTCTGTGGCTCTAGAAATCTGAGATGCTTCTCTCTCTTCTCCTTAGCCCCTGTTCCCCTACTTTCTTTTTTTGCCTCCTGCCTCAGCCTACTACATATACCAGCCCTTCATTTTTCTCTTTTTTTGCCCATTTTGACCTGGTTTGTGTATCCAGCTACCTATCCTTCTGTTAAATCTCCACTTGCTATCTGCCAATTTCTGTTCCTGGTGTCTCCTCAGAGAATTTTTTTCTTCTTGCCCCACATCTTTCTTTTTCTTTGTTCTTAACTATCTGTGTTTCTCACCCTTTGCATTTAATTGAGTTACCACCTTCCTCCACCGATTTAGTTGCCGGAAGCACAGAGGTATGATAAGCACGAGAGACAACTCTTACTCTTAGTTTTGACATTAAGCATCACTGTAGTGGTAGTAGCTGTTGACAGCTACGAAAAATGAGTTGCTGGGAAGGCACTTACGCTACACTGCCCTGTACATGCATATTCTACAGTGAAGGTCTGTGAGTTTTTATGTAGGCAAGCTGGATTAGCATCTTTGTTGAAAAATCAGAGACATCCCAGGCCCATCTCCATGACACATTTTAAAGTCACTTCTCCACAGCATAGAAGTGCAATGTATTTCAAAGAAACCAAGACAGGAACATATCTAATACGGAACAAATAAAGAGATTGCTTCATATTTCATTCTTGGGAAAGGAGAAGTTATGTTGGGTGAAACTTTCCAAGGAAATTCAACTGAAATAAAGTTCAACTAATGTTTTTGGCAAAAATTTTAACTGAAAACGAAATCTGAACATGTGAAATGATGCATTACTTCTGTGCATGTTCTGCAATAAAAGGCACACTGCTGCTGCCCAGTGCAGTGCTATATAGATAGAAGATGGCTCAGACTAGGTTTGGGTGTGAAAAGCAGAGTAGCCACAAAAGCACATCTCTGCCTGGGCTTACACTCCTTGCTTCCTGATGTCATGAGTCCTGAAGAACAAAAAGCTTTTGCTCAACTATAAATTGTTTCTGTGTGAACATTAGGCAGTATAGAAACAGGACACTGCGGGTGAGATTTATTCAACCAAATGCAGGTATTTATGACTGAGCCGCTGTACGGATTTCCTTTATGGTTAGTGAGAAAGATTATCATTTCAAGAGTGTGACTCACTTCACCCTAGGGTAGATATCAACATCACTGCCTAGAACTGCCTCTATTTTATCATTGGCTTTAAAGGAAGCTCATGGTGACTAGCTCAGATGTAGACACCTAAAGAGAAAAGAGGTAGACCCCACCTTCCATCCACAATATAGCTGTTCAAACTGGAAAATGACTTTTACTCTCTGCAAACACCCCGGAATCATGGAACCATGCTGAGGAACCGCTGTGCAATAGAAGTCAGCTACAATCTTTGAACATTTCAGTATCGTGGATGCACTTCATAAGAGCCCCCAAAACGCTGAAGAATGAAAAGAATCACATCCTGAAATCAAAGAGCACATCTGCAATGCCAACGTCCCCTCTTCTTTCTGTAACAATACTTCTTAACAGAGAAAAAACCCCAAACTATCCTTGACATCATTGTCATAGATGGCCTGATTTCAGAGGGACCAGCTTTCAAGACACAGAGCAGCAGCAGAATTTTAGCATTTGGTTCTGCACAGCTCTAAACTCTGAGCTGTGACCTCTGGCAAAACAGAGTGGGAGCAGCTTGTTGTGGTATCTCATGGTACGTCTAATACTTTGGCTTGCTGCATTTTGTATATGAAAGTAATATGTAAAAACAAATCACATCCTTACTCTTTTTTTTTTTGTTCTTTTTTTTCCTTAGAGCAAGAGCATTTGTACTGGCTCTAGTAAAAAGGTTCTCAAGTGCATTGTCGGCAGAAGCAGGAAATTTGCTCTCCTCGTGGATCAAACAGAGTCGGCACTAATGATACAGCACAGGGAAAAGAAAAAAAAAAAAGAAAAGAGAAAAAGAAATGTTTAGCACTCAGCACTAGAGGAGAGTGAAAACAGAACACACTTTGAAGAATTTCCTTGCTGCAGCATAGCCCTGTGTAGGAGAGGCTCCACAGTCAGACTCAACATGTTTTGAAGTTTCTCTGTTTGTTTAATCTTCAGGTCAGGTTTTGGCACTGTGCTATGATTGACACGATATAAAAGAATAAAGGCCCAAACAAGGCAAGGGGGGAAGAAATCCTTAGGAAAGTGTGAGACTTAGTAAATCAAAACATCAAAAAACAGAGCAACCTAGGTGCTTTAAGGATTGGTGCAAAGTTGTGTCTTAGACCAGAAGAGCAGTACCTAGAGATAGCTCTTTTTCTAATAACCAAATGTCATGGCCAAGATGGTAGCTAAGAAATTATCTTAAAATCAGTCCTAATTGCAGGGGCTGTGTAATGTGAGAAAACAACACTTGCCATAAAAAATATAGAATAGAGCTAGAATACTAAAAACACACACAAATGGTCAGTGTAAACTATCATTCTGAAAGTTTGTTACCACAATAATAATTTAGTTAATGTGGTTCTGCCACTGCAAATGCCTCTCCCTCAACTGTGACTCTCTGAGGAGGATGTGAAAAACTGAAAATTCAAAATCTTCTCCATTTGTTGGTAACAGAGACTCCCTTTACTACCGTTTTGGACTGCACTTGGTCTGACAACTTGTGAACAAGTCCGAAGGAAATACTGGACTAAATAAAGAGTGCTTCCCTACAAAGACATGGATGTACATTATAATTGCAGCCCAAGCCCATCGGGTAAGGTGAACAACCCATCCCTCACAAGCACAGGGAATGAACACCCCAGAAGGGCACCATCTCCCCACAGAGGCATTGCAGGGTTCGCTCTAAGGCAGACTGCCAGGAACTCTCTCTTGCTTAAAAGCAGAGGGTGCGAGAAGATAGGAATGGGCAGATGGGATCAGATGGAAACTTCACTGTGTCTAGTGACAGCAGCCTACAGCAGGTGCCTAGGGAAGGACATACGAACAGCTGAAATATGCTTATATTCTTTCAGTGCACAGAGACCTGCACCTTAGAAACTTCCTTCCTAAACCATAGCTTTGTGTGTAAGAAGAACACCTCAAAAGACTTTGAAATCTTGCGGCCTTTCAGTACTTAAAGGGGGCTTATAAGAAAGATGGGGACAAATATTTTAGCAGGGCCTGTTGTGATAGGAAGAGGGGTAATGGTTTTAAACTAAAAGAGGGAAGATTTATACTGGGTATATGGAAGAAATTTTTTACGATGAGGGTGGTGAAACGTTGACACAGGTTGCCCAGAGAGGTGGTAGATGCCCCATTCTGGAAACATTCAAGATCAGGTTGGATGGGGCTCTGAGCAACCTCATCTAGTTGAAGATGTCCCTGATCATTGCAGGGGAGGTGTGACTGGATGACCTTTATAGGTCACTTCCAACCCAAACTATTCTATGATTCTATTCTATGATTCTAAACAGAGTGTACTGAAAGTATCCAACCTAAGATTGTTCTCTTTGGTGTGACCCCAGATGTTGCCATAATGCAGATGGTCCAAAGCTGTCTCACCTGAACCTGCTCTAGATAGCAGAGCAGGGCAGCTCAGGAAAATGTAAGGCACAGAAGACAAAATGTTATTCATTAAGCAACAGGCTGAATCATGATAAATGACTAATGCCCCATATCCTAAATCGGAATTCAAATATCCAATATTAGTATTATCAAAGAGAAAAGCAAACCTCCCATTGTCTTCAGGGTGTATGGAATTTTCTTCACAGCCTTAGGTAAATAATAATAATGATAATGATAATGATAATAATAAGTAAGCCTGCCTCATTTACAGCATTTAATATATCTTGTTTTACCAGTGCAAAGAATTCTGGCTTTCGCTAAAGGCCATTCTTTGTTAATAATGATTTTAGACTATTGCATTACTCACTAAATTTAGTTAGTGCATTTGTAAACTACATTAAAAAGGCAGTGCATCAGATAAAATACAAAGAGATGGAACCTGTGAAGAAATATAGATGTAACTACTGTTTCACAAGGAAACACTTTGGATTAAATACCATTAGGGTTTTGCACTGCGTGAAGAATGTTAAATTAAAAATGAAAAGGGAAAGTGAGGGTCAGCTCTGTTAATTTGCTGTTTGTTTTTGTTGTTTTTTTTTATAATGGGAGTAGTTTCTATTGTATTCAGTATATTATATTTCAAAGTTTAATAACTTTGGTATTAAAAAAAAGGGTTTGCATTTTATTTGTCACTTATATGCTATTTTTACCATATATTTCTAACCTTGTCAGATCAGAATTTTTTCTTTTTAAATCAAAATATCATTACAGAATCCAGAAGCTATAATAAAGCTGCTAAACTCTGAAGTCACTACTGACATAACAGAGATTTACTGTGAATTTACATCAGTGTGGCAGTGGGATTTGGCCCAATGTGTACGCGTGGGGAGCTTTATTCCATAGTGAGAGTGTTCAGAGAATCGATACGCTGTAAAAGCCCAGATTCCAATTTCCAGGCTGAAAAGATGGGAATGAATTATAACCGTATTAGGACACTAAAAACCTGATTAGCGTGGTTCCAGGCAGTAGCGGGTTCTTTTCGCAGCCAGTTCACAGAAGGACCCTCACCTTTTTATGGCTCAGTTGCAGCTCAGCTGGGGACCTGCAGGCAACGAGGCTGTTTTCACCAGCAGGGTGATGCCTTCCTGCGCCTCCGTTGTGTCAGCCCTGAGGCGGTGACTAGCGGTGAGGAAATTATTATCTTAAGGTGGCGTGGGTTTGACGGATTTCCTTTCAGCAAAACAAAATCACACGGCGGCGCAGCTTGGGCTGAGGAGGAGGTAGGCCGGCTCACGAGGGGAAAGCCAGGAAGACGCGTCCCCAGGCAGCCAGCTCACCTGTGCGCGCTGCTCCGACCCATCCCCGCAGCAACCGCGCAGGGGCCTACCTGCTCTTCAGGAGGACGAGGGAGGCAGAATTATTTATAGCTCTGATGGTCCTCGGTGAAGAACGGCTGCGTAATACCTCAGCACGTCACCCTTGGTCCCCAAAAGGTCAAACCGAGCCTTTCGAGCTCTGGGTAACAGCAAAATTCCACAGAACCGCGTGCTTTGGAGGACAGGGCAGTCCCTGTTTCCACGTGACCTCACGCCCACCGCTATGACCAAGACCCTTGAACTAATTCGCCAACACCACCACCAACAGAGAAAATCTGTGGTAACGGCAAGAAACCGGAATCGTTTCTATGAACTAAGAAAGCAATTTAATGTAGAGGTTATAACATTTTACACCATAAAACACACATTATGCTGTACAAATTAAATAAACCATCTCTTTAAAATTATAGGCAATAAATGTTACATACCTTTCAGAAGTTTTCATCCACCACTGAAAAAGGTAGTAACTCATTTCAAATCCTACATCTTCTAGTTTTTACCTGATGACTGCATGTAACCAACCTATAGAAACAATCTGTTTTGATATTGTCCCTTCACGTGACAGCTGCTTATGTCCATTTGTCTTCAAATTTACACAACCTTTTCCCTTTGACTGGTGTCAATGGAGAGTACATTCCTGAGTCTATTTTGGTTTCTGCTAAATGTTATAGTATAGTCACTCCATGATAGGGTGATCATGCAAGATATATGTCTTACACATCTGCTCGAAAGGCTGAATGAACACGATCTACCAGGAAGCTGATCCTCAGCCATAATTCTACTAAAACAAACAGATTGCAGTTGAAATTTATGCTAGCAGAAGAATTTTACTGTGCATTGCCTTCCCATTTCTGCCTGAAATAATCATATGAAAACTTTCTTTGACTTGTTTTTAAGGTAGTAATGAACAAGACAGAGAGGAACAGTGTTTGTATGGCTGGGGTTTGTAATTTTGGCTCTAAAACAGATTATGAAGTCCAGAGAAATATATACAATGCAGTCAGCAAAGAAGGGAGACTGTCAGAAGAGATGAGAGAGAGAGAGAGAGAAGGAGTCATTTAGTCACATCATCTACTGCAGTTGGATTACTACAAAGCTGGCAAAAGACGGGGTAAAAAAATCTCTATATAATAGAATATTAATTTACAGTTCCTTACCTCACAGCTTAAAGTACAGCCCCACAACTACTGCTTCAGGGGATGGAAGAAAGAGAAATAGCTGTGGTACCTATGAAACATTGCCTGCCTTTTTGGAGCAGCCAGCTGGAATTGGCTAAAACGCAGAATGTCACATCAAATCTCATACAGATGAGAGGTTTGCTTGCTTTCCAGTAGAGATAACAATCGTGATGAGCCAGCAGAACTTAGTCTGCAGCAATATGAAAGACTCGGCGTATGAACCTTTACTAACTCTGAATAACAGGATGAGCCAACCTGTAAGTGCACCACACCTTTGTAGGGCCATGAATTTATTCATTCACGTATTTTTCCTTTATAAAACAACACGAAGAGCGTGGGCTCTTTCTTCTCATCTTTTGTGCACCCAGTTCCTAGTCTGGATCCTAACAACCACAGTTTCCAGAGAATATGGTGTGCTGGCACCATGACAGGTTTTTTTTTTTCTCTACAGTGTTGGTGAGCCTGAAAATTCCCCCTTTTATTTATTTTTTTTTTTCTGAAACAGCTAGCTGGAGTACAAGTAAAATCCTCCACAGATGGGGGACAAGCTTGAGAAACAGCAGTATGAGAGGTAATATTTTATAAAGAAAATGATGAATGATTCCAAGAAAGAAATTAGGAAACAGAAATCTTCTCAGACGTAAGTGGAACACCACCATGGTGTAATGGAAAACGCACAATATTATGGCCGGTGGTTTGATAATGAAGGGAAAGCTGTGAAGTGACAATGCAAAAAAATAAAAAAGACAGAGTGTGTTGATAATGAGCTGTGAATATTCTTTCTTTTCTCTTTCCCCCTATTTTGTCACCTTTGGTCTGCTTGGCTTTCACCCAAATTAGAAGACTGACAGTCATTTCTCTTTAATAATCACTCTTGGAAACTCAAGAAGTACTCCCTTTTCAGCCCTGTCAACAGGGAATCATTAACACTGAAAAAATATATATATGTGTGCTTAATTGTTTTTACTGAAATAAACACTCTTGGTACCCCCTGCCGCTTAATGAACATGCACTAGGTTAACTACAAGGGCTGCTACCACTGCCATCTTTGATTACTTGCTGGTGGCAGATGAAAGCTTAAAACACACGTATTTTTTGACAGTAAATATGATTTCACTTTTTTGGCTTCCACATCAACCCACCCTTTTCAAAGTAGGGCAGACTAGCAAAGGCTGTCAAAATAAGGCTAGCAAGTAAGTGGAGTAGCAGCTCTCTACAGAGTTTGATTATTCTTCTGTGAAAGAGTCTGTAAACAAAACCTTTAGGCTTTTGTCTACTAAACAGTGCTTAGAAATTCTTCCAGCCTAGCATTTTTAATATGTGGGAACATGACTGCAGTAGGGCTCAAGAGCACTCATCATTATTGAAAGGAAGGCAATTTATTTTTGTAACAAAATGTGGCCTCAGAAGCCAAAAATGCAGGCAAAAGACCACTTTTTTTTTAAAGAGAAGAAATTCTCTGTGTGCATGGATCCTCTGAGCTGTATGAAAGACGTCTTTCCTTTGCTTTGACTATGCATACCAAGAGAATAACAGACCAAAAATTATTTTTGAGTATCAAAAGGTTTTAATACCAATTTTGAGTTTGGAAGTGAAACCCAATTGAAAACATATACTCAGGTCTTATTTTTCACTTCCATGCTTTGTGCTGTTATAAGAAGCCAGCTAGTCTGAGGCCCAGTGTCTCTTCAACAACTGGTTCTTTGAGGTGGCAGAACCTTTTGAACAAGCTATGTGCATTAAGGGGCATGAAGACTCAAGTCTCTTCCCTTCCTGGGAAAATATTTGATCTAGGGCTGGGGGGTGCTTCTCTTCATCAGATCAACCCACCAGTTTCCGAACACAGCCAGGAACTGGGTGCAAATTTATGCATGCCTCAAAGCAGGAACCGATGGGATCTTTCCATTGGAATTTCCCTCCCATATACCTACAAAAGTACGTTAAATGTTCCCTGAACCAGCCTTTGACCCTGCGGCCATACCCAAATCCATACCATTAAGCTCTTCTAGCCTCCAAGGAGGATATACACACCAATGCTGTCATGTGGAGACGGTCTCTGCTTTGTGCAAAGTCCTGAACTAAGCTAGGTAAATGTTTGGGATGGCCATGGTGGATCCAGACCCAAAACAAGCCAAAGACCACTCTGACTCTGTAAGAGAATAGAAGATTTGAGTTCCAGTGCCTGGGAACTTTCCCTGGCAGAGTTAAAGTTATCAGTACGGACATAGCCATATGCGTCAAGGCGATTTAGACAGCAGCTGACCCTTGAGTTTTTGACTGCCAGCTTTACCTAAATATCAGCCTTAGATGTCCAAAAGGGAAACCGGTTCCTTAACAGCACTTCTCAAATTTAGCTCCAAGCATCCAAGTGGTCGATATCGGTCCTACAAGTTTTCGGATAGGTTTTTGCTTAAGGTTGTAAAAGTTGCCAGTGTGATTTTGGTTTGCCTCCTACTATGAAAGATCTGTTGATCACTCTACCTCTAACATTAATGGCTATTTTTCAATCATCTTTCAAACACATTTTTGTTGTTATATATTAGACAAATAAGTGCTAGATATGCAATTACAGAAAGCAAGGTATAATGAAATCTTTAAAAAGTACTTACATTTGGATTCTTAGAAGGAATAAGATTTTATAATCTGGTTAGCTCTTCTTCACTTCAGGGACTTGCTGAAAATTAGGTATTACTGCATCTTCTTAGTGTTAGTCATCAATCCCTATACACATCACTAGTGCTACACCCACCTAGCGGGGACAGTTTTAAGCGTCTCTCATAAAAATGTAAATATCAGCCAAACAATTTTTGCAGACTACAAATGCTGGTGACAATGAGCCCCCTCCCCGCCTCAGCTGTCTCTCCCAACCTTCTCAATGCTGCCAGGTCACTTCTGGCTTCGTATTAGAGCGATTCTAAAGAGAGGTATTGGTATGATCAAAGAAACTTGCGTAACACAGGAAGGACTAGAGCAATACATGTGGGTCGCTTATGGCCATGGCAACACCTAAGTTTTAGCTGCCTTGCCACCTACTACAACTGACTTCAACTTGTGTGACTGGGCAGCTCATGACTCTATGTTCACACCCACATACACACACACACACACACAACCTATCTGTTCCCCATCACTGGAAAAGAGTGACTTCTACGATGAAACACAACTAACAACGCACATCTACATTAAGAAAACTCTTGGAAAGTAAAGATTAGTATCATTGACATTTTCTGGGATAAAAAAATAAAGCATACAGGTTTTGAAAAATTCTTTAGTTGTAATATTATTTTTAAAACATCCTACATATTTCCCTTTTAAATATGCAGGGATAAAATCTCTTAGATTTTATTGAAAGGGCGACGATTTTCCTTTGAGATTTCTATGTAAATGTTGATGCACCATCATTCTGTGTGATCTGAAGAAAAGCTCATGCTATTGCTTTTAGGTATGTATGTTACTATTGGAATTGCTTGGAAATAGTTTTTTGATGTAAAGTGAAACTTTAAATTTTGGTGATTTTTTTTTAAATTTGATTTTTCATTGGAAAATCAAATGGCCCCAAATTTGTCTGGTTTTTTTGTTCCCCCCAAATTTCCCAGTTTCAACATCTTCTCAGAGCAGCGTAAGAAAATCAAGACTCATATAGTTAAACACTGAAAAAGGCCTGAAGATCTCATCCTTTAGCAATTAGAGATTACTAGTAGGTTTTTTTGAGACTATCAGGAGCTCAGTTGGAAAAACAATATCAAAATGGAGGCTGAAGCCAAAACCCTCCCTTGGCATAAGGAAAGTAAACTGGAGTAGACTCTACTGGAGTCAGAAGAGCAGGTCTGCAGTTTGCAACATTCCACAGTCTCCCTTCTGGATGGGAAGATCTCCAGGGTGAAAGAGACATTTTCAAGACTATCTTGTGGATGAGACAATTATTTCATCAATAATAAAATGAAGGCTTTCACAAAAACTGCATCATGTTATCTAAATATTCTCTCTGTTCTTATTCAGTTCAGGACAGAAACATTTTATTGGAACAAGCAGAGAAGAGCTACATGAACACCAAGCATTTCCTTCCTTCTTTTCTGTCTCCTAGTATAATATGCATCTCAGGTGTGTTTCACATACAGAAGTTCTCGTGTTCATTGTGATAAAGACTGCATTTATTTTGAACATCCACTTCTGGGCATATTATGAGAGATCTAAACTCTCATCTGAAATGCCCTTTGTCCTATTTTATTGTGATAGAACATGCCATGGACCTGAATCCTATTGCTAGTTGAGCCTTCTTTGCATTATGCAGATGTTTTAACCAGGTGTTTTGAAAAGGATTGCTTACTCTCTTATCTTGTATCTGCTTTGTGTTATTTAGACATAGCACAATTAAGAGGTACAAAAAGAGAAGTTTTACATTTCCAGTTTACAGCTGCAAGGCGTAGTACATAAAGACACTTACTAACCGTAAGATCATGCAACCTTTGTCTTAATTGGGTAAACAGGGTGTTTGGAGTATCACACAGCAGGACCAGGCTAATTAAATATTGTTCAGATTTCTCACTGGGGAGTTTATGCAACTATTGAACTATAAGCCGTAGTGTTGCAGCTCAGAAACCTTGTAATTAAGGTAGATATTTTGGGGTACGACTGCCCTTCCTTTCCTAAAGAAATGCTGCAATCAACCTGCAGTGTTTTGTTGAGACGGAGTAAAGACAATCTGACTGATCTGAGCTGTTTGAAGACAACTGCTGCAAATACAGATGTTTTTGAAGAAACAAGCAGACTTTTAACTTACTAGGTCTTCAAGTGACATCCTTTGAATAAACACATTTAAAATTGTCGTTTTGGGCTAAATTGCCATAGGTGAGTGAATTTAATCCCTTCAGTTGTATTTCTCTATGCCTGTGCTAGTAGGAACCCTCAATCCCACACTTCGGCTGGAGAACCTCAGGAAGATTTACAACATGGAGGGGCAGACACGTCTGTGCTGGATGTTCGTGCCAGAATACAGAGGCAATGACAGAAAACAACTCCCTCCTGGTGCAAGAAAGGAAACAGGAAACAAGAGGGCCACCAAAGGTGAGACTGAGAGAATGAGCACTTCTAGTGACATGTGGTTCTTCATTGCCTCACCTATGTCACTCTGCAGGTTCTTCCTGGCCTTATTACTTCAAATAAGGTAACATACAGGAGAAGGACGAAGAATACCAAGGCCTTGACAGGAAACCCTCCCATGTTGAGACATTCATAGAATCATAGAATCATGGAATGGTTTGGGTTGGAAGGGACCTTAAAGATCATTGAGTTCCAACACCCCTGCCATGGGCAGGGACACCTCTTGCTAGACCAGGTTGCTCAAAGCCTCATCCAGCCTGGCCTTGAACACTTCCAGGGATGGGGCATCCACAGCTTCTCTGGGCAACCTGTTCCAGTGTCTCACCACCCTCACAGTGACAATTTTCGTCCTAATAATCTAAATCATTTGGGCTACAATTGAACTATGGAACTCATAAAAACATCCCAACTGCTCAGGTATCCTCCAGCTGCATCCTGTGTGGATATCAGGAGAGACTCTTCTGTGTTTAAAATCAGCTGTGCATGCTCCAACAGGTTCTCCAGATGGCATGACCTGTGACTGCAGATGCAGTAGGTGCAGCTGAGGTGTAGTTTTATAGACTGACTCGGTCCTCAGGATCAAGCCACAGCTGACACTAGAAGTGGGATTCCATTGGCCTAAACTGGGGTGCAGAGCTTCCTGACTTGAGTGGACAATATCTTGATAGTATATCTGAACCAAAAGATATAATGATGAACAAAAACATAGTCCCACCAATGTGAGGATGCGTCTCCCACTCCTATCACTCCTGTGCTGAATGCTACACATGGATAGTGGAAACATATTTAACTTCTCAGCTAGAGTAACTCCCAAATAACTAGATACAAGATCTGAAACAAACACCTGGATTTATAGGCAGGAACAAGCACAAAACCACGGATGAAATGCAAAGAGAAAACTTATTTTCATTACGTTGCCAGCTGGGGGATGCCCAAGCAGCACACAAGCAGGGATGCAGGCACCACGGAGCTCAGTCCGGGACAGAGGATCACCCAACCTACTGTTTTCACCTGTATTCAAGGATCGGCACAGGCGTAGTTTATCACTGTGCTTTGATCTTTCCCACAGCAGGCCAGGAATCTCAAGCATGTTCGATAGGGTGCCTCTGTCACAGGCTTATGTTATCGAAATGATGTTCTACTTGTCCCAAACAAAAGGCTAGATAAAAGTTAGTGTGATATATGTGTTTTTCTACACCTCACCTGCAGGTCACTCCTCGCCAATCTTCCATTATTTTCCCACAAACAGTGTGGGTACTTTTTTTTTTTGTAAAATCTTATTCACATGCAGATATATAACTTCATCATTTAAACTCCAGGATTGTGGACATATTGTAAACTTTTCTGTTTCCTGAGAACACAGTAATTTTTATCAGTAATTGCTGATCATGTTTTTGCTCTCCTTAATAATTTCTCAGTTCTTCTTATTCAAAGCAGACCTCAAGGTTAGTCTAAATAGGAGACCACAAGCCAAATTATGATCTCAGTCCAGTGTAAGTCTGCTGTATTTGCCTCTGGTAGACAGACTTCATGTTAATTTTGAGATAAGTATATGAGTGAATCTGAGCCAAAACTACAATTTAAACTCCTTCCATGAGATCTACAGTACCACGTAACCCCCGAGTACAGATTCACCTGGAAAAGTTGCTTTGCTTGATGATCTCTTGTGCATTTAGATCTTCATAAAAAACCTGCTCTTTGCAAATCTAAGTCTAGCTAATGCATAGTCTGGTAGTTGAGGGAAGATTTTCCTCTGTGTATTTTACTTTTAGAACACATCTTTCTGCCCTTGAATTAGTTTGCTCTCTGAACCGTAATCCTTCTTTTATCTGGAGAATACCTGAAATGTCCTTCAGTTTTAGCATCGCATCTTGAATCCAGCAGAGATCTCTTAATACACAGAACAGATGAGAATTTGTTTCTCTCCATTTATTATACCTGGAGCATACCTCAACAATCCCTTGACACTTACTGTTTTGCTGACTCAAAAGTACTGTCAGAGAGTAGCAGAAGAAATACAAGTAATTTGAGCTATTCTGGGACTCCAAAGCCTTACAGCAAGAAGGTCCTCCAGCTTGGAAAAAATGTGAACTTTGAATTTGTTGTCCACTACTGCTGGAAACAGAGTTTATGAAAAATAATTGCCTGAAGGGCTGTTTGTTAGGTAAGTGTTCAACAACGGGAGACCACAATGAGGTTAGTGTGAAATTCATGGAAAAAACATATTTTTTCATTTCCCCAGAATTTATAAAAACATTTTTGTAAGTTACTGCATTTTTAAATGCCATTCTGAGAGTGTGCCTACACTCCCCGACACATTTTCCAATTGAATTTTGAATGTACTTCAAAATTTTGTTTTAACAGAGATGAAAAAAATTCTAGTAACAATAAATATAGATGAACTCTGAAATATGCGCTGAGCTTGTATAAGTAGAATCCATTGCTGTGAAAGTTAGAAAGGGCGAGGAACAGGATTAGATGGGGTAGGCAGCTATTACTGCTAGTTAAAAAAAAAGCAGTATGCAGAGACACCAAAGAACAATTTTGCAATAAAAAATAAATATGCAAGCAGCTGCCATCAACACTGATAGAAATTAAATGCCAGCCTAAGTGGGATTTTCAACGGCACTTGGCACTGGTTTAATTTACTTTCTGCTGCAGTGGTTGGGACTTTTGCTGGTGAGGTTAGCTGAAGCCACGCTTCTGAAAACACCGCCCTGAAATTACCCCTACCTCTCCTGCTCCTTGATCCTGGAAAATATCCGTATCATCTTTAGAATAAAAAATTCAGGACGGAAAACGTTTCTCTGCTGTGTGACCTTGCAGCAGCAATCGCGCTGATACAAGAGCAGGGCTTGTTTTTTTTTAGAGCGTGGCCTCATGGTTCATTCCCTCTCTGCCCCTCCAGCAGACGCGTTGAATTTTGTCTCAGCTAAATCCTGTGGGCTGAGACTCTGGGCCGGAAGAGAGTTGTTCATCTTTGACAGAACAAAATGTGTGCAGCTGAGCTGAAACTGTGAATTGAGTTTCATTTTCTCTTTGCTCTGCCCCTCTGAGCTAGTTCTGACCTGACCCCGTCCCCTCAGGGTGCCAGGCAGCCTCTGCTTTCTCCTCCCTTCGGCCATGTGGTGGACCAGCAGAGGTGGTTCTTTTCTTTTTTTTTTTTTTTTTTTTGCGGTAATGGGGCACTATTAGGATTTTGACTTTTGCACCAAGCCTTCCTCTTCCAAATCATGTGCAACCAGACTGCTCACCTCATCCCATCCCCACGTATAATTACCAGTGTGTGTAGTTACCACTCAGCACACCCCTCAGCGTGGGAAAACAACTGGGGGGTGCCAGAGATGACGAGAAGCAGGAGCACTGTGTGAAATTCTTGATTATGTTACTGTGCACAGTAAGAGGGCTTGATTGAAATGTGCATCAGCTGCATGGGGCGGCAGGGCAGTAACCTGGCCACCTTGAGCAGTTGTGGCAACAGACATACTATTATTTCCCAGGTTGTGGGAGCTCTCTGAAGCAGAATGCCATCTGGCCTTGCCCTCCACACAGCAACAGCCCTTGGTCCATTCATCTCTAGCAGATGTCTCTTGTGATATGACAAGGGGTAATGGCTTTAAACCAAAAGAGGGAGATTTAGACTAGGTGTATGAAGAAATTTTTTACAACGAGTGTGGTGAAACACTGGAACATGTTGCCCAGAAAGGTGGTAGATGCCCCATCCCTGGAAACATTCAAGGTCAGGCTGGATGGAGCTCTGAGCAACCTGATCTACTTGAAGATGTCCCTGCTCATTGCAGGGAGGTGCGACTAGATGACCTTGAAAGGTCCCTTCCAACCCAAACTATTCTATGATTCTGTGATCTCCTCGTGAACTTCAGCTTTAGTTTCCCTCCGAGCAGGATTATGCCACCAGGACGCAAGCCGGCGTTCAGCTCCCCACTCCAGAACAGACAGATGTGGTGAGGGTGAGGACTCTTTTTCCTCTGAAACAAGGGGAGGGAAGAGTCTCGTGTTTTTCCTTTCCTGCCTGAATTTAAGGATGGCAGAAAGCCAAGGAATAGCACGGTGTGCACACCTATGTAAACTGCAGCTGAGGGATATAATTTTCTAATCTTCAGAGCAGCTCTTCTCACGAGCCCAGGGGACTGTAGCCCGGCAGCTGGCGAACAGCGTTTTCTCAAACACTCACCGGCATAAAACCACGCACTTTACATTTAAGCTCAAACTCACAGGAACGGCACTAATACAGAGCTTTCCATTTTTACTCATTTTTTTAAGAAGAATCACACACATTTTGATTCTGGTAACGTGAATTCTTTTTTCACACCCGCACCTCTGAAACTGCGGTTAGCAACAGCATGATTTCACATTCAGTATTCTCTCTTATGGTTTCCTTTTACCATCTGTATCATGAATTAGCCCTTTCTTCTCCATTTTCTAAGTGAAGAAAGCATTCTTAAGGACAGCTTAAAATTGAACCCAAAAAACTCCCGTCCTCTTTACCGCTCCCTAAATCTAATAGTGAAAATTTATTCTGTTTTAGTGCAACAGGTCAGTACTGTGATGATGTCACTAGGCATGCTTGTGATATTGCATAAAAATAGACATACATTACTCATTCTAAACTTAAGAAGAAACGGCTATAAAGTCGTCACAGACTTGTCATACAGGGTGGATCCTGAAAAAAAAAAAAATTAAAAAATTTCAATTTCCCCTTGAGTGGAAACCAAAAAAATGACCTGATTTAAACCTGTGACTGATTCATATTTCGAAAATAAGTTACTTTTGTCCACAGGGATATCATGATTTTCGTGCTGCAGTAGCTGTTGAAAATGTGGCCCACCTGGTACAAAGAATTAGGGTGAAGGAATAACTGCACCAGGAAATCAATTGTGCCATTATAAAGAACACGCGCATGCTTAAAGCCCAAGTTTCTTAAGTTTAATGCATTAAAGATCAGAGTTGGGGACAAAAGCCAATCAATTGAGAGGTATCAAATATAATGTTACCAGTACTGAAAGTAACAAATTGACTCTGACTTGCGCAAGTAGTCCACACCATATGCCTTTCTATTCTAATGTTTCAGTGAATTGCTCCAGTAAATAAATTAATTGCATCATCATGAAGAAACTCACATGGAATTTGCTTTACCGCAAGGCAGAATGTAACTCAGTAGGTGACCCAAATGGATGAGCAACAGAGCTGTGGGGAGCTTCAGCGGAGTTCTTGGAAAGACACCGTTATTTGCTGCAATGGTAATTAGACAAGAGCTGGCAAGAGCCGATAGTGGTGCAGTTTTAAATAAAACTTGGTATTTATTAAAACGCTTTGGATAACGGTTGATACTCTTTGCTCAACAATTTCATTGTTCCAACAGCCCTGAAAGAAGAGTTGCGAGAACTCCAAAAAAGTTCCCATAGCAACAGCAAGGAGACGGGACTATATTTTTCTCCTAGCCCTGGGTGAACAGCAACGACACGCAATGGTGGTAGATGGGCCCTTCCTGCGCCGGGCGGGTCTACTCTGTTTTGCAATTTCATACCCAAGAACAATATTTTCACAGCCCTTCCCCCCCCTCAAAAAAAAGAGATGACTGCTTTTCTGTTAAAATTATTATATTGTTTTTGCTCTAGGGAGGACAAAGAATAATAGAATAGTTTATGTTGGAAAGGACCTTACAGATCATCTAGTTCTAACCCCTCTGTGGGGGGGTTCCCCCAGCAGGGACACCTCCCACTAGACCAGGCTGCTCAAAGCCCCATCCAGCCTGGCCTTGAACACTTCCAGGGATGGGGCACCCACAGCTTCTCTGGGCAACCTGTTCCAGTGCCTCACCACCCTCACAGTGAAAAATTTCTTCCTGATACCCAGTCTAAATCTATCCTCTTCCAGTTTGAAGCCATTACCCCTTGTCCTATCACTACATGCCCTTGTAAAAAGTCCCTCTCCATCCTCTTTTCATTCTCAGAAACAAGAAGGATCAAGCAACAGCCAGCACGCATGCATGTCCCAGACTGCAAATATGGAGGGCAGTGATGAGGCTTGATGACCACCTCATGGAAACTCCCTCAAATCCGTGCCTAAGCAAGGTGGGGGCTACCCACTCGCAAGCCCCAGTTTTGCTCCCAGCCCTTGGAATATTCCCAGTGTCTCTGCAGGGACCCTGGGGCACCCTCCAGCCCTCTCGTTGCTGCTGCCATCAGCAGTGGGTGACTTCCCCAGAGGATGCCTAGTGCACGGACTCACTTTTCTACACAGAAATGGAGATAACGGGCCAGGCTACGAGATGAAGTGAAATGGGCTACTGGGATTCCCCCTAGCTTAAGATGAGCCCCCCCCAATTTTTTGCAGTTGCCTTCAGGAGTGTAATGGCTAATCACAGAACCTGCAAAAGTTGCCAGAACAGTCCCGAGGGTAGCACGCTTCTCTGCGTATCGTGGAACGTTCCATTTGCAACAGGCTTTTATGCACGAGTGTAACAGTACTTTCTAACGCAGACACGTCCTAACAACAAAACCCAGCAATTCATGTACCCATACTTCAGGAACATGTTTCGGAATAGTGGCCTCTATTATTTCAGGATCTCCCAGATCATGTAAATAAGCTATTCTCTTCTTAACAGGAAAATTTGCTAAAAATACCAATGTATGTATTACATTTACATGATCTCTATGCGCTGCATCTACACTCAGGCAGTAGAGGCGCCTTCAGCGCTCTAACGTAATGCAATATTTTCTACTTAATTCTCAGTGTTATCCGAAAAGATCAATGATTTAATCAACTTTTTAATTAACTAAGCACAGTTCCTGCATACTCGATGTATCAATTTTTGCAGCTCTTCCCTCATTGAACACAGAATCACAGAATCGCCTAGGTTGGAAGGGACCTTTAAGATCATCTAGTCCAACCATAAAAAAAAAACCACCCCAAAAAAACCCAACACACCTAACAAAACACACACACCAACACTAAACCGTATTCCCGAGCACCGTGTCAATTCGTCTTTTGAATATCTCCAGGGATGGTGCCTCAACCACTTCCCTGGGCAGCCCATTCCAACCAATTCCCTACATCAAAAGGACTTTTT
>JAOXNO010000001.1:134018842-134033645 GCA_028565335.1 Limnodromus scolopaceus
CTTTCTTTCTTTCTTTCTTTCTTTCTTTCTTTCTTTCTTTCTTTCTTTCTTTCTTTCTTTCTTTCTTTCTTTCTTCCATTTTTGATTCCTTTCTCCCTTCCTCTTCCCTTTTCCCTTTCCTGTTTTCCATTTCCATTTTCCTTCACCAAAAGAAATGAAAAAAGCTGCTTTTTTTGTAAAAAAAATCTTTTACTGACCAGTAAAAGATTATCTGAGTTAGTTTCTCTGGTATTAGTAGATACAATATTGTGTGAACAGATGGAGGGTGAACAGATGAGGAGAAAGAACAGTCAAGCCATTCCTGCAGTGAAATCCACCAGCTGAGAACTGGGTGACCTGAGAACTCTTTCCATTCTTTCCCGAGGAAAAAAAAAAAAAAAAGCATGTGAGGTTTAAACAGATATGTGTATTCTAAAATAATTGACCTTGACTATGTTCTGTATTCCGATTGTTCAGTACCCTGATCTTTCTGAGACGGGAAGGAAGCGTTTCATCACTATACTATCTCTTTTGGAAGTTTTTACAGCCTGTTCTTTGCTATGATGTGAACATTGCTGGGGAAAAACATTTCAGTTTCCTTTGCCCCAAAATATTAAAGGTATATTTTTCAGAAGCATGAATTTGCATTCAGTCTTAGGGGGAAAAGAGCCTGAAATGTCATGCTTTCATGAAAATGTGAAGAAAAGATTATTTTTTTTTTCCCTTTTGATTGTTCTGAAATTTCTCAAGCAAATCTCATTGTGTGATTACTGCTGCTAACAAAGGATTGTAGCAGTATGAAAAGAATAAGGCAGGAGGGGAGGGAAGGAAGAGGAGGTGGTTGATTATGAATGTGAAAGCTTTATTTACACACACACACGAACAATCAGCAGCTTTGAAAAAAGAATGCAGAAAGAAGCACACACGCACACATTTTTTACATTTCTGTATGCATAATGGGCCTCTGAAAGAATCGACCAATTTGGTAATTTTACTCCACAGAGGATTTGTTATGCTTGTAAAGAGGCAGTATTTTGAATGACGCTGTGTTTTGGTTTTTTTTTTTTTCTTTATGCTCAGTGCTCATGAGATTAAGTTGACAGAAGGGTTTTTTTTCCCATAGTCATCCAGTGCTCAGCGTGATGCAAGGCTGGTCTGGAGGGAAGAGATAGAGCATTTTCCGCAAAGCATCAACAGGTCAGATACAATGGAGGTTAAACATGGTTCCATCAACAGATCTGAGAAGAAGCCCATAAAGGGGAGACATAAGTGAGTGGAGGTGGAAGTAGAGCAACACATTGTGCTGCTGTTGTGCTGTCAGGAGCAGGTCACCCCTCACTGACCCATTGCTGATCATCCTGCACCCACAGATTTGGAGGTTGATCCTCTGGGTGGTGGCTGTGCTGGCAGCGGCCTCTCTCATGTTTAGCAAATGATGGCTTCCCCTCAGGTCCTAGAGGTGCCTTTTGCTGCATTGTCTAAATCATTCAGCTCAGGAAAGAGTTGAATGCTGGGCAATAAGCATCTGTACAATGGCATGTTAAAATCATTAATAAGAGGTGATGAAGATAAGGATTATGTCTGTGCTTTTTTGTTTGTTTGTTTGTTTGTTTAAGAAACTTCATTTTTTTGTCACTGCTGCTGCTGCTTTGTCACTGGTGGCTGATGTAGGTTGATGCAGGCTTTTTAATCGCTACAGTAGTCAAGGCTGGCAGTATGTCTATGCCAGCAGCACAACCGCGATGAGGAAGCCTAGCCTAGGCACTGTTTAATGCCAGTGGATCAACATTTTCAGCTTGCGTATTAAATGAAAGCTGAAGGAAGAAGATGATTCAGGCTGGATGGGGCTTTGAGCAACCTGGTCTGGTAGGAGGTGTCCCTGCCCATGGCAGGGACATGGCAGGGTGGTTGGAACTCGGTGATCCTTCCAACTCTAGCCATTCTATGATTGAGATTAAGAGTTAAAAAAAAAATCCTATCACTATTCTCCTTTTGCCCCACTTTCCTGGGGGAAAAATCTCCTTGGAAAGACTTCCAAAGAATCCCCTCATGAATATATACGTGTGTGTATGTGTGGGTATAGGGGGTCTGCGGGTGCACCGTACATATGTGTAGAGGAGTATCCATCTGCCAGATTCTTGCTTCCTTCCTTTTGGAAGGAAGGATTCTTGGGAATCAGAGGGAGACCAAGACAATCGTTCATTAAATTCGTCAGGAAGTCTTTTGGAAAGACTCTTCTTCAACCTGCTTTGGACCTTTTTGAAATGAGGAGGATCAGGCCTGAGCAGCCCCAGGAACTTGACTTTTGGAAATTTCTATGGAAAGGGAAAGGGTGGAGGAACCAAGGATGGTGTGTGTGTGTGTCCACGCGTGTGTGTGTGCACGTGCATGATCTGAGCTGTGTTCCTTGATACAAGATTTCTTACTAGAGACAGGTTTCCCTCTGGTCTGCCTGTCCATCTCCTTTAACCTTGATTTGTAGTGAGGGGTGGAAGATGGAGAATAAGTCTTTGGAGAATAAGTCTTATGAGGAGAGGCTGAGGGAGCTGGGGTTGTTCAGCCTAGAAAAAAGGAGGCTGAGGGGAAACCTTATCGCTCTCTACAACTACCTGAAAGGAGGTTGTAGAGAGGCAGGGGTCGGTCTCTTCTCTCAATTCACAAGTGACAGGACAAGAGGAAATGTCCTCAAGTTGCGCCAGGGGAGGTTCAGATTGGATATTAGGAAAAATTTCTGCAATGAAAGGGTTATTAAGCATTGGAATGGGCTGCCCAGGGAAGTGGTTGAGGCACCATCCCTGGAGGTATTCAAAAGATGAGTTAACATAGTGCTTAGTGACATGGTTTAGTGATGGGATTTTTTATCAGTTAGGTTGGTGGTTGGACTAGATGATCTTAAAGGTCCCTTCCAACCTAGACAATTCTATGATTCTATGTATACACATGTAGTGTGGTGTGGGTGGATGTTGTGTAGGGCACAATGCTATCAGTAATGATGAGCTACTAATTTGGTGGGTGTCCATGTAAGGCCGTGGCTATACAGCCACCTTTAGCTGCTGCTTGCCTGTTGCAGGGTCTTGATGTGGGTCCGAGGCAGCGTGTGACCTGTGCTCCCAAGTGGCAGGACCCTGTTTCAGAGTGTCAAGGGGCAGGTCATAATTCTTTCATGGCAAACACCTTGCTAGGGTTTTAGGTAATCCCAGGGCACGTCAGGATGTTATTTTTCAATGGCTGAGTGTGAGATTCATTTTTTGCCCCCCAAGTCCTTGCCAGCAGTGAGACCAAAGGGCTCTCACTGGTCTGTGCTGGCTCCATTAGATCCCTAGTTGTCTGCTCTCCTGTGAGAAACAGTCAGGAGAGCAGGTGAAGCTGGAAAAATCTATTCCAATTTCAGTGAGATTTAGCTGTATTCAAGTCGCTGCTTTAGGTATTGTCAAATATACGACTTATTTATTAATTGCTGCAACAGCATGCACAATTAGGAAATATGTGGTTAAAATAAAATGAGTTAATATTTGCCTTTGTTTAAAAATGGAGTGTTGCTATTGGGATGCAGTTGGAATTGCATCTATCTCCAGAGGGACTCTAGCCTTTTATTTAAAAATGCTTTCTACACAATATTTTAAGTCCCCTCTATTGATTTATCTAGAATGTTGAAAAATAATATAATGCTGTGTTAGATACAGGAAGTAATCTTTATTTTGAAATTTGTTATATTATGATGAAGACAACAAGGTACTCTAGTGGTATATAGCAGAAGAAAATACGTATTATGCAAAATATACTGTGAAGGGTGGACGCTAAGAATGCTAAACATTTTCTACTGTAATTCCTGTCACGACAAAACATCTCTCTTACTGATGAGGTTTGGATAAATATTTAAAACTAAAACAATTTACATGGAAAGATGCAGATTCAGTGGCATGAAAATAGTCTACGGACTTGCGAGACTTTGTTAAATTTCATGTTGAAAAAAAACCAACACATGCCAAAATAATCTGAATATTTTGCCTCAACTTTCAAAATGAAACTTTCAATTTTTTATTTCAAATGGATTTCCTGCCTGGAACTCTGCTTTCATTAAAAAAAAAGCTCAAAATTGAAATGATGTGTGCAACGCTGACAGGATTTTGAGTTCAGTGACAACTGCTTTTTCTGTCCTCGTTCCCTTCTCCTCCCCCTGTGGATTTTTCAGAATTGCCATCAACTAAAAATATCCATGATATTTGTAGGTCTGTGCCTGACTACTCTGCTTCACAGATCTTTCCCTTTGCACTGTGTCACTTCCACAGCTATCCCACATTTCTTACACATTGATTTTCAAAGTTTTCATGATTGCCATTCGTCTGTCTTACCTCCATCACACTGAAGTACCTTTTCTCTCTACCTGATGATGTCACGTGACAGAGTTGGAAAAAACTCTGTGGGAGAAACTTATTTCCATCAGTTTGTTTAGAGTTTTCTCCACCTGGACGAGGCTTTGGGTTTTGCATACAGCCCACTCTGAACTCTGCTGTTTCTTGGCAAATTTCCCCATGGGTTTCATAATATCAGCGAGACTGGGATGGTGCTTCCAAAATCTCAGAGGTCCGTTTCCAGTCAGTGCTTGAAATGCAGGAAACTTTTTTTGTAGCTTAAGGACCACTTTCCTGCTCCTTTCTGCCCCACAGTGTGGGGCTTGTGGAGGGCTGTTACTGAGACAGGGGGCAATGGAGGTGCTGGAAGCCTGGCTCTCCATTTCTACGCAGCAGACATATATATAGTAGCTAAATAGTTCCTCGGAGTGAGCACAATTCTGCGACAGGTCCCCTGCAGCAGAGCCATTTTGCAATCAGAAGCAGTTTAAGCGATGCAGGGGCTGGAGCTGTCAGTGAATCCACAGTGTGACAGGGAGCTGCTTACCTCCATTTTAACCTCCATCTCACCCCTTGCTAGGATGCCCTGGTTGAAGGTACCTAAGCAGAATGGCCTCAATTGACAGCTAATTGCTTTAGATCAGAAGGGATGTGATGAAACAATGCAGGAAAAGGGTTCTTCGCATATGCGTTAGACTCCACAAAAGGTGATTCATTACAGGTTCATGATGTGGAGCACCCAAGACCACCTCACTGTAGAGGAGTGTCGCTTCACTGATTTCAGTGGGAAAATTATTATTTTCACCTCTCTGGAATCTCATCACGAAGAGAGACTTGAAGTGGCAGTCTAGATCTCAAACCTTGCACTCCAGAGAGAGCAAGCTTCAATCCCAAACACAGAAGAGGGGCAGATAAATCACTGTGTCAGGGCTAACATGCCGCAGGAGGACAAGAGCAGCTTCAGACGGGGGGACAACAGCAGTTTGTTCACTCTTGTGCACATGAGGCCGTTCCCTGCAGGGGAATACTTTTTTTTACATCAACACAAGACAAGTTACAACAGCTTTTTCCTCTCCTATGTAAGAGAACCAAGAAGTGACTCTATCAGTCCTATTTGATGCGGAGATTTCTTCAGAAAAAGTATTTTCATAGAATCATAAAATGGTTTAGGTTGGAACGGACCTTAAAGATCACCTAATTCCAACCCCCCTGCCATGGGCAGGGACACCTCCCACTAGACCAGGTTGCTCAGAGCCCCATCCAGTCTGGCCTTGAAGACTTCCAGGGATGGGACACCCACAGCTTCTCTGGGCAACCTGTTCCAGTGTCTGACCATCCCAACAGTGAAAAATTTCTTCCTGATATCTAATCTAAATCTACCCTTTTCTAGTTTGAAGCCATTACCCCTTGCCCTTCCTTTTCTGAGGCTGGTTTGTGCTGCTTGGGTGTGCTGAAACCACCGTGTCAGACCAAAGGGACTGGTGCTGGGGCCCGCAGGAGCTCCCATTAGGGGAACTCAGCCTGTGCCCTGGCCCTGCCATCAGCTCTGGCACCCATCTCAAAGTGCTGGTAGCCGCTGTGGGGACCTGGGTGACTGATCTTTAAGCCGGCTGGGAGGACTACGCAGCCTCTGAGACACACAGCTGCCTTTAATTTTTGGTGGCAGACACCTACCCATAGCTGTACACTCTAATTTGCCGGCACTTCATGTCCATGTGCACAACCTTCAGTCACACTTTCAGATTGTAGCATGAACCTGCCCAAATGTGTCTGTGTCACAAAACCAGCAACGAACCATGCAGGAGTGTCAGAAACTCCCCATGGCGGGTGATGGCGGGGCCTGGCAGCCTGGGCCCAGCCCAGCCAGGCACAGGGCAGCTGGGGGCACCGGGGCAGCCCCAGCCCTGGGCATCGGGCACCTCCCTGGGGATGGGGACAGGGATGGGTCATGGGCCCATGTATGGGCCTGGCTCAGGGGTCCCATGGCTGGGCAGGGCAGGGCAGGGCTGTGGGGAGCTGGGGACCAGCCCTGCTGAGGCATTGCTGGGGTAGAGCCTGATGGCCCTGGGGGGCTGATGTGGGGTCCTGGGCCCTGGCCAGGGTGGGGAGCCCTGGGGGGTTGGTGATGCCCTTGAGGACAAGGTGGGAAACGTGCAGGTGAGCAGACATGGTTGCCTCCTGTAGGTGATTTAGTGATAGGCTTGTAGTAGCAGATAGAAAGAGCAAATAGCAAGTCTCAGAAGGTCTTTAATATATAACAGATTATTTAGTCATTTTAGTAAAATAATTTATTTTTGTGAATTGAAATTTGGCCCTTTAACTGCAGTGTGTAGGTCTGGCAAATGTTCTGTTGTGTGGAGTATCTGACTCTCCGGGCAGAGCCTGGAGATATATTCAGGATTTTCTAGGTTTCTCTGAGCTGTTTCTATCATATCTTTGTTAGACGGAGTATGCATTTTATTTCCCATTCCTAACAGTGAAATACAAACCTCATACTTTGGCATTTCCCACAAAGAAGAAACCCCTCCGCAGCTCGGAAGTGTCGAATGCTGATTTACCATTCAAGTGTGAACAAAATAAATTCCCCTGAAATCTGTTTGGCGCGCGGGGCGCCCAGCTTGCCCCTGCAGCTGTGTGGGGTGCGGGTGAGGCCGTCTCCCCCACGTAGCCAGCCCCGTCTGCAGGCCCGCTGCCGAAAAAAAAAGCCCCAGACAGCCTGGGAGGGGAGAGGAAAGCGTGCAGGGAAGGTCAATCACGACGGTTTTCCTTATGATAAAATTCTGACTTTGCAATTGCAAGGTATGGGTTTGGAACGTGGTCCTCCTCCTCGGCAGCGGCCCTTCCAAAGGGGTGCACACATCTGTCAGAAAGGCAGAAAAACAGATCAAAGCAAATCATTCAAATGCGAATGTTAGGAAAATGCATAGGAAAATGCGTAGGAAAATGCAAATAGAGATACATTGTCACCACTCGTACTCTGTAATGGGCTACCAGTCCAATTCAAGAAACAGGAGTTTTTTGGTGACATTTTTTTGAGTGGTACTTAAAGAAGATCCACAAGACTGCCGCAGGACCCAGGCTAAAGTCTGAGACTTTACAAACTTTGCATCTTTTGACACAAAGCAATATATCAACATATGAACGTACGGATGTTAATGTCTTAGAGTAAAGATGTAAACACATTTAAAATTTTGTGCAACTTTACGTAGCCTTTTTGCACATTATAGTCACATAATTATGATAAACATTTTTATCTGCCAAGAAGTCCTGGGAACAAGCTTACTGACCTGTGGCTTAGTGAACGTTTGAACTCTCTTAAGGCAGAATATGATAAATTATTAGTGAAAAATGAAATACTTTTATGATGTTAGTGCTACTGGCAGTCAGGAAAGCTTTAGCTTCTTCGGCATGCCAACTGAAAAAAAGATGAGAGATTTTCTTTCTCTCTCTCCCTTTTAATTTTTAAGCCCAAAACACAAAGTAAAATCACCTGTAAAGCTGAATAAAAATAGTGTCCATGAAGCCCGAAGGATAAAAATATAACTAGACGATCAAGTAAAAAAAGGTTGGTAATGTGCTCTATTGCGAAAGAAAAAAATCACTAAATGAGAAAATCTACTGAAATAGATTTAGAGATGCCACAGTAAAGGAGAAACTGAAGAAAAAAAGCAACCTCAGAGGATCTGCCAGTGTGTCAAGTCACGTCACACAAAGCACTGTGGGTGAGTGTGGCGTTAAGAAAGGATTTTATGTGTTGCTGTCAATAAAACAGCATCCCAGTTATGCTGCAAACTCTTTCCCTGCTTATCAGGGGAGAGAAAAAAAATCTTTAAACAAATAGGCACCCTGATATAGGAATTCTGACCTCAGACCCATTCAATTTCACAGAACTGAAGTCTGTTAAAGGAGGCTATGTTACATTAAAGACAAATTCGATATGTCAGGTTTAACTCAGTTGTTCTAAAGTCTGGGATCCAATGGCACACAGAATACTATGGCTGTAGCATACAGAAGAAGAGATATTTCCAGCATATCATGGTTCCCAAGGCTTTACATTTAAATAATCACTGAAGAACAAAATATCATCAGTTGTGAATGATGTTCTGTCCAGTAATGCAATTGGAAGAAAATCCACCATTTCCTGGACATATATTGGTCTTAGTGAAAATGTTAGTTTCTTTTTTTGCAGGAGAGATAGCTGGTCATAACAAAAGCAGCTGGAATAGCTGATAACTTGATGGCTGTAGCACTTATATATAATGTGAAAACTTATGGTTCTCCACTTCTCATTATTCTGGGCTTGCCTTTTTTGCTTCTGTACAAAAAGTTATAAGTCTTCTTTTCATTGCATGATGGAATGAAAATGCTTTCTAACAACATTATTTTACCTGGAAGTTTTCTTTTTGCAGTGGCCCACTTATCACCTTTTAATTATACAATTTGTCAAATCACATCCTATTTGTTCTCTCATTAAAATATTAAAACCATCTTATAAGGAAAAAGGTGAGTAAATAAGTTTTACATTTTCATTGTCAAACATTTTTCTCTGTCTGAACTGTTGCCTCCCATGTTTATTCACAATAATACATGAGGTCGCTTCTTGGAGAGTTAGGAGTCTGCAGAGCAATGAAGAGTAAGCTTGTTTAGTTTAGATCACAGCTCCATGTACATTAATCCTGGATCTGTCCACCATCAGACTAGACAACAAATATAAATTAATCTGGATGAGGTATGAGCACACCATCATATTTTTGCTGAATTATCCAACACAAGCAACATGGTGTTTATGACGCAGGCTTTATTCTGACTCAAGGAAGGCAAAAGATATCTGATCCATCATTAAACTGCCAGGACAAATTTATTTCTTAAAAAAAAACCAACCCAAAACAAACTGAAAAAACATGAACTTTGACTTTAGCAAACCAGTAACAAAGCAGACAAGAAGGTGGGTAAAATATTGGTTATACCATCAGGCCCAAAGAGTAGAGCTACTGATAAGTCCAACTGTCTGTTGGTTTCTAATGGTATCTCACAGGTGTCAATGCAGGCACCACTATTGTTTAATGTCTTTATCAGTGAACTGAATGATAGGAACTGGTTTGCAGATGATTCCATGCTGGCGGGAGTGGCTAGTAGACTGGAGGGTGAGGGATGCCATTCAGAGAGACCCTGGCAGGCTGGAGAAATGCTCTGAGAGCAACTGAAGTTCAGAAAGCCAAGTGGAAAATCCTGCATCTGGGATGGAGTAAACCCATGCACCAGTGCAGGCTGGGGACTGCCCGGCTGGAAAGCAGCTTTGCGAAAAAAGACCTGGTGGTCCTCGTGTGTGACAAGATGAACATGAGTCAGCAGTATGACTTTACACCAAAGGTGGCCAACCCAACCTTGGGCTGAAGGTTGTGGGAACTGTGATGATGCACCTGGAGAACTGTGCCCTGGTTTGGACACAAAAGACACTAAGTGAGTCCAGTGAAGGCTGGCCAAGCTGATCTTGGGCTGGGTCAGCTGTCCTAACTGACTCTTGGACTGGTTGACCTCCAACCTGCATGAATCTATCGTTCTGTCTAGCAGTTTGCTCCAGTTCAGCACTTGGTGTCATGTCTGTGTGCAGACTCTTGAACTGCCTTTGCTGTGCCATGGAATCATGGCCTCATTTTCATTAGCTGTGCTGCTGTGACTCTTTTCCCAGGGTTTTAGAAGTGGAAATCCCATGCATTCATGCGTGTCAGCTCTGCCAGTTGCACAGGCTGGAGGATTTATTGCAACCTGAAGAATGTGCTGCCTTTCATTTCTGAGCTAAGGACCAAATATGCATGAGCATGTGCATGCACATTTCCTGGGTAGTGAAAAATAAGTATGTATCTGGGATTAAAGGGAGTTCAGGAAGATGTATCAACACTGTCTTCAAGGCAAGGTAAGAAAAATACTTAAAAATAACAAAGAAATTCTACATATTATAATTTCCTCTGTTGTCACCTTTTAGTTACAGTGCATTAACTTAGAAATTCTTATGGATTTTCAAAAATGTTGTTTCAGACATGAATACGGTGTACAAAATGCACAACCTTTTCATACGAGGCCATAGTTTTGCAGGGGGTTGTTAACTGTTATCCTTGAAATTCTTTCAAAATTAGGCTAGGGAGCATTTTGCAGAGTGACCTATAGGATGTGACTAACTGAACCGGTGAGTATCTCCAATTCTGTGGCTGTATTTTGCTGCAGGATGATGAAGGGCTCGTCTGCATTGTCTTTTCTGTATGCTGGCACAGTTTTCCCTGTTGGGTGGATATATTCTCTGAGCGCAGGTGGGGGTTGATTTTGACAATATGAAAATTCAATTTCCTGTTTCATCTCACATATTTAGTTGTCATGTGTTGTCTTACAACATGTTTCTTCTTGTTTACTCCCGTTTGTCCGGTGTTGGACTTGTCCTAGGGAGGTGGTAATATGTTACAATAATTAGGTAGATTTACCAACAAGAATCAGACAGGTAGATATCTTAGATCTAGATACTTTAGAGCTACTTATAATATAGCTGAAAAAAATTCCCCTTTTATACAGCACTCTTTCTTTTAATAATTCTGTTAGTAGAGGGGAAAAAAAAAAAAAAAAGGAACCCTATCTTTTCTTTAAACATCACCCAAAAATTTAGGTTTTGGTCAGATAAGATTAAAATCGAAATGCGGATCTGGACTTTGATATCCAGACCTGAGTGTGCTTCATTCTGTGATGAGCCTACATGGAATTATAGGAAATGGTTTAGGAAAATAGGCCCGTTTTCGTTTTCCCAAGACTGAAAACTTCATACTATTGAAGCATTCCTCAAGGATTCTTATATCCTAATAAGGATAAGAATGTTTATTTTCTTTGCAACACATTTGTAGTGAGTATTCAAATCCGGATTTTTAATTATTTGCTCACTGGAGTATTGCACACTGAATGTTCTTTTGGTACACAAATATTCAGAATTACTCAAGGGAAAAGGAGTATTACATGAAATAGCATGGTGGAGTTCCTTGAAATGTTTTGACTGCTGCTTTAGGTATTTTTAGAAATAATCAGAGAACCATCTGATTCGGAAAAAGCTTCCTCTTGAGCCACGCAGTCCATGCTCCTGTGCTGTGGCAGAGCTGGATATTTCTGTGCGATGGAGGAAACTTGGGCCGACACTTGCTGGTGAGTTTCCTGTGATTATCCCAGCTGTGCGGAGCTGCGGTCACCGCACATGCTGCCATAGGAAAAGCCCTTGTCTATAACAATATAACAATGTCCTGCATGGTTAACAAAGAGGAGTCTGTCCACTCTGATCCATTAAATCCTTATGTGTCCCAGTCCTTTAAGGGTCCATTGCTACAAGCCAGACTCCTGGTGTAAAGATTTCAATGGGGAAAGTAGTCCCCTTGCTGTCTAATTCCACTGCAAATTTACCTAAGTATTTATTTGGTTTCCATCATGCTACTAAATGAGTGGGAATTAATTGCTGTGAGAAGAAGAAGAGGACACAAATCTATTTTTGGTCTTAAGGAAATGAATTCATTTAATCTGATACGGTTCCCCGTGACAAACACACACTTGCTACCATTTCACATCACCTCATCAAAGCATAAAGATGTTTACAAATGGGAAGAATCATTAACAATTTGCCAGCTGGCTAGCTAGGCTGCTTAGGCTTTAACTGTTGAAGCTCCATTTTTGTGTGTCTCTATTATTTTAGAAAGGGTGTATTGATATTAACTATAGTAGAAAGCAATTTTAGCTTATTTTAATGTTACAAGGTGCGTACCAAACACTCATGCCTGAGAACATGGCTGGGGTGGAGTTCTGGTGGTACACAGAAATGTTTACTGTAGGAAACAAAAAGAAAGTAGTTTAAAATATTTACCATTTATCTAATGACATGGGCGTAGGTCAGGGATCAGTTAAAAAGTCTTAGGAGAATTGACATACTTACTAAATCATGAGCTGGGTTTATTCTGCACGGACACCACCACCCTGTCAGCTCTTATGTGCCGAGTAGATAAAGGCTGTGCTGGCCTGGCAGCAATGTGTCCGTACTTATTCCGTGCTGGAATTTGAGCTACAACAATCTACCAGTAACCTCACACACTATCCAGGGATCATTACACTGCGTCTGAATTACCTAGGGCTTCACACCAGTGAGTTGGCGAGTTTGTATGAGATCCATTTGGTTTCCACTGCGGTAAAGCCGCTGGAATGATTATTTCCTAGTAATCTGTTGAAAGTGCACACTGGAAGGGGAAATGTTTATTGCAAGTACAGCTCAAGTAAGGAACTGTTTTTGGAAGGTATTCAAACTTTGAGAACTGGCTTCAGAATAAGTGTGCAGAGAGACTGATTAATCTTGTGACACTGAGGAGCATTAAATAGCTCTAAGAATTAATAGTTTCTTTAAGCTGAGACTGTTTATTGCTTTGAAAAAAAAAAACCCCTCTCTTTCAGCAGCAGGAGAGTTTTGAGTCCTAACACCTTTTTTTATTTTCCTTCGTTGGATTGTTTGTTTTTAACCCAGACTGTT
This sequence comes from Limnodromus scolopaceus, assembly GCA_028565335.1. NCBI lineage: Eukaryota > Metazoa > Chordata > Aves > Charadriiformes > Scolopacidae > Limnodromus > Limnodromus scolopaceus. The sequence goes on from JAOXNO010000001.1 coordinate 134,031,710, forward strand.
TCTGTCTGAACTGGCTCATCTGGAAATTGAGTTGTGAGGTTGCTTTGTACCTTGGAGATTTTGTTGTGAGAAGGAATTTACGTTGTAACAAGGAAATGTGTGGAGACAGGGAAACACAATGAAATCTTAAGTGCTCTTTTGATGGCTTTAATGATGAGTTTTCTTTAAGGAACCACACAATAAGATAATCTTGGGATAGACAAACTCTTAACTTACTTTTTTTAACTGAGTTTGTTTTGATTTGATTGATTTTGGATGAATGCCCCTTTGCTGGAGGCTTTTATATTGTTTAGACTTGGCTTTCAAAACTGATTTGGGAAGGTTTTTTTCCCTCAGAGTATAGCAAATACATTATGTATATATTTGGGCTAACTTCTTTCCGTGTATTTATCTTCTTTTTTAACTGTTGATTTTTCAGTCTTCAGAATGACATTAAAAGACCTGTACGTGTATGTGTTTGTGTGCATGTGTGTGTATTTGTCATTCTTACAAAGTAAATCTAATTTATAAGTGGGGGCACATGTGAACCAGTACTGTAATTTGCATGTTGCCTTGTGGTAAACCAAGTTAGATCTTTTTTCTGCCACATTGTCCACAAAGTTTCATATTGTTTTGGCTGTAGCATAAACAATTCCCATTGTACTTGTCAGTACTTTATTTAGTTTCATCTTTGAATATATTTTCGTCTCAATATATTGATACAGGGCTTGCAGAGCTAGTTCTCGTCTTGCTCAGTGCAGTTCATTTATTTGCAAAAACAGAGTGGAGAAATGGGCATAGCTAAAGACAGCTGGGAAACAACACATCCCCCGTGCAATGTGAGATGGATTAATGATCTATTCAGCGTAAGATCCAGACTTTGGCAACAATTGAAACTTAACGAATTAGAAAGAAGACACTTCCCTTCAGCCCCGATAAGAGCAGTGAAGCCATTTGATGTCATCCTGTTAGCTGCTATTACAGGCAACTTATGTACTGAGGTCAGTTAAGGATATGCAGGTGACCCATCGCGAAGGCAGAGGTGTGGGAACAGTGAGAGAAAGGAGAAGAGACTGAGTCACATCACAGTAAGAATGGGGAGGAGTTGGAGGACGCTTTTGGCTACTGGGCCAGTGCCCCATTTGTTGCAAGCATTAGATAGTGTGCTATGAATGAGAAGAGAACTAAGGAAAGGTAAAGATTACTATTTTTGGCAGGGCAAGTGAACGTCATCATGGAGAGCTGATTTTTAATGTATTCAGGACACTATTCTGAACATGTCTCAAATCTGGCTTCATTCTTTGATAGGTCTGTTTGGTACTTGTCTTCAGTAAGACTATTGATACTATCCAGCTTGAAATTTTTTGTAAGTGATTTCATGAAATTTGATCTTGAAGAGACAGCCTTGGCTGGAAAAGCCTTACTGCAGGGTTACCAGCGTTTCATTGCAAACATGGAACGATGCTTCAATTGAGGTCTTGCCAGGGTTTGCTCTGGACTGTGTTCTTGTAAATGGAAGTTCATTAGTAACATGTGTGATGGAACAATTCACTTATCTAAAATGTGGAAACTTGTTAGGGTAAATTATAAGTTTAGAGGAAAGGTCACAATTCAAACTGTGTTTGGGAAATAGAAGAGATGGCTCCCATCATTGCAATGGAATTTGATAAGGAAAAGTCCCCAATGCTCTGTTAAGGAGCATGAAGTTATATCACAGATTCACAATGGGAAATAATTGATGTTATAACAGAATCACAGAATCACCTAGGTTGGAAGGGACCTTTTAAGATCATTTAGTCCAACCAACAGAAATAAAAAATAAAATAAAATAAAAAAACCACACAAAAAAAACAAAACCAAAAAAAAAACCAAAACACAACCACACACCACCACAACACACACACCACACAAAACACCACCCAACACTAATCCATATCCCCGAGCACCATGTCGACTC
>JAOXNO010000001.1:134033745-134044344 GCA_028565335.1 Limnodromus scolopaceus
GATAAGGTCTCCCCTCAGTCTCCTCTTCCCCAGACTGAACAACCCCAGCTCCCTCAACCTCTCCTCATAAGACTTGTAACAACGAAATCACAACAAATTGGCACAAATTCAGGTTGAACCTGTCTGCGAGCCTCCTGTGGGAAAATGCTCTTGGCATGCAAGTTCTCATGGTGCAAGCAAGAAGCCGGAGTTAGTTTAGAAATGGAGTAGAAAAATTAAGAAACTGGGATGTGTGAGTGTAGCAGAAGTCTACAGAAACTATAGCTCCCCGTGGTTAGAAACATCCCTGCCGTGCAAACGTTATGATTGCATCCATCCGTTTGAGCTGGCCCCAAATGCCAAGACACTCTTTGCTAGCCCCAGTGACTGTAGGAAGCAGGGATGCTTTCATGATGTTGCCTTTACAGCACACAGTTCACTGCAATGGTGGGCACAGCTTTATGAGCAGCTTCTTCCCCTCCATATAACCAGACCAACGTGTATGTCTTCGGGTTCATGTCTGTTCTCTGGAAAAGGGGAAGAAAAGGCAGAGCGGTTGTCATGAGAACAGTGAACTGTGCTGCTGCTTTGCTGTTCATTTCCTTGGGATCAGAGAAGGACCACCGATGAAAGTACAATGGGGTCGAACTATAGGATGCCATGGGAGTGATTGCCATTCATTTCCCAAGGCAACCTGGGCAGGTGTGTTCATGGAAGAGAACTGCAAACAAGATGGATTTTCCTGGTTGGCTTTATGTAATTTATAAGCCACAGATAGAGCACCAAGCTATGGCTTAGTGCCGGGGAAACTCATCTAGTGATTTTTCTGCAGTGGTCCTTTCCCAGTAAGCTGGGCAAATGCTATTAGACCTGTTCTGTGAGATATGTCTTGGACTGAAAATCCCTCGGTGAAACTAGGTGAATAGTTGAGCAACTAAAAAGTCATCTCTGTCTTGACTAAAAAAACTAAAAGGCTTAATTTAAAATTAGGTTAGAGCACGTCTGCAAGAATTTCAGTGACAGCAGCTTGGACAGAGAAAATGCTACAATTTGCTTGCAGGCTTATGGCCAAAATTTACACTTTTCTGGAATTCTCCAAATATATAAAGCAAATATGTGCACATACTTGGAAATACGCATAACATAGACAACTGAACCCCTTTTGGCTCCCTTCTCCTAAATGAGACAATGTAGTCAGGGAAAAGAAAAAAAAAAGACATACGTTTTTCTTCTTGTATGGATATTATTTACAGAGTTGTTGCTCCCCAGTGGAGTTATAAACAAAATGAATAGAGGTAAAGGGTTCTTTTGTTATTTCTCATAACTGCAGAAGCAGAAGAATTTCTGTATTTAGGAAGAGAGAGTTATCTTGACTGGAGTTCAGCTGTTACGTTCACCCATCTAAACTTACAGCTCCCTTTTTCGTTCACTCTGTGCTTGGAGTTTTATGAGAGAGTATTCTCTCACATTTCTCCTAACACCCTTCTGCACACAGACTTTCACAGACTGTCTGACTTAGTGGTATAGCACTAGACAAGAATGGGGCTTAACATTAGCACTGACATTGTGTTATCTTCAAAATGTGGTCTTTCTATCTTCCACTTGAGATATTAATAAACTTCAAAAGCTACTTTCAATCTCAAATAAAAAGCTCCAGGGATATCCTTAACTATGTCGGCACTGCTGCTGCATCTTGATGATAATCTTATCATGCAAAGGTGGAAAAAGAAAAGCTGATCTATAAAACATGTGCAGCACAAGCCACTGCAATTTCAAACTACAGATGTCTGGGTATTGACCCATGGATCATTTCAATTACTTGCTTCTGTAGATATGCATGATCCACCACCAGCCTACCACAATTTGGTTCAGATAGTGGATAGGCAAGCGGAGAGAAATGTTTCCTTTAAACTGTTGACATGCTGTCTGATAAGTAAATACTTAAATGATGTCATGTTGACTTGCTGTGATGTGATGGAAAGTAACAGTATGAACGGTGTATGCAACAGAAAAAGGGACAAGGTCGTTTTCTGTGATATCATCATGCCCTCGGCAGGATGTGTTGGTGCAGCAGAGTTGAGTCGTCAGTACTGGAGTTCATCCATCAACAGTCCAGAGGGAAAAGGGACAGTCATCGAAGGCGGCTAATTTGCAGAATTTGTGCTCCTAAATTCCTGCAAGGCAGTGGATGAATTCAATAGAGAGAAGAACTACTGTGTGTTTAAATAATTAAACACACTTTGGGAAATAATTAGTCCTTTTTTGGGAAATTAAGTGACGGCTCTTGCCTTAATGGAAGGCTGTGTTTTAAGCCATGGTGCAAATGCGATGTGATGGAAATGCAAATGAAGACAAAATAAGCAATTCTCTTCTAAAATTTTGATTCAAGTTGTGTGTACCCACTTGAAGAGAAGTTTGAACACTTTTTTGTTTGTTTTCAAACGGCCTATGCACAGACATGATTTAGGGTTAAAAGTCCCATCACTCCAGCCATCCTAGTTAAAGGTCCAGGCTGGTGCTGACAAGGGTTTAACTTTAAATGCTGATAAAAATTCCAGTGGCCATTACTACCACTGCTGATCGAAGTTAACCCCCGACACGACAGTTGCCCCTAATTAAGTAACTGTCTGATCGTGGTTCAATCTGCTTTATAATGACAGAAAAGACCTAGTCAGTGGCAATACAAAAGATAGTACAGGCTTGGCTTCAGAGATGAGAAAAAAACCCCCAACCTTGCACAGTTTCAATGAGAAGTACAGAACAAAGTGATAGATATAGAACAACACTTACGCATACTTATATAAATATACCCCCTCTACTTGTATACATTTGTATAATGAAATCCCTTATGTCTTCCTTCTTTCCGTTCAGCTAAGCCAGTTGCTAAAATGGGGCTGTTTCCAAGTGCAGACAGGGCTGAGGCATGCATTATTGACTAAAACACTCCATTCTGGTCTCCTGGGGCATATAAGCATTTCAAAACCATTCATAATAACGGAGCCCAATCCTCTGCTGCAGGGCAAATGACTCTGCATCAAATGGCCAGCACAAAGCAGCCAGCCATGGCGCATCGTATTACCTCTAACTGCTCCTCCCCCATGCTGTTTGTGTAGGAAGTGTGGTCCAACATTTTTTATGCAGAATCCAACTGCGGAAAACTTGGCACATCTATATCCTGAGCTACATTACGTGCTCCTTAGCCGTAGTGAAAGATGTGGTCAAAAATACGTGATTTCAGCTCAGAAAAGTGTCGAAAAACAGCTTGTGTACTTGTTTAGATTTCCTATTGAGTTGCCCTCCCCCAAAACAGAGGTTTGTAGGAAATCCTGGTAAAGCCATAATTGCAATCATAAACAAATGGCTCTCTACAATGCTGACCTCCTTCTGTAGAGCTCTCCTAAATGTTAATGGCAGGGCTAGAGATCTATATTAGGCACTGTGACAGCAGGAAGAAATCTGGCAGCCTTACAGTGTCATTTTGTGGAAAATACATTGGAGCTGCTTCTGGAATAAATTTACATGAGAGCAAAGAGGAATTAAATAGAGACGAAAGCACAGATTTGCTTGCGATGATGTGGATGAGGATGGCAATTGCACAGAATGTTTAGTTGCATGTCTCCCTTCTGTTATTGTGCTTCTGAGTGATCAGCAGATGTCACTGGTGATGGGTGACACGAAGCCTGTCTCTGTTCTTCGGATCAAAAAAGAATTGTCACAGCATTTCTATTCCTTGGTGGCTTGGGAGTGAGACAGCTAAATGCCAGAAGTTTCAGCGCAAATGACCACGTATCTTCAGCTAATAACATGTGCTTGTGTAGCTAATGAGCTGGAAGATGGATACCTCACGATCAGATCTTCCTGTACCAAAATTGTCCCCAGAACATTTAAGCAGACTACATGCAAATATACATATATACATGCATACACACCTATGGATATGTATGTAGATATATGTATATATATAAAAGCCCAGGTACTGGAGGGGAAAACAGAGACTGTGCGTGCAGCTCAGCATGGCATCTTACTGCCATTTACGAGCTTCTCTTTCTGTTGTCTTAGGTCCTCTGAAATGTTCCAGATGGGCAAAACTGTGGAAACCTCTACCTACATACTAGAAAAAAGATAACTTTTTACTTCTAGGATCAAAAAGAAGAGAAAAATGCTGTCTGAAAAAATAATTGTGTTTGTTTCCTGATTAAAAGCCAAGTATTCAGTGACACAGTTGATTAAAGCAAATCTGAAAATATCTGGGGGACACCAAAGCACCTTCTTGCATCAGGGAATAAAAACTCCCACCAGTCTGCTTTGGAAGAGACTAAAAGCCAAATAAACAGAAAGACTATGTCAAAGAAGGGGAAAAACATAACAGCGAATGTACTTTCCAGAAATCACAGAAAGCCAAATAACCAGAGGCTCATGTCAGAGGGATGTGAGTAAAAGAACCATCTTTGCAAACAAATGAAATCTTTTCAAACCAACCCTCACCCAGATACATAACCACTCTGCTGCTTATATAAACTAGAAGGAAACACTTAAATTATGGCTGGCGTTAAACTCCCGTTTCTGAAAAGGTTTGTAAATTGCAAAGTGAAGGGACTCAGAAGTGTGTAATGCTCTTTGCAAAGCGCTAAGAATTATCACAGTTTTAAACATTTTGCAGTACTTTAAAATCTACAGGCCAAAACGTTTTTCTTTGATCAGTCTGCAGTGATGTGTATAAGATGTGTATAAGATGACAGATTTCATAGAGACGTCTCTCAGTGTAGTGGTTCAGAAGCACTGGAAAAGATCTTGGCTTATTACTGTGTTTATTTATTGCTGGATTCACTAACAGGTCTGTAGCCGAGCTGAGATAGATCGGCATAAAAATCCTGCAAAACAGGAGAGGTGCTGCTGTTTTTGAATCTGTGACAAGTGCTGGTTACATACAAAAACCACAGATTCAGGGCTTCTTAGGGTTCGAGACAAAAAATCCCTAAACTGAAGGTAACTGGTTTGTAATTCTACAGGGAAGCTGTGAACACACAGTGTTACAGAGGCTTGGTTTGTTGTGGATCAATAACCTCTGGGTCTGAAAAATAATCACCATACAGAATTTCAGTTTACTTACATTAAGTCTTAGAAAGCATAGATAGCTACTTTTTTTTTTTTCTTTTTTTTTTATTTACTAATGCCTTTGAGACTGCAACCTACTTTGTTTGGAAACAATTCCATTACTAGAGAGAGGCAAAAATCTGAAATTAACTGTGCCTTAAATCAGTCCTCTAAATAGGGAAGAGTCTGTTATTACTGATAATGCTTTTACAGAGATCCAGCCAGGGAAAATTTATGTACATATAACACAGCTGTGCTGAAGTCCTTTCAAGGAGAGAATAGATTGTTGTTTGGAGCAGAAGGCTTAGAAAATGCAGTGATCTAAGTCACAGCAATTAAAACCATTCCAGTCCCTTTGTCCAAATTTTAACATTAAGGCTAGCAGGCCCAAAGATAAATATTTCTGAGCCCTTGGAGGCCAAGATGAAGAGAATCTTATCTGTTCACTAGAAACTGCCACTAGAAGTCTGGATGTCAGATTTTTTTAAGCTATTGCAGCCATTTTTCACAGGACTTTAGCACCTTGCCTCGACATAGTAGCTTAGTGATAAAAAAAGAAGTTCCATTATGGCAATGTAAAAAGCGACACTTTGCTAGCGCATTTTTACACTAGTATTGAGTGGAGAGGAAAAGCACAATACCCTAGAATCAGTAGATGCTTCTAAAATTACACATAAGTGCTATCAAATCTACAACACATGATAGTGCAATAGGTCAGCTTAACAAAGCTTTTAACTAACAGGAAACCTGCTTTTCAAACGTTGCTTTGGGTGGAGAGACCGTCTTGCTGCCTTTGGCTTCTGCAGCACTGGAAACGTGGCTTTTTGTCATGGTGGAAAGAAACCAAAATCTTATGTTACATTGTGTTACGTTATGCTGTGTTTTGGGAAATTGCTTCAGTTCATTGTAAAAATACGGATATTCAAATATCCAGAACTCGAGGACAGCAGAACAGCTTAGACTGGCTTAATGTGAATACAGAGACACAGGTGCACATTGTACGAAGGTGTGCAGTTCCCTGACAGCTCAAATAAATATCCAGGCTATTCTAAATTTGCAGAAATGTAAATTCTCATTAAAAAAAAGAGATAGTAGTATGAGGAGGGTCTGAAAACCAGTCAGGCTCTGATGAATTAACAAAATGGTTGGTGTGTGTATAGGTTTATGTGTGATTTTCCAGAAGTCCCTTGTGACCAAGAACATAACCTTCACTTTAGTTAAGACTCTTGTATTTTTTCATGGAATCGTTCCAGTTAGAAGCAATCTCTGAAGATTATCTGGTCCCACTGCCTCTTCAAAGCATTATCAATACTGTCTTCAGGACTTCCTTTCTTCCTGAACTGGAGGGTTCAGCATTACCTTCATCAAATTAATTCCTAGCAGCACTAAAACTTTAATTCTGTTACTTTTTTCCCAGCTTGTAGTACTGATAAGACATCAGTAAATGACATAATTTCTATGTGCTCAGCTTAGCTTTATATTAATTTGTGTCTGCTCTCTAAACCTGGATCCCTTCTCATGGTCTGAGAGTGGAGGATATGGAAAACCTAGTAGTTATCTCATTGTGTATTCTCACCTGAAATTAATTCTTTTCTGGAGGAGAAGGACATCTGGGGAGTAGGCATGGATCTGCTGCTTCTTGCAACAAAATGAATAATTGATTTACCTTTGTGATTCATATATCTTAAGAGAAAGCCTTAAGGGATCATGCAGGTCTTGGCCTTTCTTTAAGAGCCTTACTCGTTCTACTTCACCTGTTGCCCCCTAAGCCCAACGATCCTTTGAGAACCTTTCTTACTATTACTCCCCTGTCATAAGACATGACAAGTAAGCAGTAGAAAGGTCTTCTCTGTGGAAAATGTGCATTGAAATTGGTGTAGCTTTATTATTCTGAGTAAGACTCTTATGCCATACTCATTACTATAGTGTGTGAGTACTTTCCAGTAGCATTTTCAAGAACATGACTAACATCTGTCACACACTCCACAACTCCTTAGGTGGGGCAGAGAAGGACTTGTGGTAAAGTTTCTGGTGTTTCTTAACACATATGCTATGCATTACTGTTAGTGAGGGCAAGGTCAAAGAGAATGTGCCTTGCATTTGTGAGGTGCTGAGGGTTGTGAATGTTCTTAGTTTCTTAGGAATCCACTCCACAACTGTAGATCAGCTCCTGAAATGATCTTTGCCCTCCTTGTAGAACACAGCTACTAAATTTATTTTTACAAATAATCGGTTACTTTCTGAGGTTCATTGGTTTTTAGAGAGGTCTGCTTAGTAATTTTCACAAGAGCGACAGAACAGGAACTAGGGGATTGCTTCCAACTTCACAGAGACAGCACTTTTCTCTGGAAACAGGGGAGTAGTTCTTGCCAGTGACCAGGGGAAGGGTGAGCAATACGGGCTCTGCCACAGGAGCGGGAAGCTATCAAGTATGTGGAATCACAGCAAGATCTGCTGAAAACTTAACCAGTGGCACAAATCTGGAGTTGTGTGCCTCTGCTACAGATAGTTCTTCTATGGCAAAAGAGCAAATATTAAATCATTATCCCGAAACTTTAGGTGTTTTTTTTTTTTTTCTGGTGGTCTGCAACCTGGAGAATCCTAACAATAAAAACCATAAAGATAGCTATGATTCCAAATATTCTGGGAAGCTAAGATAGACAGAGGAGATATAAAGTTTTATGCGTTTGGTGGCATAAGTGGTTGAAGACGTGTTCCAGCACTTTGTTTTAGATGGATTTCCATAGGCACTGGTGTTTTATTCTGGGATATAATGTATATTGCTGTAACTGAGAAACACTGAGTTACTGCAATGATCTCATCCACCATAAAGAGCTAGAGTTTTCTTGCCAACCTGATATAACTGTCTTGTTTGAGCTTGGCATTACCATACTCTTCAGTATTAGTGAGAAATCCCAAATGACTTAAATATAGATGTCTAAATGTTATAAGTCTTAGCCTGAGCTATTAATCTAGATTCTTTTTATATCATCTACGAAGAGAGATAGACACCTCCACACAATGATTTATCTGACCTGTAGACGAAATGGTTTGCTCTCAGGAGGCGAGAATCTCTCACTATTGATTATATAAAGGGAACCTACAGTAACACTCTCTTCCTTAAACACGTGTCATTTCTGTGCCTACGATAGGGCAGGAGAATCCCACCTATATTTCTTCACTGACTGACTAATGAAGACCCCCAAAATCTCCAGAATGATCTTTTATTTTTTGTTCACTAGCAATTTCTTCCATGCTGAGGTTCATCTTTGGCTACATGCTTCACCCTTGAAGCCCTTCACCTTAATCTATACAAAAGGGCTTGACTGTGTGTGTGAAAAATAGCTCTCTGTGTGATTACGGATTATTGGCATTTACATTATTATTATTTAAATAGTCCATGTAATAGGTAGTAAAGAAAAGCTCATCATATGGTACACCAAAATAATAGATGCCAGATGAAAGTGAGGTTTCCCCATCAGGCTTTGGTGGAATCACTCCAGAAAGACTCAAAACATTTTAGTAAATTACCTTTTGCTCCTGTCATGTCTTTTAGCAAATGTCTTGTAATCTCCATAAGACTCCATGTAACTCACAGTCAAAAGCTGCAGATATGCCCCAGATGAGAAACCATCTTCTGTGTTCCCTCTGCGGATAGAGGTTCATCTGTGCTGCTAAAAAGGCTCCATTCTGTGTTCTGGCATGATTTCAGACTGTTCCAAGTTTAGAATATGAACATCAATTAGATGAGGTTGTAGTTGGCCTTTGTTTAGTTACGCTATGAGCTTACTCAGGAATGGTAGCGCAGGTTGGAGGGCAGAGAGCTGGTGTCCAGAAGTGGTTTCTCAAGGATTGAAATATGGGGTTTGGACTTATTCCAAGCTGTCTTTCACAGGTTAGGAAATGCATAGATTGAGTTAAACCTTAGAGCTAGACCTTCTTATGGTGAATTATGGTAATACTATAAATTTCAGTGGAAGTGTATAGAATGGGTATTGTTTGCTAGCAAGTGTGAACTTTTCAGTGCAGCAAAAAAGTAATTACTGTTCTCTTTGGGTATGAAACAGGCTTTTAAAAATCTGTTATGCTTCTTTTTTTCTGTGTCAGGTATTTTAAGTGCTGCCAGCATTTCAGTGGCCATACTTTTTCCTGCGTAGGGTATCAGAGAACCAAAAAGTACATGATCAGTTATGAGGAACCATCTTGTTATTAGCCAAGCTGTCATTGTTCAGTGGTCAGTGACAATGTCACAATTTACTTCACACCCATCTTGTACAGGCAGTAACATTGAGTTTTACCACTCTTTGTATGGAATTTGTTGGAGGACAAGAATTTTGGTCAAGTGAAGAATCTTATCCTTTTTTATGTCAGAGGTCTGGAAGACAACAGAATCTGAAATCCTTATTACCCAGATCAAACTTGCAAACAGTGTACTGTTCAGAAAAACTCATTTCTGCTGGTGTTGTCACTTCACAGAGGAAGTTTAAAAATAACTGTGAATTGATAACATGATTGTATACATTTTTTATTTCCCCCCCTGTGAGGTCTATTTCCTTACATTTTGAACCAAATTAGTTTCTATTGATATTGTTGCCTTTATTTGTATTAGGCATTTTGCTACACAAACCACTAGCAATTATTTCACGTTTGCTTTGATCATAAATCTTGTTAAGCAGTTTAACTCCTATGTGTATTCAAATGGGGTTTGCTTTAAAAGAGAACGAATGATTTTCAAGTCCTTAACAAAATGCTCTGAAGCCAGTCGTATTTGAGACTTATCAGCTGATATTGCTATTCTAAATATAAATGATCTTTGGTGTTCCTTGCTTTTTAGTATTTTCAGGCAAAGGCGGCAATTTATTTGCTGATAAGTTTAGGATAATCCCATGTCATAGGGTGTTAGCTGGCTAAAAGGTTTGATAATGGGATATTGAGCTTTTCAATTCTAGATTATTTAACTTTTATCCTTTACCAAGGCAGTTTCAGAGAATATGGTATCTAAGTGGCCTTACAGACTGCTTGACAACCTCAGTTTATGGTAAGCCAGTGCCTGCCTTGCTGAAGAGAGATGAACTTTTCCTCCAAACTTCTGACTGACGTTTTACTATAGCATGTCTTCTAAAGATTTTCAAATGATTTTCTCGTTCTGGCCAGGTACCAGATTAGGCAAGCAAAAGCCCAAATAGAATTAAATCTGGCCAGGGACATCAAGGATAATAAGAAAAACTTCCATAAGTATGTCAGGGGTAAAGGCAAGACGAGGGAAGATGTGGGCCCTCTCCAGAAGGAAACAGGAGACCTGGTCACTCAGGATATGGAAAAGGCTGAGTTACTGAATGACTTTTTCACCTAAGTCTTCACTGGCAAGGGCTCTAACCATACCGCCCAAGTTGCAGAAGGCAAACACAAGGGCTATGAGAATGAAGAACTGCCCACTGTAGGAGAATCATAGAATCATAGAATTGTCCAGGTTGGAAGAGACCCTTGGGATCATCGAGTCCAGCCATCTACCCTACTCTACAAAGT
>JAOXNO010000001.1:134044444-134059086 GCA_028565335.1 Limnodromus scolopaceus
TCTTTCGGTGAAAAATTCTTTCCTAATGTTCAGTCTAAACCTACCCTGTTGGAGCTTGAAGCCGTTCCCTCTTGTTCATCAAGATCAGGTTAGAGACCATCTAAGGAACCTAAGGGTGCATGAGCCCATGGGACCTGATGAAATCCATCCACAGGTCCTATGGGAGCTGGCGGTTGAAGTTGACAGGCCACTTTCCATTATATTCGAAAAGTCATGGCAGTCTGCTGAAGTTCCCACTGACTGGAAAAGGTGAAACATAACCCCCATTTTCAAAAAGGAATAAAAGGAAGACCCGGGGAACTACAGGGTGGTCAGTCTCACCTCTGTGCCTGGCAAGATCATGGAGCAGATCCTCCTGGGATTTCTGCTAAGGCATGTGGAAAATAAAGAGGTGATTGGTAACAGCCAACATGGCTTCACCAAGGGCAAGTCGTGCCTGACACAGATATAGTGGCCTTCTACAATATTGCCACAGCATTGGTAGACAAGGGCAGAGCAACAGACGTCATCTACCTGGACTTATGCAAAACATTTGACACTGTCCCACATGACATCCTGATGTCGAAATTGGAAAGTCATGGATTTGATGGATGGACCACTCGGTGGATAAGGAACTGGCTGGATGGCCACATTCAAAGGGTTGTGGTCAACGGCTCAATGTCCAAGTGGTGGTCAGTGACCAAGTGGTGACCCAGGGGTCAGTACTGGGACCAGTGCTTTTTAACATCTTTGTTGGAGACATGGACAGTGGGATTGAGTGTACCCTCAGCAAGCTTGCCAAAGACACCAAGCTGTGTGGCACGGACAACACACTGGAGGGAAGGGATGCCATCCAGAGGGACCTGGACGGGCTTGGAATGTGTGCCCTTCATGAGGGCAAACCTCATGAAGTTCAACCAAGCCAAGTGCAGGGTCCTGCGCCTGGGACAGGTGCATCCAGGCACAAATACAGGTTGGGCAGAGAATGGCTGGAGAGCAGCCCTGAGGATAAGGACTTGGGAGTGTTGGTGGATGAGAAGCTCAACATGAGCTGACAATGTGCACTGGCAGCCCAGAAAGCCAACCGCATCCTGGGCTGCATCAAAAGAAACATGGCCAGCAGCCTGAGGGAGGTGATTCTACCCCTCTACTCCTCTCTGGTGAGACCCGACCTGGAGTCCTTTGGAGTCCCCACCTGGAATCCCATCCAGCTTTGAAATTCTCAGCACAGGAAGAACATGGACCTATTGGAATGAGTCCAGCAGAGGGCCATGAAAATGATCAGAAGACTGGAGCACCTCTCCTTTTAAGACAGGCTGAGAGAGCTGGGGTGGTTCAGCCTGGAGAAGAGAAGGCTCTGGGGAGACCTTATAGCAGCCTTCCAGTACCTGAAGGGGGCCTACAGAAGAGATGGGGAGGGACTCTTTATCAGGGAGTGTAACGATAGGACAAGGGGTAATGGTTTTAAATTGAAAGAGGAGAGATCTAGATTAGATACTAGGAGGAAATTCTTTACAGTGAGGGTGGTGAGACACTGGAACAGGTTGCCCAAGGAAGTTGTGGATGGCCCATCCCTGGAAGTGTTCAAGGCCAGGCTGGATGGGGTTTTGAGCAACCTGCTCTAGTGGGAGGTGTCCCTGCCCATGGCAGGGGCGTTGGAACTCGATGATCTTTAAGGTCCCATCCAACCCAAACCATTCTATGAGTCTGTGAAATGCATGTAGTATTCTTTCTTTCTTCTGACAAGAGGAATGCTTGTGTTAGCTGGGGTGAGTGGGAATGTGAAAGTATAAAGGGAAAGCAAGAGTAATGAAATAAGTTATGTTAAGTTCAGAAATTGCTGATTCTTTTTCTCTGCAGTGGCATGCTCCACTGTACCAGTCCTGTTTACATTTTGAGGCTTCCCTTGTTAAGTGACAATTTCAGTTCCATTTTTTTTCGTCAATATGTAACTGTTGTGGGACATACTGGTTGCTTCACAAGAGATGAGTTTTCAGAGTCCTGAGTCCTTTAGCTAATGGCTTTGGAACCAGTTTCAGTTGCGTGTAGTAACACGTTTCAGGGCATTTATTTTCTCTGTTGCTGTTTCTTGGAAATGAATAAAGACTTCTGAGTGACAACCTCAGGAGATGTCTCTAAATGACCCAAAAGAAATGAGTGTAAAAACCAAATTACACTTTTGTTGTAAAAAAGTTGAACATTTCAGACAACATTCTGAGGCAGAGACTCTATTGCTGTTTCTTTCTGTCTTCTCTTGTGACAAATCAAGAAATGAATTTTCCACTGTTATCTTTTATCATATTTTTCATAAGTTTTGTGACTGCAGGATTACCTTAACTACTGGCAAAAATTGCAGTGATCCGAAGTGATCCTGCACAAAGTATGCCGAATCCAGTGGCATAGTAACATATACAAAATGCAGAAACATGCCTGAAAAACATCTTTGAACTTTCTCTTAAACAACAGAATAGATATATTAATTTTCTAGATACAGATTTAGTACTTCTTTATGTCTGTCCAGCCCAAGTCACGAGCTGGATATCTGAAGGCTGAGAGCTCAAAATATGTGTATTTGTCTGCTTAAGCAATCAATATATTTCCCTTGCTTTGGATATTACAATTTAGAATAAAGGATGTAACTGTTATAAAGAAAACAGACAAGTGTGCATCTTAGAGAGATTTAACAGTTGCTATAGTGCCTCTCCCTTTTCAGATCAAAACAGAGTAAAACCTCTCCTAACCGCAAGCTTGAAAATATGTCTAAATTACTGAAAATTCAACACTTAGTATTTAGGAATCTGCAATATTTTAAATAGTAATCAATAAGATGGATAGGTAATATTTGGGTTTGAGAACCATGTATTAGCCAACATCATATTGCAGGAAAGGGACTATCAGTTCAGTCAGCACCTCTTTGCAATTTGATTTTCAGCCCCAGGAAGAAACAGACCTGCAGCTGTCGGTGCAGTCAAAAGAGTTGTGGGGCCAAATTTTCATATAGATTCTTATCCTGGATAACTTGCAGGATTTGTACAGATGTTTCTGTCTCTCTTCCTCATAGGTAACCTCTTTATTTGCATAATATGGGTATGATTACAAGGCTCCCCAGAAAAGCCCAGGTGTCAGAAATGAGTTTTCAGAGTCCTGAGTCCTTTAGCTAATGACTTTGGAGCAAATGTGACATCTACATGGGACACCACACAAGGAGAGGAAAAGCAAAAGCAAGAAAACAGAGCTAAAAGGCACAGGGCTACATGCAGAATTCTGAAAGGCATTTTTAAATGCTGTGTCTGGGAAGCTGAACAGCCAGAGGGATAACACATGGTTTGATAAACTCTTTTGAAAATTCACTTCTTATGATGCCAAAAAGGAAAGAGAAATCTTTGGAAAATTTGTTTCCATGTAGCCCAACCCTGAAGGAAAAATAACCTCATGGTAGCCATCACAATGTTTTCTGTAAGCTGCCTTGTAGATCTGTTTCTTGGCTGACCCCGAGATGGGAGGTGTTTTCTACTATCTTCCTGAACGTAACGCTCCTTGGAAATTTTTTCACTGAACTTATTTTTTGAAAAAGCAGTTCTGTGAGCATAAAATATGCCTCAGGTTTGCCTCTGTGTTATGGATGACAGGGCAGGTTCTTTATAAAGCCCTGTTTGGATTTATGGCAGATAGTGCCAGGGTCAGGGCCTTGATGCTTCCTGGACACACCTGCTGGGCAGGCTGATTCACCACCACTGTGAGCTTGGGACTGTCTTATATCCAGATTTTACTTTCAACTACTTCTGGTGTGTAAGATCAATCTTCCAGAACCACCAGGAGTAGGAAACTAGAGCCCTTGCTTAGCACAGACTTCTGACTTCATCTTCCTGCATACCATAAGACGTGCTCACTTTTTGTTTTTTCTTAAACAGCAATAGCAACTTTTGAAAGAAGCCATTCCCACCCTTTCGTTGCCTTTTTCACAATCAAGAAATAGACTGAAATATAAATATTGTAAAACATGCAGCACAACTCTGAGTGGAAATAGACTTTCAGAAAAGCTAAAAACAATGAAAGGAAGAGTGTGAGTTTGCTCATCTATGAAATTTATTCTTCCCTGGAAATATTTTTTAAAGCTCAAGATTCTGATTTCCTGCTTCCAGCACACAAAAAAGAGATGGCTTTGATTGACCTCATTGGCCTTGGAAAACTGGAAAGATTTCTGACCAAGCTGAAAAATTACATCGGAAGCAGATTAGGCTTATTTAGAATGTGGGAGAAAGAAATCTGCTGAAACTTCATCCCGTATGCTGAGGGAGAGATATGTTGTTCTGTATGGAAACCCCTACCCCCTCCATCGATTGGATTCTGCTCTCATTTGTGGATAAGGGGACTTGAACTGTTGAAGTCAGTTAAATTACAGTGGTGTCAATCACTGGGGAATTGAGCCCTCTGGGTGAACAGATTTAGAGAAAAAAATTTTAAAAAGCATTGGTTACTTAAGATCAGCCAGTACAGCTGTGGCAAAAGTCTGTTGTTTATATTTACACCTTTCAAGAAGGAGACTGTGTTTAGTGGTGTGTTGCTACAGCAGCATTTGGCTGCTTATTGCAACATGTAATTAGAGATTTTACAATTTGATGTGCCAAGCAGTGCATCCTCTCCACAAAATTTTTAAGATGACAATCACTTTTATTGCTGGAATTTCATTCACGGAAATAGTAAAAAAGCCCAAATGCCATTTGAAAGAACCTATCTAATCTCCTCTCAGGTTAGTATTCACAACCATGAATTAATCGGAAGAATAAACTACACTCCAATTTAGAATTTAACTAAGCTCCAGGTCCCATCTTAGTTCCTAAATCTGTGTGGGTAATGCAGTTTGTAAGTCATGTGCCTTTTGCCAGTTTAAGTTAGTGCTGAAAACAGTCATTGGTTGGAGAATAATTAAAGTAGTACTCTCAGAGGATGATTTTTTTTCTTAGTAGGGTTCTGTAATTATGCATTAACTGGTTATCTGTTGTGCTTGGGGCACTAAAAGCACAACAGAATTTAATTCTCTTCCCTGTATTTTTGCATGAAGGCTGAGGGAAATTTTTGAAGCAGACCTCCTATTCAAAAAATCCATAAATCCATGCTGTGTTTTCCTATATGACATCTGTATGGCTCCATGTACGCTACAAAAATTATCCAAATAAGAGCAGTCAAACCATTCCAGTAATCTAGAAATATCCCTCAAGAGAGGAGGGAAAGTATTTTTTCTCCTACTATATTTTACCATCGTAATGGACATCTAAAAGTATAATAAAATAAATGGCTGACTTCTCTGTATTTTTTTAGCCTGACAGTTAATAAATTTACCAGTGGTTGGCAGCTCAAAATATTGTAACGTGAATGGTATTTTGGATCGCTCTGAGACTCAGTAGTGGAGTGTGTAGCCTTGTTGGACCTGGTCCCACAAAGTCTACGGCATGTCATCCTTGTCCGTCCTCCCTGCCATACCCGCAGGGCTCTGATGACGTTATCGCTGGGCTTCACACAAGCTAAAGCTCATAAAGCTGAAGTTTTGCTTCATATGAAGGCAGTAGTCACAGTCAATGAGTTTAACAGATGCAGTGGGCCCTCTTGGTGCAGTCAGGGAGCTTAAGGAATCAGATTTTTTTCCAAGATAGAAAGCAACAAAGTGTTACAGTGTTACATGAAACCTCTTTTTTTGGTCTTTTTCTTTTTTTTTTTTTTTGGCTGTTTTGCAGGATGGAATTTTAGAGCATACACAGAGTGCTGGAAGGTTCATTTGAGATGTTACTTTTAGGATGCTATCCCAAGCCCTGTGGACAGAAAGGAGCTGGGCAGAGATGGGAGGTGGGAAATAGGCTGCACTAATATGATGTAAAACAAAAAGGCAAAGGCAAATGGCTCACAATTGCTTTTAAATAATCAACATGGATGTTGTAGCACTTATTTTATTAAAGTAATATTATAATTTGTTATACTAATAAAAATCAACTGGAAAGGAGAAAGAGAAATGGCTGATTGTTTCAAGGTAGTATGGTCACCTCAGCTCTTCCAAATCAGTAGCTCTATAGAGGTTAGTGTGGCTCCTTGTCACGTGAAATGTGTGTATGGTGTCAGAATAATTTTAAAAGGGTCCTTTTGAAGCCCAAACGGAAGAGCAAATTGTGATATAGTTTCTGCATTTGCCATTTTGCTTTGGGAGATTGAACTGTCAAAGTGGTGCTGCAACAGGACAGATACTGCTCAGCTGGAATTCTCCACACCCTAACTGGTGCATCACTTTAATGCCTCTCATACGACATCTCATTCCTATGGGATTTTGAGTAGGAATGATGTAGGAGTACTGCTATATATACCCTATATGAAATAGCTCTGCAAATATGTATTTAGCAGAAGAAATATAACCACTTGCGTAGATCACAGTGCAAGAGATCAGCTCAGCAATCAAAAGCATTCAATTACAGGTGATTAGCATTCGGGCAAAATATTTTATTAGAAAGAGACCCTTCAGCTACTGCAAGTGAAATGTTAAATTGCCTAAAAATCTTTAGGTGCCCCAGTGAATAGTTTTGGCCTAAAAAAATGAAAAACAACAAAAAAAAAGTGACTCAAAGCTTCGGTACTGACAAAAGGCAATTTTAAACTAAGTTATATTGAAAATGAAAATAATAATTAGCAACATCACCCTGTTGTTGAGTTGTTCTTAAAGAAAATACGATTTCTTGTTCGCCAAATTAATTCCATCTTGGAGGAATGATATTATTTCACTGTTTCTGCCCGATGTCTATTTATTTTGTCTTTGTGGCATTCCACACTAGAGAAAAAGAAAAAAGTTCTTTATTCAGCTCTTCTGAAGCACATTCCCCTCATCCACAGAATAATCAGAATGTAGGTGAAACAAAAGCAGCAATCACCCTTCCTTTTCCCAAAAAGAAAGCTACTGCAGTCCCTTGGTGAGTACAAGAAACAAACTTCTGCAGAAGTCTTGGTATAAAGCAGTTACTATACTGTAAAGACAGAGTTACATATTTTGGTTTTCCCCTGTGTGGATAAACTTTTTCCCTCCTGGTGTGGTTATGGTTTTACTGTACAGCTGCATTTATTTACATGTGTTCCTGGAACTGCAAAAAATTCTTTGCCTAGATTTATAGGTTGGTATGTATACAGTGGTTTGGCTTCTCCTAATGTTTTCTTCCCAAAACGAACCCAGTTCCTCTTGGTACCTGAGATGCATGTGGCAACAGTGGTGCCATCTGGGTTTTGTAGCCTAACCTGTACTTCAGCATTTCTTCCCCCTCTTCCTCTCCCCTCCTACCAGCTGGAAACCATGGAGAGGCGGAGGACATGCACAGAAGCAGATAAATCACTGCATTGTTTTCTCAGGCCCAGGTAATTAGTGGCGGTGTTTTTGAAGCAGGAGGACTACCAACACAGTCTTCCAGATAGACTTTGTGTTTACAGAAGTGAGGCAAACCGTCAGCTGCGTAAGATGTGGCGTTGAGAAATGTACCTGTGGGGAGGCAGAGAGGAAGCAAAGTTGACAAGGAAAGAAGATTGATCAGATTCTTGTTTTTAAAGAAATGTTCGCTGTAACAGGGTGTGGAGCAGCTTTTAGCTATTCAGTGGACATGGTCAAAATGCACGTAGCTTTGTGGGGGTGGGTGCAGCTTCTTTAAAGCTGTGATAAAAAGCAACTCTGGAAAGCAGCCGTACTTAACCATGAAATGGAGAGGGTTTATACATATGTGAATGCAGTGTATTTTCTCTCTTCTGTATGTTCCTTTTTCAATTTCAGAGACAGGTTATTCCTCCTGTGGCTTTTCCTGTCAGCAATAGATGGGAAAACCCTCACCCAAACCTTTGGCTCTGCTTAGGTGAAAATTCCTCCTGCTTCATCTCTTAGATGAAAGATGCCTCTTACAGCTTTTTTCCTGAATCAAAGGCAACAGTCTCTCTCCCTCTCCTCTCTCTCTCTCCTCCCCCACCCCCTTCCCTTCCTCTCTCTTTTCAGCTTAGAAGCTGACAAGAGGTGGATAAGACTGTAAGTTATTTAAAATAATAATTGACTTATTTTCAAGATATTGGTAATAAGGATAAAGCAGATACATACCACACGTTCTTAACTTTAAAGACATTAGTAGTCTGAGCCATTTAATGGAAACTCATTGCTGGCTTCATCCTCATTTGAAAGAGTCTTAATTAGGCAGCCAGTAGCTATTGAGAAACAGTGGCCTGAATTTACTGAGAGTATAATTCTGAATTTGGCTCTGGCTTCAGATCTGTCTGAATAAGATTAGTCTGAGAAATTTGGAGCTTTTGGTTCTTGAAGTTTTCCTTCAGCAGCTTACAAATGTCACTGTTTATGACACTGGCAACATTTGGAAGCTATAAAGTTATTGCTTCAGAAATTATTTTTATAATGTACTATGATTCAGTTTCAGACAGCGTAAATCAAAAAGAAAAACAGTTCAGTAAATTGTATCTCTACCTTGAATAGAAAAAATGCCCATATTTTTTTGTTTTGCCAGATTCCGGGAGCTAAATTTTAGCCCAAGCAATTTTATTTTCAGCTAATCCCCTCTGCCTACAATTACTCTGAACAGTTTTCAAATGGGTTTGAAATCATCCCAGATCTATTTCTTTTGATTTAAATTTAATCATTTTTTCTAGTGGATTAAAGGGCTAAGTTTCTGATGGGCTGACCTCCATTTATCATGTGAATTCCTTGATCTTCTTGCAAATGTTAAACTGTATAAGAATGCTTTAAGAGAAACAAATGATCCAGTCAGTAAAACTAACCCAGGAAAATAAAATATCAGCCAGAATTGTTTCTCCTGGAATATGGGAGTGTCTGGAATACTCTGGGGCAACACTGCGGAGAAGCATTTAAAGCAAGCAAGAACAAAACTTTGAAGTGAAAGGGGAACCCTATGGTTTGATCAAGTCACCCAGTGAAAATAAAAAAACCACCTTAATCTGTCTTTAAAATATATGAAGTGAACCAGACTCTGTAAGTAACATTGCTGAGCAGAGCTGTTAAATTACTGAGCACTCACTTAATGGTCCATCACATGTTGTTTAATAGACTCACCCAAAGAATGTAACCGGTGGGGAGGGATGGAAGAGCAGCATGGATGGGCTGTTTCTGTAGTTCTCCCATGAGTCATATCAGAATCAGTGGTACAAAACTTCATGGTTTTGAACTATCCTTATTTAACCTTTACACAGCAGTAGGACCAAAAGTGAAAAACCTCCTGTAAATTGCTTGCAGGTGCTAAATACTCCACAAATTATTCATAAATGATTGTCCCTGTTCCAAAGTAAGACTGTTAAGACTGATGAACATTTTATAATAAGTAATTAAAAGCTTTGACACCCTTGAAGTATTTAGTAAAATGAGATGATCCAAATTCTAGATTTTCATTTTTGAGCTATCTGCCAGTACAGGATTCCTACTTATTTGTGCAGGTTGGTTTCTTTACCATTCTCTTTTCTGTCATTATTGACTTTATGTCTTTGGACTGTAGGAACATCTCCTTGCCCATTTTGCTGAGCATGAAGGCAGATTTTAGCTTCAGTATTAAAGATAGGCATTGATTGTAGGAATAGTCTGTTTTGTAGGACAAAAGAAATCTGAAGAAGAGTATAATTTGTAATGGAACAGAATTCTACTCTTTTTGAACAGTATGTTTTGCATTTCATGTTCTCTTTATGGCCTTTCTCAAAGCATTAATAGAAGTTTCTTTTGGACTGAAGGGGTGTTTAACCTTGGCATTAGGAGTAAATTGCTGAGCTCCTGTGTAATCTTTCCCATTCACTGTCTTGAATGGCCAAATGAGTATTGTTCTGAACTAGGAATGCAATAGTGAGAATGCATTTTAGATAGTCCTCTTTGAGGGAGCAGTGGTACAGCAGGAAAAAACCTAGAAGATAAAAAAATCTTTTGGTGGTTAAAGTTCAAAAATTAAAAAATTAATATCCATCTCACAAACTTTAATAATCTATAATGTAGATGTCTGTGTCTGAGCTAATTATCCAGATCTCTGTTAGTCAGGGGAAATCTGTTTAACATGGTCAACTGCGTGATTAATCTGACCAAATGTAGTTGGCTACTACAGGAATGAGAGAAACACCATCTAATCTTTGAAGATTGATTGTATTGACAACACCCCTTAGCCTAGATATAGACATTATAAACACCCATATTTAGTCATGCGAAATCACCTTTTATGTGAGATCTTGTTGAACAATTTCTGGAAAAATCAAAGTTAACACCATTTTAGCAAATGTTTTTGCTTATCTCCCTTTCTTCCAGTTTTATAAGCAGGAAATGTGCATATAAAAATTGAAATTTCTACCCACGCAAAATCCCTCCTTTCCAGGGAACTGTTGTGTTGGCTTCTGATAATCACAAACTGATGAAATGTCTGCCCTTGTGTCTCTCCCTGTTCTAGGCAAAGCACTGAACAAAACTGATCAACATCAGATTGGGAGGGGAGATGTAGCAAAGCTTTGGACCTCTTTCAAGGGCAGTGGAAGTCCTGTGTGTGTTACTACTGACATATATACTGAAATGGAAATATTGGAACAAACTGCTTTTGCTATTCTTGGTATTCTGGTGAATATTCTGGTGTGCTGGTAGTGTTGCAGGGTTCTCAGCCTGCCAGTGGAACACCACTGATGGAGTCTGTTTTAATTAGGTGGGATACATGGCCTTCCTGATATGAGGCTCAGAGCCCACCAGAGCACTCGGCTGAAAGAGGAGGATGCCTGACCCCTCCCTTGTACTGCCCTGGCACTGTAGAAGGATGCTGCAGCTTCCAAACCAGCTAGACACAGGTAAGAAAAGAAAGCACATATAGGCATACAGTCTGCATTGCTCTTTCCACGACCCATGCTCCCCCTGTTTACTTAAGCAATAAAATTTTAAAACAAATATGTTTTACAGTTTACTCTATTTCAATAAGTCAATGTAGTCTATACAGAATTAAGATTTAAAAAATATCTGAAATTAAGACTTTCAAATAGATAATAATTTAAGCAAAGGTTATATCACAGTAACAGATATGGCGATGAAGTCTTTAATATGATTCTGTCTAGGACAAAGGGCTGCCAGCAGTAGGTACATCTCCTTTTTTTTTCTCCAAAATTCAACAGAAGAGGCATGTTCCAACCACAGGTTAGAACAGCAGTGCTATTCTTGCAATGTGGATTTTAATTTGAGCAGCGTGGCTTCAGCCCCAGGCTCCCTGTCAGCTGCTATTCCAACTTAGCTCCCAAGTTACCTTGCTACTTTCGCCCGAATTAGTCAAATTGGTTAAGGCAGCCCAAAATGAGAACATTTTTTTTTTTGTGGAATAGGTGCCCTCATTCTGAACCAACTAAAAGTCACTGAATACCACCATTCTCAGTTTTATTTTAGCCTCTAAATCCAGCTTGGACAATTGTAGTCTTTGGAGGATTTTTTTCTATTGCTTTTTTATTTCTTCTGTAGGCAGATGACAAAGGAAAATGGAAACTCTCACTAGCCACTTCAAAAGTGTGCTAGTAGAAAATCTATTAACTGCTCTTCTTATCTAACTCCTTTGGAATCAGATATGTTCCTGGGAATTACTGCGCTGTACGTACAATAGAAGTTCAATCACAGGAACTGAAAGATTGTAACAGGTAATGCTATACCAGAGTTAGAAAGGCAAAAATTTGGGTTAAGTTAGAATTCAGCATAATCCTATCAATTGTTATGAATGTCACTTAGCTCTCATCTTAAGTCAGAAACTACACAAATAAGAGTTTTT
Source organism: Limnodromus scolopaceus (assembly GCA_028565335.1). Taxonomy (NCBI): domain Eukaryota; kingdom Metazoa; phylum Chordata; class Aves; order Charadriiformes; family Scolopacidae; genus Limnodromus; species Limnodromus scolopaceus. The sequence continues at coordinate 134,056,213 of JAOXNO010000001.1, forward strand.
ATGTTGGTTTAGAGGATTGCATTCCGGAGAGGAGCAATTGAAATGTGAAATCAGCCAGCCTACAGCCGTGTTGCCAAATGGAGTAATTCCCCCCACCCCTGCTTTCATCTGTGTGTTCCCATGCCCTTTCTTGTTTGGACAGGAGCAATTATGTGATTGCATGAAGATGCAGATCGGGGATCAGATCTGATCAGGCTGAGAATTTTTTGGTGGGGGGAATGTCTTAAGTCTATTCTGAGCTGGATCTGAGTTGCTGCAGTTCACTGCATCACTGGGTGAATGGTGGTGCTGACACAGAGCAGGGGCTGAAGTCTATATCTTGGGTTTAGGAGAAGAGTGAGAAACTCTTTTGGTCCGTGGTCAACTTTGGATTGGCTTAAGCTAACTGCAAAACCATACTTGTAGAAATGATTCGAGGGTAGAAGAGACAGAAACCTTAATTTATGGTATGTGCTTTTGGCGCAGACTTTTCATGGGATTGATTGAGAAGACATGGAAAAGATGTAACTGTTTCATCCTCTGTTAACTGGAGATCCCCCATTGCTGGATCTGAGGCCACTGCTGATCCAGAGATCATTGCTGCATAGGGTCACAATGAATGAAGCCTGATGTGAAAGCCTTAGTTTTTTAGGTGAAATTTAAAAATCTAAAGTCTATTCATTAACTATATTCTTCCACTAGAGAAAATCAGACTCACAATGTACATTTATATAGAAGATTATTGCTGTAGATATGTGCTGGTGCTGGTGGAATAGGAGAGAAAAAGCGATTTACAGTATGGAAGAAAATGTGTTGTTAATTTCCATTTTCCTCCCTTTTTATCTACCATTTGTTTTGGCTTGAGGAAAGGCAAGAAGTTCTGAAAACATCTTCCAGTCACTTCAAAAACCCCAACCCACTATCCCACCTGTCATTTACCTCATGAAAAACCACAATGAAATGTCTGTGCTGTGTGCTGCTTGTAGCTTGGTTAAAACAATCATCTGTAGCTAGTTTGATATGACTGTGTCTGTGGGTCACACATAATGAGAGTAGATGTAAGGCCAACGACCTTACAAATTATTGGAAGATAGGTGGCTAGATAGAGTAGAAAGCTCCTCCTATTCTGAGAGAAAAGCTGCAGCATGAGCTTTTATAAGGCATCAGAGAAGCTGGTGTCTGCTGGGGTGCTGGTTTCTGAATGCCACCTCTGGAGGAGAAGCTGCAGTTGAGGCTTGTTCTTGGCTACCTGACGCAAATCCGTGGGAAGGCAGCTTTCATTGGTTTCTCATTACTGCTTCTCAATACAATACCTTTTTGAGTTCTTATGTGGCTTCTTTGATGGGTGGAATAAACGTTACCACAACTTTTACCCAAGTTTACTGTGAAAATCTATACAGATCTTGAATTTTGGTTTGACACAAGTTCCTCAAACAACCCTGGGTTCTGTAATGGCCTTAGATAATATTTGGATGCAGGGTTAGGCTTGCATCTGAACAATTTTACCTTTTTTGGTTTTTGGGGTTTTTTTTTGTTTGTTTGTTTGTTTGTTTTTTCTTTTCTTTTTTCTCAGTGACCTTTTGACATGTTTGTCTAAAGGATCTGCCTTTTAACCAAATAGAAATAATGATATTCCCTTTTGCTCTTTGTCCCTTATCTTTCAATGTAAATACATTACCCAGAAGAGAGTTACTCCCCAATTGCAGTGGAGAGCAATGAGCTCCAGGGGGCTGGGTGTTTGTCTCAAGTCTGTTTTTTGATATTGCTGGCAAATCTCGTGGACTCCTCTATTTTTCACCAGAAAGTGGATCTGAGACTCATGCTGCAGCGCACCTGGGCTTACAATTCATGTCACTGATACCTGGTCACAAGTATGCGCTATGTGCTTTACTTGAAAAAGATGATGCCCTACAAAACTGTTTTTCTTCCCCCTCCCTGTCTGTGTGTATGTATGTATTTGTGCTAATTTATGGACACACATTTAATAACATTTTCTTTTGGCCTTCTGGGGATTGAGGGTGTGTGTGTATATATTTATATTTCTTTTTTTTTTTCTCTTCCCCCTCCCTGTTCCCCTAGCAATTCAGGCTCTCAGCAGTGTTTAAAGTACCTGCCCAGTGGGTCTGGCCGACTGGGAGGGAGGTGGGAGGTTGAGGCTGAAGTGGCCTCAAGCTGGGCGGCCTTTGCCATCAGCGCGGGTGGCACAGGATGCTCCACCAGCCAATCATTGCCTGTGGGAGACTCTCTTCAGAGAAGAACAGCACCTATGACACTTTCAACTTATCAGATTTTACATTTTCTGTTACTGGCTCTCAATTTTCCATCTAATTTTCTGCTGATACTGACCAAACACATTTTGGTAGAAATATCTGTTGGAAAGGTGGAGCAATTTGGTATCTAGGTATTTGGTATCTTGTTTCCACATGCGTCTGCCTTCCTCAGAAAGTCTTAGCTCGCTTTAGAACCAGGAATTAATGATACTTAAAAGCATCTCTGTAAGCAGATCTGAAAAAATGTTACAAACTCGTAACACCACCACCACTTATTCATGAATATTGCCATTTAATCCCTGCCAGAATTGATCCTTCAAAGTCCAGTGAGATATTATTTTTTTCGGAAGTATCTGTACATATAGAGACCAGGAATTTTTCCCTAAAGGAGGTAGGAGACATTCCTGCTGATGCTGAAGTGTCAAAAAATATAGAAAACCCTGTCTTCTTTGGGGAATGATTCTGTGGCTTGTGGCTCAGTGAGTCCGCGTGTACTGGAGAAGTGGTTGTTTTTCCTTGCTATTTTCAACTCTCCTCTCTTGTGGCTGCAACTGCAGCCTGAAGGAAGTTCCTCAGCTCAATACTGCTAATCTCTTACTGACAGTTCCAAACAATTAAGAAATGC
>JAOXNO010000001.1:134059282-134117041 GCA_028565335.1 Limnodromus scolopaceus
TGTTGGATAAGAAAGGTATACTTTACATAGGTAAAACAAGGGCCAAAAATGTAGGTTTGCAACAGTGAAAGCTGTTATAATGTTCATCACTGGATACAGAATTTTCTTAGGAGTGTATTGTGCAAAATTGTTGGTGATTCTTCAACTCCATTTGTAGTCTACAGGGGCTGGAAAAGATTTCTAATGAGAGAGAAATTTAGTTCCGTTCAAAGAGAAACATTGAAAAGGGCTGTTCAAAGTTCTGGTAGCTGGAGTGTTATTCCTGTAGGCATTTCTGCTAATAAAATATACTCATGTTGCATTCCTTTCATTTCCAGGGTAGCCTGGAACTCTCCTCTCAGAGATGCTGCTCTGCCAAACGCTTCTCTAGTCCTTACCATGAATCTGACTCTTCCTATTCATTATCCTGCTTGGAGCTTTAGTAGCAGGGCATATAGCCCAGCTGCGATCATCTAGAAGCTGTGCCGTTTCTTTGGAATTGGAAACCATCAGTGTCACTTGAACTATTTCAGCTGAATTCCGTAATATTGAAGCAGATTCTAAATATCCGGCAAAGCATCTACCCCAAAGTTGTCTTCGCTGACATATGTTGATATGGGCTGAATGCTTACTAAAGCATTAGGCAATAACACAAATAATCAGCAGGGAATAAGGGCAGACACACAGGCAATTAGGATCAGTCTTATAAATTTATTAATGTAATTTGCAGATTATACCAATTTGTGAGAAATAGAAATACTAGTGAGAAAAAAAACAACATTAAAATACAACTGGTTCCCAGAGAAAATTACTAATAATAAAGGCCTCAGGGGAAAATATACAGACAGAAAATAGATCAAGGATTTTACTTAAAAATAAGTGCGTAGACAAAGAGGGAAACAGTTCAGGTAGTAAAAGCTCAGATGAAGGAAAAGTCCAAGATGCTGCCTTGAAAAGAACTGGAGGTAACAGAGAGATGTAGAGGTGATACCGAACAGCAAATGAGACATGACTTCACCTCTCATTTAGATATTATGTGGTATGGCAATAAAAGAGATGAGAACTACCTTTAGGCTATCTGAAGATATGAGGGAGAAGTAAGAGTCCCTCTCCCTGTGTGACAAGACAGGAACTATTTCATTAAGATCTGAGCATCTTGTTACCAAAAATATGTTATCAGAATGTGATCGGAAGAGAAAGAGGGAAAAAACAGCAAAAACAGTGAACAAAGGGAACTGAGCATACCAAGCTTGAGTGAATCACAATTAAATGAGTTTCATAATAATCTGTATTGGAAAGGGTTAAGTGCTGAGAAGGAATGTGATGAGAAGTAATGACATGAAATTAAAGAAAGAAAAATTAGATGTAGTATTATGAATAATTTGAACTGAACAGACTGAGCAATTGTGGGTAAAAGAGAGATTTTGGCCAAAGACACCAGGGAAAACCCTCATTTTTACACATTTTTAATGTCCACAGAACAGACGGAGTCAGGCTTTTAATGTCTCACTTAAAAGATGCATGCAGATGGTGTTTTTTCATGCATTTGAAAAATGAATTTCTACATTTTGATTATGTTGTCATTAGCAGTAGCCTTACTTGGTAATTAGGAAGCTGGTTCCTAGCATGTGTGAGAGAGAGATATATTGAGAAAGGAGGATGTTATCTCTTTGTTTCCACAGGGATATAATTAAATGCAACCAACAACATCATCAAAGCAGTAGAAGAAATTCAAACAATAACTATACTAAACTGGAAATGGCTTATTGTTCAGTGAAAAACAGCTGATCTTCATCAAAGAAGGCCACATTATTGGCCAGTACTCACTCTGGCGAAGAAAGGAAATGAAATTCCATGAGGAAAGTTTTTTCCCTGTAGTAAATGGAGAGCCTTTCCTAGGTGAGTGACTTTGAATTAGTATCGATCAAGAAATAAAGTTGTAGTAGTCCAAGAGCAGTCTAAGAGAGTGTTTCTTTCGTTCCTAGGTAACTTTTTAGAACATGCCAAATATCAGGAATCCTGCTGCATGGCATCAGAGGAAAAAGCAAGATCAAGAATATTTCCTCTCTGGAAAGGAGCTGATGCTTCAGGAATGGCATGTTCCAGTGTTAGTGAGGAACAAGGCCTGCCTGCTGCCCAGTTTTTCCACCAAGCACCCTTTTCAGTTCTCAGAAAAGGAAAAAATCCACAAAGCAAACCCAACCCTGAACTCCTAGGCACTCTTGGAAAGTGAAACAATGAGTTTCTCTCCATGACACATTTGTTCCAAGCCACAGACTGTGCATACGTCATTTTTGTTGTTGTCATTCTCAGCTTTAGGATTACATGTGTTTTATGGTAGGTGAGTGTCTGTATCGTTTACAGCATGTGATAAATATGCAGTTATACTGTTAAGTGTTTCAAATGTACCAGAACATGTCCAGGGCTTTATCCACCAAGTTCCATTCATCCAGGGGAGCTCCCGGTTTGGGAGACTGGAGTGCCACGCTCCTGCTTGTACCTCTGTGGAGCTATTATTCTTAGTGCCTGGAGGATGAGTCTCCAGGCAAGATACCAAGCATGCCTGCAGAGACTGCTGCTATAAACAAGAAATCATCGAAGCACGCAAATCTCTGTCTTTGCTACCTCTTCTTGAATCACTGTGGTCCTTTCCATACATCCTCATTGCTTTCTAGTTATCTTCCCTTGAATATATGAAAGAGCTGCTGACAAGGATCTCTGTACTTCCTGCCCTAACCTTTTTACCTCTCAATTCACCAAATCCCTTTAGTAGTTTTTCAGTCTTTTTCATCAAATCAAAAACCTGTCTTCACCATTGTCTAGGCTATCTGTAATACGATCCATACATCTCTCTTTTAATTTGCTTGAAAATTCTGTTTCTTTCTGACTTTCCGTTTTCATCTCCATCCTTTCACCCTCCTCCTCCCCGCATCTGCTTTTTCCACTTTTAGTTTCAGAATTTTCTTTCTCATCAAACCCCATTTTTTTTGTACTGATCAGTGGGACACCATCTCTTCCCCTTAAAGTCTACCCTTTAATTGATCCCTTGTGTAGTTAACTGAGAGTTTTCTATACTTCTCCAGTTACAGCCATTTGTATTGTGGACTTCTTACAAACCCTGCTCTCTGGGGAAAGAACTGGCTTTTCCTCTGTTTCTGGGTTTAATACTGATTTGGCTACGACTTACTTAGGGGAGGAGGTCTTTGGCAGGCTGAAGTTCAGCCATAGGGAGAGAAAAGGATTGGACTGTGCTGAAATAGAAACAGAATGGTGGAATTTCCAAGCATTTTTCATGGGCTACTGGTTGGACCAAGTGCTAAATGTTTGAAGTAAATCAAATAGTATTGTCCAGTCACCAAGACAGTGTGCATCAGCCAGATACACATTGGTTCCTCTTTAGAAAAGCCTCAAGTAATTGTGCTGGAGAAGAGCTCTGGTTTAGTTTGAACTTTTAACACAGTGGGGTTGGGAGGCAGAAGTCATCTTCTATAAAATTGGCTGATTGCTTTCCTTCGCTTAGGAAATCAATGGTATTTTAAAAGTAAACTGCGCTGAACATAGGTGTTGCAGCATTAATCTCTTTTTTTCACTCGAGTTGCCACAGCAACATAAAATTTCCTTTCCCCCACATTAGCTTCCCTAAAATGTACTTCACAAATTGTCTTTGGAAAAAAACCCCTTGTGTCATGCTGACAAATTGTGCTGTTTGCGCTCTTAGTATTTGGTCTTCTGTGGAGTTAGGATTATTAGAGCAAAGCTACCTGATGCGCAGAGAACTCAGCTTTGACAAATTCAACCTTAAGTAAAGGGATGGAAATGAAAAGCCATGGAAATTAGTTACTGTCTCTAGACAAGCTGGGGGCCCAGCAAAACCTCTGAATAGTCTGCTGGTGCTCCCTTAGGGTCTGGTGTAACCATGGGTTAACAGCCTGCCTGTTCCCAGCTTTCACAAGACGAGCAATGGCCTATTGGATATGTTATTAAGGGATATGCAGTAGCTTTAAGAAGGGTTTCTTTCATGCTTTTCTCTTACACCTTTGCTAGAGCAGTAGCAGTACCAGCAGGCTTTGAATTAAGTATCAAGTGTATATATATTATCCTATGAGAGAAAAAATATTCTAAATTATTCAGGTGAAAATGAATTTGTCTTAGCCATCCTTTGTGGAAGGAGTTATTAGACTTAGAGTGATTATTAAAATAATTTTAATTGGTGAGGTTTCAGAGTAGATTTATACGAGAAATAGAGCCAATTTGTTGAAAAAAAAATAGTAATCCATGTCTGTCAATAGTGTCACATTTACCAACACTGCTCTTTCTGGTGCTCCTCATCATGGGGGGCAGATCTTGAAAGGTGAGAGTAATTCTGCATCTTGCCAGCTGATGTGTGCAGATTTAGCAGTGATGGCTGGGCTCCACAGCACTGGGGTTTAACTGCAAGCACATATGCCTGTGCACCTCGATCATTTTTCAGTATTTAAATGGGAGTGTGAACTGTGCTGACTGTTGGGCCTCAGTGAACTTTTCTGCTCGCCCCTTTTTGAGAAAGTGTTTTGGTAAGGAGCTCCTTCTCTTTTTATGGGTTAGGAGGGAATGCCAGTGTGAGTATATGGAAAGGCAGGTGACCGAGGGAAGGGTTTGTGAAAGTAGCCGTCTTCGTCTGTGAGAAGCTTGTAACAGCTTGTGGTCATGTCTGTTTTTGAACCACAGAAGTTGTAAATAAAACCTAGCTTAGCTTTGAAAAAGCTTTGAATCTGCTGACTTGGAACAATAACAAAGCCCACAAAAAACCCCTAATCACCTCTATAGAAAACTTGGTAAATCAAATTGACCTTCCCCACTACTGCTGTCATTTCTGCTTACCTTCTTACCATGCTGTACGTGAGCATCTCTAGTACAAGGAAGGACAGGGGAGGAAAGGTTGATTTTATTCTCTCTGGTGATAAATAGAACACTTAATAGGTGACAAATTGGAGAATATTGAATCTCTAGAGACCTAATCAAACATGAATCAAGTCAGCCCCCAGTAAGCAAGGGATAAAATGCCAGCTGGTGCATGGCCTTTCTGTTCCAGCTGGTATTTTATCCTTTGTAATGGATTGTGACCAGTTTTAATGCAGCTAATACTTGCATTTAAATAAATAAAAGAACTCCCAACAATGCCAAACCATGGGTTTCAGCGTAATAAATGCTATCCTTGTGGATAAGTTCTATAACATTGAGTAGAAGTGGAGTTGATAAGTATTTAGCTGTCCTAAAGAACTAAAGAGAGAATTACAGCACCAGTCTTGCACCTGAATTTCTGTGGGAACTCTATGTCTGTGCCCTAATAAGTTAGTTTTGATGGCATCCAGCATGGAAGCAAGATTCTATAGTTGGGAGAGAAAAAAAAAATTATTAAGCAATTATTTTCTATTTTTTTTCTCAAGGGAAATGAACTTCAAGACTTAAGATTTTCATATAGCCTTACTGTATCATTTTGGCTTAGATAAGTTATAGAAAAATGGATGTAATGTTGGATAATCTGTCTTGTGTGGTAAAACCCTGCTAAGTGCATGCACACACACTTGCATATATGCATACCCAATCTTTCAGTGCAACACTTGCCTAACAATGCTTTTCTCTCAGGATTTTATTGTGATTTATGAAAATGAATGTGTTACATGTGTAACGTCTGTAAAGGAATAAAACCTACCATTTATTGTGAAAGCAGATAAACAATCCTATGGAAATAAAAGCCAATGTTGTGCCAGTTTCAAGCACAATAGAAATGAAGAAAGCTTTTATTTAAAATCTGTTGGAAACAGCCAGTGTCAGCCCTTAGCAAGACATTTTCCTTGTTCCTTTCATCACTGACTGACTTACAGTTATCTTCTCTAAGAAGCATTAGATTTTTGATGAAATCTTTCCAGCTTTTCTTTTTTACACCATGGTAAATGATTTCAGAACAGCTTCTTTACATGTAACTGTATAGTTATCTGCTCTGTTCTAAAAATATTGTAAATCTACTGATTTTGCATTCTCTAAGCCACACAGAACCTCACAGAAGTTAATAGGTTTGACCTAGAATTTCAGGAGCCAAGAGTGGAAAATGAATATCATTAGAAAGTCTTGAAAAACACATATCTCATTTCAGAACAATGAAAACATTTTTATTGTTTTGGAGCTGGCTAGAAAGGGAAAGAATTATAAATATATTCTAGTGATTTTGGGGACGTTTTGCATTTTTCAACATTTAAAACTGTTTTAGTCTTTTAATAAGAAATACATTCCCAAATGCACTCACCAAAAAAGCTTTACATGTGACCATTCAAATAGATCTTCTACTAACAACCCTCTGTCTTCCATCTGAAGGTGGGGTCTCTTACTGATTTTTTCTTAAATGCTAATAATGTGACTTGTGATGCTCAATACAAATGGGATGCAAGGTGAAATCCTGGCCCCTTTCAAGTCAATATCAAGTCAATATCAAGCCACTGACATATCACGGTGGTATAAACAGAAAAGCTAATATAAATGGCAATGCTAGTTCTTATAGAAGACCAAGTCAAATGAAGTGTTTTTATATCTGATGAAAGTACTCAATGAGGATCACCTGGTGCTTTGACAAATGCTAATTTGTTATTTTTCAGAGACTGAATTTGGGGTCACTGGATGCAATTCTTCCTTCCAACAACACAAAAGGCACACTTCTCACAGATACCCTCTTCAAAGAGGTGAAATTAAATAAATTGAACTCAAAGAGAGAATGCTAGATAAAACACAAATACTGCTACTGAACCATAATCTCAAAATAACAATATTTTTTTTATATACTAGGAAAACAATTTCTGACTTTCCTACATGTGTGATGTCCGTAGGGCAATTGCATTAACTTTTGACAGTGCAGCACGTGGGACTTTTGCAGGTGTTTCGAGTGTACAGCTTAACATGCCAAAGTGACTCTTGGCAGCGTCTTGGAGGGGAAGCTAAAAAAAGAAACGCAGTAGATTATCTAAGTAGTCCCTGGCTTATTGCAATATTCTTTAAATGGTATCCTATTGGACATAGTTTCTTGTTGTCTGATGTCATCTGAAAATTTCTCAGGGGAAAAAACAGGCTGAGTGAGATGGTGAGACAGAGAGCACCATGTGTTTTTACAACGTGGCATCCATTATACATGAGTAAAATAGCAGCCGCTCAGCTGCAATCATGGTAGGCATGACTGCTTCTCTTATAAACTCATATTTCATTTATTCATCGCATCTTTCATTGCGAGACCCTGAGCCTCCGCACATTTCTCTGCAAGTATAACTACGCACCTGAACAGTTACGGTGACTTCAGTAGGGATTACTCACATGAAGAAGTTTAAGCATGAGAATGGAGTGTTTACAGGACGGAGGCCAAAATCTGTAGATAGCTGAGCTGGGAAAATTGGCAACTGTATAGCAATGTAAACATTCAAATGCAGAAACAGAAATGCAGACTACAGCATTCCTTTCTATATCCCTTTGGCAATTGCTGACTTCCTTTGCCTTTTTCATGCTGCAAACTGAGTGCTGGATGAAAGTTTTGGTCCTGATTCATGGACAGGGGGAAAAAATACTCCTGTTGCTTGCAGTGACACTTCAATGAATTCTGGTTCTTTTTTCTCTAGATGAATTGTGTATCTATTGAAAAAATATACTTTTTCTATGAAGGCAAGTACATATATTGTAAGACCGAAGGCTGGCCCGTTGTTTTGTGTTCTTTTTCTCTCTCACTGCCTGTCAAAAAGTACATTAAAAACATACAAGAAGCCCAGCATATCACACTGTACAACTCACCTGACAACCGGCTGATCAGACTGGATGTATGTGCCACTGGGGTCACTTTCACTTCCCTCTGTTAATTCACATTAACAAATAATAATTACATTAGCAAGATTGTTTTTACCCTAAGTTATGGGATAGCTGTTCATTAAAGAGAGACGGAATATTTCTTCATGTTTTTATTAAATCTTGAAGCCTCCAACATTGTTAAGCAAACTACAGATGCTCAGTGAGCAGTGTTTGGAAAGCTGGAATTTCATCCTTTGCACTACAGTTCTGGTTTTTTTTTCCCCGTATTGGAAGAGTGGGAACCCCTGAATGCACCAGAATTTTACATTGTTTCAGTCAGCTTAATTGCTGGAACATGCATTTGGTTTCAGATCAATTGCTATAAGGAGTAAATGTCACAAGAAAATTGATATACATGACAATTTATTTCCTTAGACATCTGTGAAATACTGCACGCTTTGCAGATTGAGATGTAACATTTGGCTCGCATTAGGAGTGGAAAGCCAAGGTGTAACAAGCATTGGTTCAGTTGTTCAATAATAATTTTTTCCGTGCAATGAATCCTCCTTATCTTTCATTAACTGCCAATCAGGCCCTCCAGCTGCCATATGCCAAAATATATTCTTGGTTATTAACATTAAAGCTACTGTTAAAACTCAGACTGAGACATGAAGGAAAAATGCCCTTTCCCAGAAAAATACATTTTTGCTTCTTCCTGCTGGAAAAACTATTTGAGAAAGTGGACTCCCGTTTCAAAGATCTGTGAAGTGCTATACGGATGATCACACCAAAGCTCAGTGACCACAAGGCTGCTACGCACACTGTTGAGCAGTGAGAACTGCTTGTGCTTATCCTACAGAAGAAACTGAGAGTTTGGCACATTATGTATATCTCTGAATCCGATCAGTAGTCCGGTAGAGGTGCTTATTTAACATAATTTGATAGGACTCAGTGCTAAAGAAGGGTTCACCACCTAATTGTTTTCCAGTAAAGTTCGAGTGGTTTTAACTTTTGCAAACTGCTTCCCTTATTGGTGAAGGAAGAGGATTCTGCATTCAAAGAAAAAGAAGCAGATCATGTAAGAAGGCACGTCTGTCTCCCCTGCCCCCCATTTGCTGCAGACATTTCTCTCTCCCCCATAGCAGACATACATATTAGCACCAACATTTAGCAGGGGTCTGGAGCTCCTGAGGCATTTGACCTGCAGCATCCATCAGAGGGGGGATCCCAGAAGCTTGAAGCAATGAGACTGTAAGAGATGTGTGGACAGTCCCTGGTCTCTGCTGAAGAGCCTTCATTTCCCATTACTTGTCCTGCTCTGAAAACAAGCTGTGCAAGGCTGCTGAAGGTAGGACAGAGCTTCTTCTGTCTGAAAGGCAGGAAGGGTTAAGACTAAACTCTATGGAAAAGTCTGAGTTCACAGTGCACCAAAGGAAACCTCACTATAAGTAATGCTTGGGGCAACCGCCCAAGATCAAAGTAAGGTTGAATTTTCTTCTGGTCAGTTCTGTTTCTCTCAGGTATAAAAATTAAATTTGGCATGCCTGTGACTCTGTGGGAGGAAACACTGATAAATTTCTTGGAAAATAAAGTTCTGTTTCATCATTGTATTGCATTATCCAGCTCCATTTTTTTGAAACACAGAGAGAGGGATGCAATTACTTTGGGTGTCAAAAATAAGTTAGTGGTGGTATTCGTCGAACTGTTAAGAATTTCTCTGACAGTTCTGTTATTTGTTGCAAGTACCAAGTTACAAAGAGGAGGGGCAGAGAGGGAGAAACTTACATTTGGGTGTCCTCTTCGTGCTGATTTTCTTGTTTAACAAACTACCTCATTCATCAGAGCTCTGTGGTGAAAGTAGGGAGGGAAAATCATTAAACACACACGAGAGAGGATCAGAATCAATGACAGCACAGAAGAAGAAAATGATTGCTGACTGCATTCATGCCTGAGGTTTCTAGCTTCTTTTGACTTAAGGAAATTTGGACCAAAATCCCATCATTTGAATGTTGCATACTGTTTCATAGAGCTCCTGCACCCCCTCTGTTTCCTTTGCATTAGATCTTTGAAAACTGGGAAGAATGAGGAGACATAACGTTTTAGAAAGGTTTGGAAAGTTTTAAAGTCTGTCCTTATAGGCCTTCTCTGAGTGAGTTATTTCCACATTGTGGCTTTTTGAAGAGTGAAGATCATAAATAGCACTGCCTAGTGCATTAGTAGTCATTTTAAATGCCAAGACCAAAGTTCAGCTTCTGAAGGTCTTTACCAGGCAGCTGATTACACTATTAAAATGCTCAGTGGGAAGCAGGGACCTGTATTTCCTTCTGCAGTGTAGATTTAAGTGATTGAGAATATTGTTATGCTGAGATTACCAAAATGCTTTTAGTTTGGAATATGAGTTTTAGTAGGTAAATAAGTAGGAAATTATTCAAAATTACTGGTTTCTGAAATGTGAGGCTTCAGTAGAGGTAAGTGATGGGATTCATGCTGCTAGACATTAAGATATCTGCAATATAGATGTCATCATCTGAGCTAATCTACCTTATATATCTTTCATGTCAGCTGAGAGAAAGTGGCTTTCTTAGGGCTCGGCATCTATGTTACCATGAGGTGAGTCGAAGGATTTGCTTCTCTCCATTAATTATTGAAAGAGCTTAGGTTAACTAGTTCAGTCAATGCCATAGAAATCTTTTTTGCCAAATGGATACGACCTGAGGTATCAATAATACAAGTAGCCTTACATTTTTAAAGCAAAAAGTGACAAATTAATGACAAAAGAGTGACTGATAAAACAAGACTCAATTCTATTCAGCAATCATGAACCAACAATCTGAACTATACTTTTAAGTAGGAGCAAATATTGCAAGCAAGGATAAGTTAATCAGCTTTAATAATTTTAAATGGATTTGCTAAAGAGAAAAGGTGAAGCTGGTTCTGAATGATAGTTAAGTATTTTTAAAAATAGAAAGTAAATCCTGCCAAAAGATTCCAAATAACATGTATTTTTGCCAGGATTCAGGAAAAAAAAAAGGTTTGTGTTGTATGACAATGTTTGCTTAATGTAAAAAAAGAACTTTCTAGATGAACTCACAGGGGTAAAACAGTAAATCCACATTCAAGCTGTGTTAAAAAGCAAGAGCACTTCCCAAAACTTGAAAAAACTCAAATATTTTTTTAGCTACAAGTAGAAAATGTGGAGATTTTAAAACAAAAAGCAATAAGAAAAGCTACAAGAAATCTTCATGGAGCCTAGTTTAACTTCACCGAATAAGTCAAAGCAGAAGAGATGACTCACTTCCTCATTTTCCCTTTGCATCTCATGTATTTTTTTGAGACTCTTGCCGTGTCTATGCAGGTTATTGCGCTGTCAACACCCACTGGTGTTGCTCAGGAGGAAGGTGGCTGTACAGAGCCACTCAGTCACTGTGGGTGTGAAACAGACCTTGGAGTTGGGAGGCTGCTGGCACGATGGGCGCTCAGGGACATCCATCCCAGCGCATCACCGCTGCGTATAGCGTGGCATCAGATATACCTTGTCTTGTTTTGGCACTTCTGCCAAAGGACAGTATGTAGGCGTCCCTAAATCACCCCTCATGGGGGAATTCACATGCCTTCAACAGGCGATGGAGTGGGAAGCAGCCGTTGCCTTTGTGTACAGGCATACATTAAGGCGTGCTTTCTGGAGCTCTGTGTCAGGGACTCGCTTGTTATGCTTCTGTCTTAAGAATTTATAGAGGGCTGCAATTATAAGATTACCAAGCTCTTCTCGGCCTGTGGTTGTCATAAAACCCATCTAGCAGATGACAAATGGAGGAATGCTGGGATAAATGTCTTGCCCGAGATCACAGCAGTTTGTGGTGAGCAAAGCAATTGAGCCTGCCTGTCCTGAACACCAGGCACCACTGTAGCCTTGTCCCTGGAACCCAGCCTCTCCTCCTTTAAGAGCTTTCATAATACAACACAGAATGATTTGAAAAATAATAAATGTTTGGACTTGTACTATTATTAAAAAGAATAATGAATGTAAACACTGCCAGCTGAGAAGACTGTCATTTCTCTCTCGGCAAGGAAAGGGGTTGGTTTAAAATACGACGTTCTTGCACACAGCCACGTGTGCGTGCAGTTCCTGTGCAAAAGGGGAAAAGATTTTCTCAGTCAGTCCTCCATGTCGTTCTGCTCCGTCAGAAATACAAAGGCTCACTTATGTGCCTGTTCAGTCGTGCACTGTCTTTAGGGAAAGGGTATGCTCTTCAGTACAGAATAAAAGTAAAAAGTATCTCAGGGGACTCTTATATGAATAATGATAATAAATTAATAGCAATAAATCAATGGCAATGCGGTCATATTAACAGAATATAAATCACAGTGCAGCAAATGAAATGACTATCACATGGATTATTCAGTGATCAGTTGTGAAAAGCACAGATTTTTGAAGTGTTGCTTGTCTTGTGGGCTACTTGTAAATAGGAGAAAATGTTTGGATTTGTGGGATATGTTCAACATGACGCCACCATTGAGCCACCTCCAGATGTAAGGTGATGTAATTGTAATAGAAAGCTTGAGTTTAATTTAAGGAGTCATAAACTGGAGTGTTTGGGAAAGCAACAGTGAATTTGCAAAGGCACAGACAGTTTATAGATTTGTTACCTGAGCTCAATATATGCAGCAATATGTGCAGTAATTATCCTTGTCTTATTAAGAAGGTTGGCCAAAAAGTGAATTCACACCATAAAGGCTGAACTTCATTCAGATTAACACCAATTTCAAACAATATTGAACATATTTTTCCCAACATATAGTAAGGCAAATGCGTAAGAGAAGGCTTCATTTTGTATAATGGGAATATGCAGTTATGCTTAACTGACTTCACTTATTATGTTGACAGTCTTGGTGAAAGTGAGGAATCTTAATAAATGGGGTTTGCGTAGACCTTAAGGGCCAAATTCTGCCGCCATTTAGGCTATTTCATATTCATAGAATTTGATAGGGCTGCATCAGGGTAATTGAAAGAAGACGTGGCCCTAGGTATTTAAACTGTGATGCAAAGTATATTCAATGAGAACTAAGGATAATTTTTTCTCCTTAATTCCCAAAGCAATAAAGTTTTCTATTACAGAAGCCAGCCTCAGTTCTCAGGATGTGCTGCTGAATTTTAACATGTTGGATAGTATATGTTAAATATTTCAAGTACTTAAAAATCTATGTATTTAAACCTAGTATTTTTCATAACTGCCATTTGGCAGGACATCATCACCAGAAATCTGTGTTTATGGCTCAGATAGCAGATGACTTCAAAGGTGTGTAATTAGTCTATGTTGCCTGCTAACGTGGAAAGTACAAAGCATGGAAGGAATTCCGCACAGGATGTAACAATCATCACCAGAAAGAAGTAAAAAAAAAAAGGTCTAAAACACCAAGTAGATTCATCTTGAAATGTAAGAAAGGTCCTGCCAGGCACCCTTAATGAATGCAGCCCAGATGCTTCTGGCCCTCCTACTTCACCACCCCTGGGCATAAGATTGAAAGGGTAGGTATATGCACATACACATATTTTCATATTTACACATATGAACACAAACACAGGTGCACACAGACTTTTGAACATTGCCTAAATGTTGTATTTAATTTTACTGCAAATAAGTAAAGGCAGTGGATGGGATGCTTTCCAGTGTAACAAATACAATCCAGAGGAAGGAAGTCATGGTGTTTGTAAGGTACTGTTTGCCTTTCTGGTCCCAGCCTGCATTAGGTCTGGAGAAATGCCCAGTGTGATGTCCCAGCTAAGACACAGCAGTGGCCACAGCTGCCACATGGATGACAGCCCCGACTGGAGCATCACGGTACCAGCTGCTGCCCTGCGGCCAATACATTTTTTTTTTCCTGAGCCTGTGTACTATATATTTACTCTGGGGTGCTTTAAGAACAGCCTAACAACTGCCTCGATGCTACCTGTGATAGGGAACTAAGGGAGCTCTCACAGGGAGTTAAGTTCCTTGGCACCTTGCTGCACCCTTGCCGCACCTTTGCCCATTTAATGGGGCATAAAGAAAGAAAATCTTCAGCTGCATGGCAACCCTATAACCTATAAACTTAAGAAGACTGTCCTGCAGCGATTCAGGTTAGAAGTCATTCCTCAGCTTTCACAGAAGTTGGCTGCGTGTGAAGTTAATAGCTGGTCAGCTCAAAGCTGTAAGCCAGTTATGCAACACTCTAAGAGAAGGAATTCCACATTTTCATGCTTGCATATCCCTAAATCCCATTTCTGTCACAGACAATGGTCCCTAAAATGTTTCTTAAAAAGGAAAGGTGAACTGTAGTAAAATGCAGTAAAACACTGTATGTTGCTGTATTAGCAGTGATGGGTACTTTTCTTTGGTTGTCAGGTTCTGTTCGGTTCTTCTTCCACATGTATGATCTTCATAGCAGGCTGTAATTGCAGTAAGACTATAAAGAATTATCACATGAATGGTCTTCCATTTTTATCTGGCTAGAAACTCTGCCAAAATATTATATGGCCAAGAACTGGCTAGACTAGAAACAACAATCCCATCTAACCCAGCTTCCAGAAGAAAATGGCTGGTCGTGTCAAGCTTATGAAGAATGCTGCTGAGACTTCACCAGCAAATCCTGAAGTCTTGCATGGTGAGAAGTTAGTGAGCATGGCAGGTGAATTAACAAAATAATATCACTTGTCTGTACAGTGACACCTATTCAGGCTGGGAGATTAGTGTGATGAGTTTCTAATCTTGTCTACCAAAATACAGAACAAATTTAAATATTAAGCTTTTCTCCATATGGTCCTGAAATAAGTGAATAGATTCTTGTACAAGAATAGGCTGAAATTGGTCTGTTTGACTACTGGCTTTTCTTTTTTTCCTTTAATTTGAAAAAGGAGACAATAATAAAAAAGAGGGTTTCAGAGAACTGCTATCCTTTCCTTTGGGAACCATATCTTAGATTAATGCCAAGATCAGATCATATTTTTTAATCATCTGAAAAATGGTCTTCGCAGTTATAGGAGGATGTATAAATAGTGGCATGAACTTAAGAATAACAAGTTTTAAAAAGTACGGTAGTTGGAAATATTAATTGGCTTTGCTTGATCACTTTTAATAGCTCATTTGAGCAGTGTCTCTGCTGAAGTGCATACCAGCGACGAATTCTTCAATACTACTTGAACAAAGCCATTACAAATTAATGGAGGAGCTGGACAAAAATCTCTGAAGAGAATACTGTCAGTTTCACTATTTTGTAATTACACAAATTTATGGAAGGACCTCCAAGAACTTGCCAACAGTAACTAACCCTCCTGCCACTGCAGCGTTAGTACACCTGTTATTCCTATTTGTCTGTGTAAAAACAGACGAAGGGAATAAATAACCTTATCTGTCATTTTTATAGGTCGGGAAGAAAGAAAATAAAGTGTTGTGCTTTGTTTTATTTATTTTTCTCCAACAGTCATTGGTTTGATTTTGTTTGAGCCAAAGTATTTTAACAAAGATGAACCAACCCCACTAACGGCAGCACCATCCAACTCTGCAGCTGAAGACAGCATGGGCACTCTAACAACACACAGTTATGCTCCACTTTACAATTTCAGTCCTCCTCTGAATGGCACCATTCCCTCTAATCTTATGCTCTGCTCTTGTTATGATTCCCTAATATAGCTTATACTCACAGGAGCCCTTAACAATTTGCCCAAGGTCAGTCAACAAGTCAATTGAAGAGGTGGAAAAATCAGTGCTTTTGATTTCCTTTCCCCTTCTTCTACCAACTATTGGACTACCATAAAACACAGACCATTTCAGGCTTTTTGCGGGGGAAGGGAAACATGACAGCTTCCTTTTCAAGCATCAGAAAATACTTTAAAGAATTGGTTTCTCTAGCAACAGGAACAGGAGAGAAAAAGAAGCTATCATAAGTTTTTTTCCCACCTACTCATTTTTTTAATGTGGTAAAGCAGATGGCTTGGATAATGCAGGTACTAGAGATTCTGATTTATTGACTGTAGACAGAAATATAAATACAGAAGCGTATGCACTCTGCTGTACTCAGTAACACGGTAAGACTTAATGACTTCAGAGTTCATACTTCTTTTAAGTTTTATGCATCTGTATCGACAAACACCGTTATTTATTGCTAGGGAAACACTGATGGCAGAGCTCACTGTGTGTGGAAACCAACTGCTGGCCAGCCAAATACTTCCCGTATCCTCTACCTTTCCTGACAGTGGTGCTGGCTCCATGAAGTCCCAATTTACATCTTTGACAGTCACACAGTTTATTGACCTGGCCAAATACTTTTTGTTAAGGTGTTGTAAATCGGTCAGTACGGCAGATATATAATGTCAGAGGATGCAACCTTTTGCCTTTGCCAAGAAAATTAAAAATGGCTTAGTGGTGATAGGAAGGAGATTATTCTTTTTATGACTGTACTTGGCCCGTGGGCTAAAACAGGGAAGTGCTCTCTATATTTCTTCTCCTGTCACAACTTTGAATGTTATGTGGGCAGAAACCAAGAAGATCCTCTTTAATAAAATGCTGAGGACCACACGCCCCTTTTCTGCTGAAGTTGCTGACACTGGTAGACTATAGTCTTGTCTGCTCTACAGTAACAGTCAGTGCTTCCGAATTGCAGGAATAGCTCCAGCTTTATGTGCTTGGTTTTGACTTGATGGACTTGGTACTTTGGAGAGCATGTGCAGAAATCACACCAAAGCAGCGATGGTATTAGGACCTGGGCTGTTCTCAGGATTCAGTTTCCATGGTTTATGGTTCATATATTTGCAAGCGAATAATGCTAACTCCATTATCAGGCAAATATTGATAGCAGCAGTGCCACCAGTCTTGCTGCAGCAGACCTACTGGGAGAACGGTAGCGGAGAGGAAGAGGACATAAAGGAATATAAAGCCATTTTTCTGGCTCAGTTTCAGACAGGGCAGCAACATTTCCAGGCTTTCCAGACTTCAGCTTGGTTGTTATGAGAGGACTGTGCTGCGGAGGCTGGGCAGCTGGTCACGGCTGGTCACAGCAGGCGCTTTCTTAGGAAACTGTGTGAAGCCCCCACAGACCTGCTGAGTCAGCACTTCAGCGTAGCCTGTGCTGGGCAGAAGTGTGTGGACACTGTCACCTGCAAGTCATCAGTCAGCAGCTGTTTTAGTATGAATAGATGGGTTATTTGGGCCGTTGAGATAGAGGTATCTTTTCAACATTCTGCTGTCCTCAGACTCTGCATGTGTGGAGCTCTCCCCTTTGCCTTGGCTGGGCGATGCAGCCCATCCCATGCTCCTTGGCTGGGCGATGCAGCCCATCCCATGCTCCTTGGCTCTTCTCAGAAAAGGCTGCTCAACGTTTGAACAGAGAGGGATACTTTTCTGGTTTGTTCCTATGTCCAGTTCACCACCTTGGTATATTTGATTGTCAATACAGTAGGAACTTGCAACCTTTTTCTGTCTAATAAAAAATACTGATTTTTTTCCAGAGTGACAATAATGAACACCAAAGGATCCAAAAAAAATCACAGGATTTCAGAAAGAAAAAAAAAAAAGAAGAAGAAAGATATATTCTCTTGACTGATGAAGACTTTCACTGAATAATCAGACAGGAGAAAACGAACTCTTTAACTAATGTCAGAGCAGCTGCAGAAAAACTGCAGTGGGTGACTGGGGAGATTGAAGGGCAGAGGGTGAAGTTCTGTGGCAAGGGTAGAGGCTGCCGAGCAGAGTCTGCCTCAGATCATAACTGCCAAAGAAATTGAGAGGACCTCCCAGTGGATTGAAAAATCATTCTTTTAAGGTCCTGAGAACAGCCACTGATGCTTAAGGTATTTGTTAAATGTGTGTCAATGTGAATTCATGGAGGCTTCTAGGCTGTAGACCCTCAAGAGCCGGGCTAGAGAGTATGAGAAATGTAGAGGTGAACTTAGGAGAGGACTGGAGAATGTTCCTTTTCACTTCCAGAGAAGCACTTTTACTCCAAAACAGCTGCTAAATAAGAGATATCTTCTGATGGGATGACAGCAGATAATCTTAAAATGTTTACTGTGACATTATTTGCATTGTTTATGCTTTATTTTACATTTTGTGTAGCTTTTAATGCATTTTTTAAACAGAAAATATAAAAAATAAATTAATGAAATATCTCATGCAATTATTTAAAAATATAATGTGTCTCCTCATGGAGCATATTTTACTTTTTAGTCTTAACATAACTTTTCCTGATGAATTTTAAGGACAGAAGCAGTGTTTCAACAAGTACTGTTTCTTACTAAAAATAACGAAGCTTAAAAATTGTTGAAATCTTTTTCTGAAGTTCAGAAGTCCTTCACTATGTCAAGTATGTCTAGGAAAACTTTTAGAACATATATTTCCACTCAATAAAGCTGGGTTTTTTTAGCAAAAGTTCAAGCTCGGTAGCGTCATGAACTGTGCTTGAGAAAATATTACAAGCGAAATTAAGGCTAAAAGAAAGTTAGGATAACAGTGAAATAATTTGAAATTATGATTTCAAACTCCTATGCTATTATTCTTGCCCTTTAGAGTATTTTATTAAATATATATGTAACTTTCTGCCTTAAAGTTTGCAACTATACGATTTTAAAAGTTTTAAGTCTGATTATCCTTTAGAAAGCTTGAGAGGTATAATAACAGGACAGCAACAAGGCTGGAGCAAGACTGCTTGAAGAGGGGCTCTCAGAAACCATTTGGATGGAAGAAGCTGTGCCTGAGACACTGGAGACACAGCAGCACAAATAAAAGTTAGATTTTTTTGCAGTCCTCCCCCTCTCTTCTCTGTGCCCTGCTCTCTCCACCGTAATTTCAAGCTGCCATTCTTAAGCCTACTGAGAACCCATAAATGTTCTTTTATGTTGCCTCATGTGCTTTTTGACACCGTGATGCACTGTCCCTCACTGCACTGCGGCAGTGTCTTGCTGGGGGTTCTTGGTTTAAATGGTGTGATGATATTCTCCGAGTCCCACAAGATGCGCTGGGTTCGTGCTCCCCACTCCCCTCGCCTTTCATTGCTGGGCGCATACGGAGCGTGGGTGGCATGGTAGCTCTCTGCTGAAATGCTAGCACCCCCATGGGGCACTTTTGCCTCAAATTCTATTTTCTTTTATCCCTCCAGACGCGCACAAAGTTCACAGCTTTAAAGGCTGACAATATCTTACATTCCTGAGTTACTGATATGATGTAACCTATTTATTTCCTAATGGTGTTCAGCCAGCTTTTGTGTCCATAAAAACAAATTAAAATAGCATGCCATGGCTGAAATCCTGAAATCCTGCTTAGTAGTTGAAAAGATAACTGCATAATCTGCCACGTATGTTAAGGTGGAATGCTTGAAAGGCAGTTAATAAAATGACATGAAAGCTGTAGTGTTCAAAAAAGGCAAAATGATGAGGTAGATAGTAGCCATTCAAGCTGTATCTGGCATTCATTATATTTAACATTCTTCACTCCATGGCCCGACACAGTCATGTTTCCATGACAAGGTTTTTTAGCACAAATGTGTGTGCCAAGGCTGAGGGAGTCATGGGACTGAGTTCAAAGGGAAGGCTCGCAGGGTGGGCTGGGGGGCTGTGAGGGTCTCTGGTGGGGGCTGGGGGTGTTCAAACACACACATAGAAACTGATTTGAGACAGAGTCCCTCACTGCAGTCAGTATTTTTGCTATATGTGGGAGCAGGCATGAAACTCAGAAATGGCAGCTCCTCAGATGCATTGGTAACTAGTGTGCACTAAAAAAAAATAAATAAATCTGAGTGATTGCTACAACAAAAAGTACTATTTTTTTTTTTTAAATAAACTCTGAGACTCTGATGAACAGAGTTCAGATGAACAGTTCGTATACTTCTCTGCAAACTGCTAGTGCTGGTATCTACAGAGCAGGGCGCCCACGATGCCTAGAGACTGAGTGCCCAAGGCGGTGGCTGGTCTCCCAGTCTGTCTTGGGTCTGCTTCAGTTACTGCGCTGCTTTCAGGTTTTACTTCTTCATCTCTGTTGGTAGAGGTCCAGTTTTCTTGAACTCCCACCAGCTTTTGGTGCTGGAGCTATGTCCAGTTCTTGTTACTGCTGTGGGACTAAATTCTGGTCAATGCCATGTAATATTTACTCATGGTATAATAATTTCTTGTGATTTTGGGATTTCCTGAAGAGGACATATGATTTTTTTTTCTGTGTTGGAATTGTAAACTGGATTTGTTGTTTCAATGATGTCAAGCAGCTACTCCGGTAGTGATGGATTTCAAAAATGTCTTTGTGATAACAGTATCTCCTCACGAATCCCTGAACCTTCATTTCTTCTTCTTGGGCAAAGAGATCTTTACCCTGCAGGAGACATCAGTGACGCTGGCTGCAGTTTGCAGATGCTGAGTGCAGGAGCAGGAGGCGATGCAGGCAGGGACAGCAGCTCTTTACCAGCACCTAGACTGGGATGAGTCCTTGGGAGGGCACAGCAGCGGTGAAGCAGCAGGTCAGGACAGCCAGGCAGGGGGTGTTCCCTTGTGTGCAAGTCAGGCAGAACACAACTACGTCAATACGTCATGTGTATAATGGAGAAATGATATCTTCTTTCCACCATCCATCGGGAATTTTATCAAATCACACTAGAAATGGCATAAATATTACATCTTGAAACTCAGGAGAATATTTGCTTAGCCTCTGAATTTTATTGCTTGTCCACACAGAGTATTTCAGGATAAGAAATAATCTGGGCCTGATTTTTAATACATAAATTAGTCTTAGAGAAAAAAAATGAGTCACAGAGTATACATATACATATATATGTATACATATACACACACACACGCACACAAAATGCAGTAATATTTTCTTCTCTGTTGAGGAAACTGTCTTAAAATTTCAAATGTAAAGCCAAAAAATAGTATATGCTGAATGATTAAAAAAAGGACAAAAACCATCTACTGCACAATGGGAGAAAAATTCTACAGTGTAATATTTTCCGCTGCAAAAAATCTGTTTAAATGTATGTGAAAATGTTATGATGTCAGACACTCTAAGAAAACAAACATAAAACTCCTTGTATATAAATCATTTCCCAAGAGAGAGAAATCAACTTATCTTACAAGTAACACATGTAAATCTAACACACCTGTTTGAATTAAAGTGGTTTATTAAAATATTAGTAGTTTAAAGTTTCGAGAATAATGCTGGTTAATTGTGTTTTGAAGAGCTTTTTAAAAGTCAAAAAAAAAAGAGGAAACCACTTTAAGACATCTTCTATTTGAAAACTAATTGTTTTTATAAAATGTAACTTACATTAGCTGCAACTACAGCTGTCATTGGCTTTTTTTTTTGAAAAAATATATATTTAATCTTTTCTCTTCCCTGCTGCATCATGAAATACCCACAAACACAGCCTGGGGAACTGACTGACTAATTATTTAGTGAAAGCAGTAAAGTGGAAAGTGGAGTATAGATAGAATATTATCAAATGAACAGGGTGAGCAGCTTTAAAGACGGGACTATTTTTATTGAAGTTATATTACATTTGGTTTTCTTTATGAACTGCACAAAGTACAATATGTTCAGACAGAATGTCACTCTAAAGCAGACAATAGCCTTTTAATAATTCAGTCTCTATCAGAAGAACTCAAGATCAAACCTGACCCTATTTCTCAGATTAGAGATGTATTTCATGGACTCTCTACATGCTTGTTAACCAATCACCCCTTTCTGCTTTCTGAAAAGAGGGCTTTACAGGAAAAGGATGGGACAAGAGTACATAACAGGCAATGTTAGAAATATATTGTTTATTACACTTGAGACATATTTTTTTAGCTTGATTTCCCGATGAAATAAGGCTTGTGCAAATGTATCTTTAGCTTTGAAACCCACTAGATAAATTCAGTTTCATCTGAAATAGGAACAACAGGCTCCTACGAATTTTATATATATGAAAAAATATGCAGTGGAGTAGAGAAAAGGAACAAGTTTCAATGAGGAAAGACGTCTGTTTTCTGGCCAGTGAGCCCGTTGCCTAGCAGTATGCTCATGCTGGCTGGCCAGTAGGGACATAGGGATCATGGTAGGAGATGTGGTGTGTAAGGGCTGCCTCTCTTTCAGTCAGGGAGAAAGAGACAGAGCAAGGGATGGGATGGAACAGTTACAAGGGTACTGGAGGAACACATGTGGGGATGCAGAGCAGCACACACCTCTGTTAGAGCTGCTGTTCGTAACACAATTTGATTTTGCTGCAAATTGTGCTTTAAGCTGATGCTGTTATATCTCCCACAGTATTTCCTCCGCAATAAGCATATATGGTGAGAATCATTGCACTACTCATCTAAAGTTTAGTCTTCTAATCAAGTTACCTGGATCCTTTTATTTCAATGAAGATGGATGGGGACTGCACTTCCATGGGGTCATTCGTGATGTCTATCCAAGGGTGAAATAAATTGCCTTCTGAAGAAGTCATTCTCCATCCTGATGACAGAGGACATCTAAATGACTGGTTTATACTTGATGCTTTTGGACAGCTGACTGTGATATGAAACATTCTAGCTACTGATAAGCATCTTCTGTTCTCACTCAATATGGCTGGAAACAGAAGCTCCCTGCACTTGCAAGAAGGCAACCAAAGGACCTTGACCGTCTGCAATCTTTCCTTAGAGAAGCAAAAAGCCTCCTAGATTTCTAGTGAATACTTACAAGGAAACATAATGATGACAGATCATCACGTTTGATTTCTGTGCTGGTTATACTGCCAGAAATTGCAGTGTGGGAGAGCAGTTAAATTAGGAGATTGGCTGGAAATTAAACAGCCAGTCTTGTAAATGGAAGGAGGATTCTCTCTGCATATTTTTGTGGTTTCCATAAGAAGGGCTGAACAGCGAGATGATAAACTGTGCTGTTAATACAAAAGTATCAGCACAGTCACAAAATACTGGGCCAGTCAAATGTAAAGGCGGTTCAGAGACTAATAAAAGGATAATAGCATGTAATGAAGTGCATGTATACTCTACTGATCAATGAAATGAAAGATAAGATTTAATAAATGTCTTTAATAATTTAATAAATAATTAATAATTTAATTTAATTTAATTTAATTAATAAATCTAATAATTTAATAAATAATAAAAGTATGAAAGAAAAGTGTCTAGATAATCTTCAAACAGACACAGAAATAGGCCCTGTTTGTACCTGTATGGGAAGAGCCCTAGAAGAATGACTTCTGGGCTTGGAAAAAGGCAACTGCAAGGGGAATATGACAGGGCAGGAAGAGGGTTAGTAAGCAACAATGCACTTTTTCTCATCAAAGATGAGTTATGATGCCTCTAGAAACAGAAATAAAGAAAATGCCTTTTTTGCTAAGCAAGTCTGATGAAGCCGTGCAAATCTTCTGTGGCATCTGTGGAGGCAAAAATGTTACAGCAGTTATTAAATATAACATGCCCAACACAATCCCTTAAAGACTGGCTGCTGCAAGCTGGGGGGCTGCATCCTGACCGTCCTAGCCTTTTTTGCATGACACGGACCTTTCCTAGTTACTCACTGACGCTTACAGCCAGAGACAGCCCAGGTGACACCGTGGGCCGATGGGCCACAGCCATCCCTACGCTCTGTACACTAATATACAGCCGGAGGTGTCCTACACAGAAGACGTCGGCTACCCAGAACCGTTCCAAGCAATCCTGCTGCAACTCACCAGACGCATGTCATCACTCTCCAACATTTATTATTATTATAACCTGTGTCAGATTTTCCAGTCCGAGTAGCCAGGTTACTGAAGGAGAATGCAGTATTGCCTGGGGAAGCAAACAAACAAACCCGAACATCTGAAAATCCGCAGGATAAACAGATTCAGGAACGCTTTAGCTTTCACTTGGGCAAGCCAAGAAACCGATTTCTATGGATAATAAACTTAGTAGCAGAGTGGGTGTTTATATAAGCTTCAGGAACCTCTGTGAATGGGAACATATCCATGCAAATGTTAGAAGTGACAAATAATGTAAAAATCTATTTTGCCTTTTAAATTTTCAGCTATTTAATCAATAGCTATTTTCCTCTTTTTGTATTTGGCACTGAATTATTAGATTCACTTTCCAGTACAAAATTATAATAGAAAGCCTTATGATCGATATGGCATTGTCTAAATTGTGAGATTGTTTTGTTACACCTAGGGATCACATTATGTTCCTATGTCCCTATTATTAGATATCATATTGCTATTGTTGCATCTTAAAATTTCTAAGCATGGTACAGTTTCTAATTTCTTTCCAATTTTATATACTGCAGTCAGAATGAAATAACATGAAAGGGATGAAAGGATTGATCGAGCACATAAATGAGATTAGATTGGCTGTGTGCTATATAGTCTTTCACTTTCATGGCTTTTTCAGAAAAGAACCTAGTTCCCCCAGTCAAAGTCTACGTAAACGAAGTACAATCTGCCTTCAATAGCCTTGGGGTATATAAGATTATTGAGGCAATCTCAGGGCTGAAGATGCCTAGATTACGTGCTGGAGATTCCCAAATAAGAGACAGGGGTGACTGTTCCTTCTCTTGAGAATAAAAACATGTTGCAGAAGATCAGGTTATTTCTTCTCTTACAGGGTGTTCTCCAGGTACCCGAGCGCAGTATGTCTATTGGGGCTCTTAGCTACTGGGAGGCTCTTAACCTCGCAGTAGGGTGTTTTTGTATGTATATTACATTGCAGGAAGAAGGATATAAATACAACTCGATACATTTCGTGTGTATTCACAATGACAAGATGATGTGCATTTACAGAGCGGCTGAGAAAATGCAAGTTTGGTTCCAATAATTATACCTGCAGCTATGAAGGAGAAGTTCTAATAATAGGGTAGAGTTTTCCACCCTGTTTTCGAAGAAAAATAGACAGCAGGATGACTTAAAACTTATAAAGTCTTGGGAAATATTTTTTGAATATATTGTCCAAGCAAAAGTGACAGCGTAGCAGTAAACATACTCCTGCTGTGTAATGTGAATTTCTGCCTGGGATCACTACAAGTTTTTACAAATGACAGGTAAGAACTGGTTTTTCTTGGTATTGTGGAAATATGCAAGTTGCTTTACTGAAGAGAGTATTACTTTACTTATCCAGTGAGGTTTAGAATAGTTTCTGTGTAATTTGGTTCTTAACAGCTCCATGAGTAGCGGTTGTGTGAGGATATAACAGCCTTTCAGCTCTCTTGTTTACGCTGACGTGGTCAAAATGCAATAACCTGGCCCCTGAATTGAAGCACCTCTGCCTCTTTTTTTGTGAAATTTTAAAATGTGCTGAGTCACATAGCTTAAATTGGGACTGTGAGCACATAATATATATGAAACTCTTTAGGCCCTCAGAAGTGAACCGTACACATTCAGATGCCAGTCGATGCCTAAGTGTCCCTCTGAGTCCCTCTAAGACTTTCAGAAGAACTATTTCCTTGTAGGCGTTTGTGCAGCTTCTGGGATGCTTAGTCCATACTCTGAGATGGGGTCTCTTAGCATAGTGGTAATATAAGTATTGACAGATAAATATTTGCAAGGGATACTGCAGCCTAGCTGGATTCTGGTCCCAGCCTTTTACATTTTCTCCTGTCACTTAGCAGCAAGACTATGGCATGGGGTCAATGTTTTTTAAATTAGGCTGCTAAAGCCGTATTTCAGCTTGGAAGTCTACATTGTGTTTCTGAGATACTTGGATGGTTTTGAAAATTCTCAGTGTCTCTTCTGTGATGAGCTGTAACCTGACCAAAGTATCTCATAAAACTGTAATATTATTCTTTAATGATACTCACAAACTTCAATGCCTCTCTTCCTTGCACTTTAAATTCCTACCACTTTTATTGGATTTCAAAGTTTCTAATAAAAAAGCCCATTAGTAATAATGGTCCCTTGAAGCATTCAGCTTTGGATTTCACCCAGCTAGAGTCTGGCATTGTTAGGGAGTTTGAGTGCTGCTGAGTAACAGTGCAAAGTGCATTTCTCAGCATCAAATGTCTGAGAGCATCTGATAGGGCTCACAAAAGAGGGAACAGGGATGAGTGAAATTGTTTTAATTCAATTACTCTTAGGGGCAGAATCAATACAAATATCCTTTTTGCTGAGACAACGAGGTAGAGAGAGTGACCCTGCCTCTCCCAAATCTTTACTGCAATTTCGTCTCTTTCATTTTATCTGTTTGTGCAACTGTAAAAGTGAGATGTGTCATTTTTGACTGCAAGCATTAAGCCATGAAAGTATCTGACTTGAGAAAAAAAAAAAAAAAAAGCATTTATGCTTCTGCAGACTTAAAGTAGGCATCTAGTTAGGCAGTAAAGTTTGCCGCCTGGTCTAAAATACCTGTAGGGACTTGGAAAGTTTGGAAATCTGCTACCATCAAGAAAGAGAAAAGGGATTAAAAATACCTGCTAACTGTTCGATTGCAGGGATCAAGGAGGAAATCTTAGTCCTGGTAGAGCCAGTGACTTCTGCAGGGTCAAGTCTTCAGCCCTTTGCAGTCCTGAAGGGAAACATGCTCAGGGGCAGTTCTCCAGGGCTTTTGCCAGGCACTCACATTTAGGCAGCTCAAGCAGTATGAGCCCCTGCTCTGGGCTGGTTTCAGGCAAGTTCACTGATCTCACAAGGGAACAAAAAAAACCTATGAATTCTCTGTTGAAGGAAACCACTAAATATTTTCATATATAACCACAGAATGCTGTGTAAATTTTTTGATTTTTTTTTTTTTCAGGGAAAGCTTTTTTATAAATTAAAGGAAAACACTCTCAGACTCCACTCTCAAAGGATGTAAATCTGCAGCTCTTCAGATCAACTGTCACCTCTCAGCTGTATATGCCGTGTCGTACTTCTGACAACAGACATATCAACATTGCACGATATTGGTGTGACACATGGTAGAGCAATGTGTCAACAGGGGAGTCTGAACAAATGTCTGTAGAAATATTTTGTACTTTAAAGAGGTAAAAAAAAAACCAAAAACAAAAACAGAAGAAGGTAGAATAAACTCATTTATGTCCGGATAGTTTGGTGTTTAAATAAATGGCTTCATCTGGGTAGATGAATTCAGCTCAGGTGAGTATTTATGTCTATGATGTAAGAAGCAAGCGGCATGGTTAGAATGAAAGCCTGTTTGGATAGGGACTTGAAGGATGAAGCAGGCTGGGGTAGGCAGTGTGCAGGGCAAGCCACTCATGGAAGCACTGACTCCTCCTTCCCCATCACCGACATTTAATTAAAACCCTAATGGCAGGGCTGCAATTAGTACTGGGCTGGGGGATTGGGGCAGCCCAAGCCCTTGTGGCTGATCTAAGCTTGTTCATTTGAAAAGCAATCCTGTAAACCCATGGCTTTTTTTAGTTCTACAGATCAGCTCCAAATTTGAGCCCTCAAATCGATTCCGATTTACTTATTCAAATATCGTTGCTAACAATGTATCTAACTTTGTTAGGGTTGATGTGGCTAGCAGGAAACAAACTGGTTAAATTAATGAGACAAACAAAATGAATGGATGCTCATTCAGGTACACATTGTCTAATGCTACTCCCTGCTGCTCCTTGCCTTTTCAAATTTCCACTCAAATCGTGATGATACTAATGATAATAATTTTATAATTTAAATTAGTTTGCTCTAGCATCCTTTGTATATATGGCACACCACCTATAGTGGCAAATAGTGCTTTCTTCTGTTTTTTTTTTTAGTTGGTTGGTTTTTTGTTTATTTGTAAGGATTTGGTGTTAATTCTATTTTAACACCATCACAGTTCTTATATGTTTGTAGTAATTGTTTTTTTAGCTCCCTACTCAGATTGCTTCCCATGCATCAGTGTCAAACTTGCTTAAAGAGCAGTACATGCAGCATGACAGCAGATTACTGATTGCAGTGTCCTTTGTGAAAGCAACAAATCCTTGTGACCCCACTGACCTCCCTCTGCAACCCCGTGATTTAGTCTTTGGCCCTTCCGTATTTCCCTCCCTCCCCTTAAAAAGCAAACCTGATACTGCTGATGTTGTATGACATAGTTCTCTGAACTTTGTATTTCTCACAGGGCTAAATTGAAATTGCTTGGTATTTTAGACTATGCTTTATATAAATTTAAAAAATTAGTGGGTAGATTTATAAACTGGATAATACTGAAAAGATTCCTACAGCACTGTTGACCATGGAACGTGTAGCTGAAAAGTCTTGTAATATATTTATCCATATACAGAGGGAAAAGATATTAGTCCCTTTGCAAATTAAAGATCATGCACTGATACTACCACTTCTGTCAATATTCTTGTTTTTATCAGGAAAGGCATGAAAGAGGCAGATCCAACGCAAAAGGACATGACTCTTGAGCCTAAGGGAGAAGCACAGAGAGGCAGGGCTCTGAGTACCAGACTCAAAGAGTTTGATTTCATAATGGGCCTGATGGACACGTTTGGAAATTTTTTGGAAGGATTACACAGAATCTTAAGGAATATTGTAAAATTGCTCCCTTTGATAACTGCATTACTAAATAAAAAAAGAGAGTGTGATTTTCTCGGGTAGCTCCTGGTCTGTGGTGACAGCAGCAATACAGCTGTACATGAGACATTTTCCATAGGACAAAAACCTAATTTAGGCTTCAAAACTAATATTTGATGAAATTTTAAGGATTGAAGCCCCAAAATCCAGATTTCTTTATCAAGGATCAAAAAAGATATTAGAAACTGACTAAAAATAGAAAATATAAAAAGTTTGCTGAGGGTTTGTAAATTGCCAGACTGGCAGAACCAGAACCACTGAACTAAAGAGTTTAAGATAATAATAAGAAACCATGCATTGACTTCCTGCTAATATCCATTCCAAAAACAGTGAAGGATAAATTAAGTTAAATGAATTCGTGTTGATGTGTCAGGTTATGCGGCAATGCACGGCAAAATAAAATCTAATTCTGTGATGCACATTGTGGCCTCCTGTCACAGCTGAAGATAATGATCACCTACAAGTATCTGACGGGTCTATGCCTGGATGGGGAGAATTGCTTGAGACATTAAAATTGAGCACAAAAAGGACTGGCAGAACTGTGGGGGAGACCTCATGACATCTTACAAGCTGAAAGATTATTTATTCTCTAAATATACACTATGTTGGCGGGAATTTGAAGAGGTCTTCATAAGGCAGATTCTTCATTGGCAGACACTTTGGTTGTGAACTGTCATCTTTCTCATGATTATCTGTCAAGGACATATGAGCTTACAATAAAACACCATATCCACTGATCTGGATTCCCAGTGGATCTGATTTGTTTGTTGAAAAGGGTAAAAAAACTCCAATACAGCTGTAGGAAAAGCTTTTCTTTATTGCCTCTGGGAGACAGACTGAAGTGCATTCACATTTCTTCTAAACCAGTAAATATACACGTTTTTGACCCGAATAATTAGATGAACAAATTCTTGCAAACACAAATGTTATTTTATTCTCAAATTAATTTCTTAAAGCTCTATCAAGATTTTTTTTTTAGTTCATAAATGGGCATGAAAGGCTTTTGAAACAGAACACAGGGAACTCACAGTCATACTGCTATGAACCTGGCACTGCTCCTAAACTATTAAAGTATGCTTGGATTTTGCCCTTTGAGTGTTAGAAACCTCTTTGTTGATTTCTTTTTAAAAGATGAAACCTGCACATCGTTTTGTTTTGTCTTTGTTAGCCAACTTCAGGAGGTAAATATTCAGAATGGCAGAGATGGATTAAGATTATTGATTCCTTCTAGTTGAGTTGTGAGGTTGAATTCCCTAGACAGTGAACTGAAAATGTCCTCGCAGGATTTTTCTTTCTACTGCATCGTGAACATTTTTTGGAGCTGGAAATTGTCTCTTGGGTTGGAGATATCATACAGGTAATTAAAATTCTGAATAATTTCCAGGTTTGCTGCCTTTCTTTCCCTTTTTTCATTCATGCTGACATCCGTCACAGAAGAAGCAAAAAGATTGCACCAGAGTTTTAGTGGGGGTGAAACATCTAATACTTACGGCATCTTCAAACAATCCATACACTTGGCCAAATCTAATTACTGCCTTGGTTTGTATTGTTATTTTAGCAGTCCTTGCTCAAAACTAGAACTGTTGCCAATCTATTATATCTAGCCAACTTTTGTGGTTCAGACTGTAGTATTTTAAAACAATATTTGAGTGGACCTTATTTACTCTCTCTGACAGAGAGGAAAAAACAACCCTAGAGAGATAGGTGATTTTTCAGGTATTTTTAATTCAACACAGGGAAACTACCAAGGCAAATTTTTATTCTGAAATATGTAAGAT
Source organism: Limnodromus scolopaceus (assembly GCA_028565335.1). Lineage (NCBI taxonomy): Eukaryota > Metazoa > Chordata > Aves > Charadriiformes > Scolopacidae > Limnodromus > Limnodromus scolopaceus. The sequence continues at coordinate 134,089,309 of JAOXNO010000001.1, forward strand.
AAAACTTAATCACAGTAGATAGCAGTACAGTGTGCATATCCAATATCTCCAATACCCCCCTGTGGCCATCCATCATTCTTCCTGACTGACAAACTAGACAGTTGATATCAGCTAATATTAGAAACTCATTCATCTATTAATAAGTCTTCTTCAATTGTATTTAATAGCAGAACAGATTACACCGAATGACAGTGTACAAACTCACAGGGTTTATCTTAAAACAAACAGCATTAAAATGCAGCAATTAATGTAGAAAGTTGTTTTCAACACATGCCTTTCTGAATTTCTTTAAAGGGTTTGAAAAAAATACTGAGTTCAGTGTTACTAGTTATAAATAATCTATTTATGCCACATTTAGCACTATGCAAAAATTTCAGCTGAACTACAGATGGGATCCTGTAAACCCCAAGGTAAAGAGAGCCCCTCTGGCATGGGCTAGATCTGTGCTTTTCAAGCTACTTGTAACATGCCTCTTCTCCCAAAGCATGTAGGTATCTGCACCTCTTCTCTGTCCACTTGTCCTCCAGGTGAGGAGAATTTGGGAATGGGGTGTGGAGCAGGTGGAGGAGACAGATGTGAAGGCAGCAACAGTGGAAGTGGTCGGATGGGTACAGGGATGGGGACAGTGCACAGAACCAGCACAGAAAGGATCTGTTGGGTCCTGGGAAGCTTTGAGGAGTCATAGTCTCATAGAATGACAGAACGATTTGGTTTGGAAGGGACCTTTAAGGATCATCTAGTCCACCTCCCCTGCTGCGAGTAGAGACATCTTTCACTAGATCAGGTTGCTCAAAGCACCAGCCAGCCAGACCTTGAGCACTTCAATGATGGGGCATGCACAACTTCCCTGTTCCAGTGTCTCACTGCCCTCATAGTCCCTGGGACTCCTGTGACCGGAGTGGTCTCCTGTTCTGCAGGACCAGTGGAAACCCAAAATATCCCAATACAGACTTCTCATAGCTGCTTCTTCCTCCATATTGCCCCTGCCTCAGATTTACCATCCTGGGGGTGCTTTTTCCTTCTCCACTTCAAGGGAACTTTGTCAGCGTGCTTCTCCCAGAGCTGATCTTGAACAAGAAAGGCCAGGTAGAAAATGCACAGTCTTTCGAGTATCACTGGGACAAAGTAATATATTTGCTAATGGCAAATCTGTGCAGGAGTTGGCTTTCTACCAACACTAGTGGAAGTCTGATCATTGCTTTGACAATAAAAATTGTGAATGTAAGAGGAATTTATACACGCAGAATGTAATGACCCTGTCTGAGAGCAAAATCCTGTCGTCACGGAAGACTGTGGCAGCTTTACCATAGATCTCAGTAGAGATAGCATTATACTTGCAGTTCTGTCAAGAATCTATCATTAACATTATTGTTTTTAAATTGTCATTGGGTATTTAATTACAGCAAGTGTGAGAGCTTTTATTGTATAATTAAAAAAGAAGGAAAAATGTCATTAGGCTGAGAGTTCTGTTAAGGCCAAATAGTTTGTATTCCACAGGGCCCAAGAGGCAAATCCTTCAGGAGAGTGACATTTAATCGTGTTTAGAAGGTATTATCTTTTGGAAAATCTATCTGCTACAGAATCCTCCAGCAAATCCTTTCAGCACTGTATTCAGAATATTCTTGTTTTTACTGAGCATGAAAGTCTTAGAAGTAAAGAGCCAAGTCAAAGAAGAGTATCTTAAACGTATTGGCATAAGTTCGTATTTAAGGCCTGAGCTGACAAACCACCGAAGTATATTTTCAACCTCAAGCATGTTAATTGTCTCAGCAATTTCATGTCTGGCTGAAAGGAAGATTTAGACAGTTTAAAAAACAGCTTGATTTGCAAAAATAATGGTCTCTTAGCATGCCATGTTTCATTAGAATGAAAGATGTAAAGAAATGAAATGGAAGTGGGAAAATAAAATTGGAGGACTTCAGCTCATAAAGTGAAAATACAATAAAAAATGCTGGAACTGTACTGTTCAAAGCACAATTAAAATAGTGACATTTAAACAAAGATGTATTTTCATCCACTGTAAATATTTGTACATGTTTGATAGCCAAAATCACAAGAGGAAATATAATTAGCGAGGACCATCTGGATGGTATGTCAGGAAGACCAAAGAATTGTTATTTTGGCTCTTTCCACCTCGTCTCAGATTAAGTTCCAGTCACCTTCTTCTGACACTCGGCCCAGCTCATTTCACTTCATCCTTCAAGGCTTTGGTGCCGTTCTTCTAGTAAGAAAACAGAAAAGACTTGCTCCAGAACTTGACAGTACCATTCTTTATGTGGCCTTAATACTTGGTGTTCAATCATGTATAAAATCTCCCTCCTGACACAGCACTTTGAGGCTTTGCCAGCTTTGGGGGGAAGCCACAAGAATTGGGCATCACACCTGATCTCAAAATTTGACATTTTATCCTTCCTTCTTTATAGAAAAATGTGCATTTTTTACAAGTTATTGTTCATCATAATACGGCTAGACAGAGAAAAGAATTACCTTCAGTGGAGGCATTCAGGAGCAGCCTTTTGGAAATCCTGCACAAAGATGTTGAGTTTCTCTGCAGTTAGGGACAGGAATGATAAGGCACAATATACATTTTTCCTGTAGAAATCTTTAAATGTCATTATTAGCTGTCACCTTTTTGAACTCCTCTTATTCCTACACATCAAGGTATTCTTTCTAACAGCGTGTTTAACTCTAAGAAGCTGTGCATGCAATCTCTTTATGTTGCATTGAAAGTAATTACTGGGCATATAATGAATTCTCCTTTATGTCTCTAAGCAGATGGGTTCCTATTATCAGGGTTTCAGAACAAACTGATTGTGTTAAGGTGTTGTGTCACGTCTAATTCCAGGAGTCAAGGAGGAAAATAACCTCATTTATTAATGATCAGGCAAAGTAAGAGAAATTCATTATCCCACACATTTTCTGTGCCTGATTTTTACCCCACGAGGATGAAGGTGAGATTACACTGCTCTGAAAGCTGGTAGGGAAAGGACATGCAATTTAAAATTAGTTTACACTTGGTTGTAGGTTTCTTTGGAGCTTGTAGAGTCAGCAGTTCAAGAACAGAAAGAATTTCAAACATTTAAAAGTCATCACTGATTTATTTACCTAAATTCTGACTATAAAACATATGTAGACAATGGTTTATGTCTGCTATGGTCCAAATTTATGCCTGGAAAAATTTAACTAATCTCAGTAGAATTGAAATAGTTATGTGTATAACTCAATGGCTTTTCTCTGGGGTACGTTCAGGAAATTTTAGTACAGTTTTATGACTATCAGTTGATAAGTGGCTATACTGATACTTATATATTTATTGACTGATTGGGGCAGTACTCTGCAGAGCTGACAGATAGGAGAAACGTAAGTAACTTTGGCAGCCCTCTCTTCCAAACACAGTCCTTGGCTCCCTAGAAATGGCACAACTTTAGACAAAGCAATTTAAAGATCAATCTAGTTGAACCGATGCAATCTGCTAATGCATGTACATTTAAATTAGCTAAATTGACACAGGCAATATTACAATCGATTTGAGTGTGTCTACATTAAGCTTAGCCTTACTTCAAGAGAGATCTAAGTTAAAATAAGATCAATTGTAGTTAAAATGCTGCAGCTTTTCAGTGTGGACAAAGCCTGCCCCCACCTAACAAAGGCTAACAAACTTGAGGAAGATTATTTCAGCTTATTTTGAATTTTTCTCATCACTAAATTTATTTGGTCTATTAAAGCTCAATGTTGTGGTCATTTGTGTGACCCAAGAGATTCTTTAAACACAGAAGCCTAAAGGTAAGGTTCAAAAATCTGCATCCAGACCTTTAAATTAATCTGATTTTCAAGTACAACAATTGCTCTCTGGGTGACCCCAATGGGACTGTGGGTGCACAGCACTTAGAAAAGTTGCAAATTGCTCTCAAACCAGACCACATATTTAGGGGCTTAGCTTTACTCTTTGTTCTGTTTTTAGAAGTTTTGGGTGCAGGATTTGTTCCATTTTCTGTTTTCTGCATTGTGATTCCTTTACATATGACCACCATTCCATTTTAAAACAATAATTTTAACAATCCTTAAAAAAAAAGTACTAAATATATTCTCCAAATTTTATTTCTTTTGACATTTCATACACATGGAAGCTAAACAATACACAGTTTAGCAAGCTGTATATTTTTGTACACCCATTCTCAGCTGCAGTCATCACTTTGCTGACAACCATCTGTGTCAACCTGCTTTTTCCTTCCCTTTTTGCTCAGCTGAAATGAAAATAAATTGACAGAAACAACTTCTGCAGGGAAAGTGAAAAAAAAGTTAATAGAGTGGTGGGGCATGTCTCGGCATCTGCAAGCACATTTTTTTCCTATGTTAAGTTTTATTTGTATTCAAAATTAAAATGCTATTTATTTCAAGTCAAAGAAGGAAAAGCAAGCACAGCTTGTTTGCTTACAAAGCAAAATGCTGTTGCCAGTGTAAGAGGTCCGGCAGAACACAACATCTTGACTGTTGAGAAGCACAAGGTGAGGACTGTTGAGAGGACTGGAGGATGTCACGGCGTGTCTCCCAGGGATTGCACTAGGAAAGGGCTTGGAGAACCAGACCAGCTTAAGAAGTGTCTCATTTCCTTTCTGCACAGTCCTCCCTTTCAGACCGTGCTCTTCTCTGCGTTCCCTAGACTCCTCTTAGCCTACTCTCACCTTCTGTTTATGGTTCCCTTGTAAGATTATTTATCTGAAAGTCAGGGGTTGGAGAAAAGGGACACGAGAGGAGCCAGAGGTGTTGCCTTGAGGCTTAAAATCCGGACTTACTGTAATGCGGGTTTGATTTCAGAGGTGTTTTCGTAAGACAGCAGAAAAATGTTTTCATGACTTGGAGAGTCACATATTATGCATCAGTCCTTATAATTATGTTCTAAGATAACAGTTCATATTAAAAATGTTTTTCAAACCTTGTTGTTATTATCATTGTAGTCAGTACCTGTGAATCTCTTCAGTTTGAATCAGCCTTGCAGAAAGGAGCTCAATGATAGAGATACCATGGAAATAATCTTGCGTAGCACTGTTAGAGTAGACTACATCATAAGGTTTGCATAAAAGAACAGAACTAAGGTTTCACGGGACTCTTACTTTCGATTTGCCCAGATTCTGTAGGCTAGAATTGTACATTTTTCAATAAGCGTACACATATTAATATGGAGGATGAAGTTCTGGTCCTATTTAATTCAGTGGGAATTTTGCCAGTGATTTCAGAGAATCAGAATTTGACATATTCCCGTGTGTCTCTTGCTTTTATACCCATACTGCAAGACTACACCCCTGCATCGTCTATCTGAAATATTCTTGCCAGTCTATCAGAGCCTTGTCAAACCTCTGTCAAACCTCTCGGCAGTGTTTAGTCACTCTTTCACAGTCCACAGCACTGATTTTTCTCTCCCCATCATAAACAAGCTTTTCCCACAGAAATTACGTTAGTCCAAAACAGACATGTTCAGTACTGATTCAGAAATGTGTTTAGGATCTATTATAGTCATCTAACCAGACCTAAGTTTAGAAATCTATACGTTACAAATCCATATGATTATGACAGATTTCAAAAATGTGCTAAAGTTGTGCTTTCTGCCTTAGAAAACTTCATCCTCTTGAACAAACGAAACACGTGGTCTGAGGACGCTGTGCTACAGTCCTACTTGTCCATCTCAGGGTGTCATAGAGAATTGTGTTTGAACTTTAGACTTGGTGCTAAGAGCAATCCTGAGAAGTTTCAACAGAATTTGAGTCATGAACAACTGAAGAAATCTGTGCATTAGAGTGCAGATTTCTCTAACTCGGCTACCATTAAGCTAATAAGACATGGCATACCTTAATCCAGCTGTAATTCACAGAGGTTAAATGGCAGATGTGTGCGAGCTCGCAGCCAACTCCAACATTTTGTCAAAAGATAGAATAACCATCCAAGTCTGTGGCAGGCTTTATGGGGCAAGGCTTAAGCCCAGTATAAACATAATTAAAAAGTGAAAAGAAAAAAACAAGTAGAATGAAACCACTAAGCAGAAGCTCTCCATGTCTTTGTAAAAAGCTATAAAATATCGCTTTAATTTTATACCTTGAGGAGTCTAATGCATTAAGTCAAACTAGGACTTTTGCTGGTCAAATGAGTCAAAGTGTAGGAGATATTCCACATAATGCAGCTTTAGTAGAAACTATAGTCACTCTGCAGTTGCCATTGATATTATTACTGTTTTTGTGGCTAGACATGGATTTAATGCGGAAGAAGAAAAAGGGCAGTTCACTTGCCTTTAGCATTGGTGGGTAAAAGACTGGGTTATATGGCAAAGGACTGTCTGCACATCCCTGCTCCTTCCTGTGAACTTCAGGACTGGTTAAAGAAGACCTCGGTTCCAGTCTGGCTCCCACCGCACTGGGTACTATGTAAGCAAGTGAAATAATAAAAGTCACTCTTTGCTGCAGAGTGATAGAAAGGAGCCAGTACTCTTCTTGCTTTTGATTATGGAGTGGGATTGCGAAGAGATGATGCTATTTAGGAATGGGTCCAACACACATAAACAAATTGTCACAAGCAACAGACACTTTGACTGAAAGGCTTGGTTGTGCTTTCACCCAAGGAGGTCTAAAACAAAGGTCTTCAGCAATCAAATATAGAACCAGTGTTTAGTCAGTTGGCGCAATATCAAGAGTCAACTGACTAATGAATGTCAATATACAATTATGTGGGATGCCAACACTCTATAGCTCAACTTCTGTCATTCACCTTTTTACTGTACTCATACTATAAATGAATGCAGAAAATAAGCTACCTATAAATATTAAAGAAACCCATAGTACTAGTGGCAAATTTTAAAATACCAAGGAAATTTTGGGTTGAATTTTCTTTCACCATTAAAATGTTTGCTTGCAGTCCAGTATTATTCAGCACAGTAAATATGGGTATATATATATATATACTTCATATGCCTGACTTCAAACTCTGTTACCTGTGTTATATTCTTGCTACTAAAAATAGCCCTATTACTTCATGGCAAGCCTCTAAGAACTTCCATATCATGATTGCTGTGAGGGAAATCCCTGCTGTGGTATTTTGTGCTCAGCACATCTGGTTCGTGTTTTTCTGGCATTCTGAAAAGATAACATCATAAGGGGGCTGCAAATGCATGTGGCAGTGAAAATGCATTAAGATGACATTTACATAATTATTTCAAGAGCATTCTCGGAAGCAAAACTGCAGGAAGGAAAGCAGGTCAAATGTTTAAAATATTGAAAGGGTAAAAAGGTCAGAACAGTTCTGTGCAGGTGGACTGTAATCCAGCAAAACATTTAAAACACATGCTGGGGAGGAAGCCACTTGCTGCTGAAAGCTTCAAAGAGCAGCTCCAAAGCACATCACTTCACCACACTCCCATACAGCTTCTTGCCATAAAATAATTATGGAGAAATCTCAGGGGAAAATCTTTCATGTATTTCTTCTACTTTTCCTTTCTCCTGGATTTTCTCATGAAATGGTATTTTGACCTATCAACGTAAATGATTTTGGAGGAAGTGGGAGGTTTTTTGCTGAAAAGATATGTTTGAAAAGACCAAGCTCATCCATCAAATACTGCTTATTGTATTTCTTAACCACTGAAACTTGATTTAATAAATGTTTATTGCTCACTATTTCTTTAATTAGATAGTTAGGCTTTCTGCTTAAAATTAAAATATTGGAAGAACTGTATAGGGGACCTTCTCAGTCATTAATGTTTGCTTTAAAATACCTTAGAAAAAAAATTCCAGTTAATGCTTTGTCTGAATTTCAGAGAATAAATATGATGCCAAGGCAGTTGTAAACCTCTTAGCTGTCTCAGGCGTAATAGTGGAGTGGCTACTATGAATGTCTCTTTATAAACAATAAAGGAGGGCAATTTAAAATGGCAAGCAAAAAAGCATTAACTAATTTGGTGCATTCTTGAGCATATTACTTGTTCTGTTAACATCAGTGTAATATAATGACTTCCAAAAAACATTTGACATGAGATCAAACAACATTTAAATGAAGAAATTAGAGTGGACCAGAATCAGTAGTCACAATAGCTACCTTGAAAATGTCCAGTTGTTCAGCCTCAAAATGTGACTGTAAACCAGCATTGCTCAAACAGGCGGGTCTTGCAGACTGGAGGGAGTGGATTCTTGTGCTGTTTAACCATTTTTCTTAAATTTAGTGTCATGGATTCAAACAAAATCTTGGGTAAAAGATTGTTGTTCCCTTGCTGTTCATGGAAAACGAGCAGTTACACTGCTCCGTGGTTATATGGGGAGTGACATTTTGATAATGGGGCCCTCAACAATTTGCAATTAGATAGATACAAATGCTGAAAATGGAAAGCGGGCAAGTTCAGAGTGAAAATAAGGCATGCAAGACCCCCTTAGGCAGCTGGGTGTTGGTCGTGCAATACTGCTGCAGCCAAGGGCAGGAGAGATGGTGCCTTCCCTGGCTGGGTCTTGCTCTGGCCCGTGCAAGTCAAGCCAACGTTTTCCCAAGTTTAACTAAGGGGTTGTCCCAGAGCTGGCCCAAAGGCTCTCCAGCAGAGAAATGGTAAGGATGGGTCATGCATTTGGCTTTCATTTCAAGCATACCATTGGAAGAAGGTAAGTTCAGCTGGTGATTCTGTCTTGCCTGATGAGCAGTTTGTCCATATTGAAAATGTTCTTGCATAAAGTTGAAAGCTGTGGATACAGATCATGTAAACTCGGAACATTACAGAACACACAATAAGGAAAACATTTTTTTTTTCTTATTCATGGAAATTGTGAATCTCTAACTTAAGCTTCAGTTAAGATCTGTTAAGTTTATCAAAGTGGATATGGTCTGAAGATAACATTGTCAGTGATACAGTTGGAAGTATTTTTGCAATCTCAATTTTTTTTGGAAATCAGGAAAAAAAGGGAGAGCCAATATTTGCACAAACATTTTCTTTCTCTCTACATACTGGCTGGTGCAGTTGTTACCTGGCTGTCGAAATAGACAAAATTCTGTCAGATAATCTTTCACTAATGCATTTAGTTTCCCTTTTTTTTTTTTAAAAAAAAAATGGAAATGAAAGTACATGATCCTATGATAGTTACAAAACAACATTACTTTTTATTTGATTATATAGTGCCCTCCAGTACCAGTCATTTTTTCAGAATGCTGGATGGCGTGCAGTGATTTCCCTGCATTTCCACTTAGAGGCTGTTCCTGCTTGCAGTGGTGACTCACCAAATGAACACAGTGGAGTTATTTGCTGGTCTAGGAATCCAGAGCATTTCTCTAGCTTTTATAGATTTATTTTTAGTTAAATCATATTAATGGCTTTTAAATTGCACTGTAGATACCACATAATTCCAAACACATTTCATGCATGCCATCCCTCCCAGATATTATGTAATATAAATAGTTTTGCTTTTGAATACTAACTTTGCAACTGAGCTTTTTTTTTTTTAAAGGTTAACGTATATTAAAATTTGCATTTTAATTAATCTAAGAAGCTAATTGGGAACATTGTCTGCCATATTATTTGCATTTTCTTATTTGCACCAAAAAGCTGCTTGTAAATGTTTTTTATGCCACTGTCATGTATTCGGCACCTGATTTAGCCGTCCCTTTTCAACTGCAATTTCTCCAGCAATGTGCACAAATGTGACAACAGACACTGTCTTGGTCACTTGGAGGTTGTTATCTGCTGTTCCTCGACTGATAGATTTTTTAGGTATTTTAACCGGCTGATAAAAGGGGAATAGTGAAGGATCTCTGTCAATGGCTTGTAGAAATGCAGGGAATGTTTTGCAACAGAACTCTGCACAGATGTGAGTTATAAGGTAACACCTGAAAGGCAAAGGGTTAAGATAGAGGTGATGTGGTGCACATGAGGAGAGATTGAGGATGATGAGTTAAACAACATGCGGGCATTCAGAGGGTGGTTGAGGACACTGTGGGCCTGGTGGGAGCTTCTGGCAGGCTTTTGGCTGCCACACTGACCCCATGCCCGGCTGGGTCTCACCTTGCAGTCAGCTCTCTGGGCTGCTCCTCCTGAAAATGGAGAGAACAAAGTCTGAGTGCTTCTTAGGACAAGGTTCTGAGGCCGTATGTGATAAGAACAGCTTGGAACTATGTTAAAGTATAATTCTAAATCCATGGTAATGAAACTGGTCCCATGGCTCCCATCCCCAGGAATTTCCACACAATTATTTTTGCAAGGTGCATTTCTTTATCGTTCATGGTACATTGCCCAACTTAGAGGTGCAGCAAAAAACAAAGCATCTGATTCAGCATAAATGCTTAATATCGAACGGCACCCAGTATACTTCAAAGGTCTAGACTGAACATCAAGTCAATACCATTTAGTTTAATGTACCATGCAAATCCACTTAGGGGGAAAATATTAGAGAAAGGTTGAAGCAGTTCCATCTCCTCACCTCCTTCTCTCCTCAAAAGAAACTATGTTCTCTTTAAAGGACTTTTGTTCTTTAAGGAACTTCTAAATCTTGAATTTTCGCAAAGAAAATCACCACAGAAACATTCCTAAAAGAGTCAGCAGAATTATCAATAAACTCTTTTCGAACAACTTTGAACATGAGAATATAGCCTCAGTAACTAAGACCTGTCAGATTTACAAATGACTGAAAATCATAACAAGATAGATTACACAAATAAATATAGGAGCTTTTACCAATGACATAGGTCATAATTATTAGCTTCCAGTATAGGATCTGAACGGTTCCTAAACGTGTTTGATTTGTATTTTATTGTGCAAGTGCAGGTCCCTGAAGTCACTGGGGCCTTTTATAGCCTCAGGTGACTCTAAAAGAATGGGAGCACTTGGTCAGGAAAAACCTACAGTTATGTATGGAGCACAGCTCCAGTCACATCCACGGTCGTGACTTCTTCAGGAGTTGCTATGAAGTACCTTTCAGCTGGTGGAGTGTCACGTGGCAGGTGAATTGTTTTGCTCAGGATAAAGGGATGAGATACTGACAACATCAATAATATATAGTATGAAAAGATTACTTACAGTATTTCTTGTTTATTGACCCTTTGTTTATTTTCTATGTCCCCTCCCAAAATTTTACCTCTTTAGAAACATTAAAAAAATCCAGGCTTATGATGGCAGGTTGCTAAGGTAACAGTTTGCTATTTCATTGAAGAGCTGTCTCCCCAATCTCATCTCAGTATTCGTATTATTTCTGTATATACATTATGAAAGCTTTCTGCAGATTTGCTCTGAAAAAAGGTATGAATTTATTAAATTTGAAAAGACATAAAGAAAAGTATTGTTTTTCTAGACACATTCAGACCAAGTATGGACATTTGCCAGTTAAAGAAATTTGGGGGAATGGCTGGATCCGGAAACAAAAAGAGGGACCATTTAAAATAATACTGTCTCTATACTTCTTTAGCTGCTCAGGATGAGACACTATTTCAAATTGAATGGGAAAAGTTATGGATGTCTCCTTCTTCCATGATGAAGTGAAAACAATGTTTATAGTGATTCATCTATAATCAACTATTGCTGTTCTTCAGACACGAATGGAAGCAAATTGTCCTGGATGTTTGATGCTTTTTTCTTGTTTGCTTGTTTGTTTCCTGAAATTTATTTCAGATCCCAGCAAAGTAGAAAAATATTCCCTTACTTCAACCTCTAATCAGCTTTCAGAATAATTCATGCTAGCAAATTCTGATGGTGGACCTTCTTGCTAACTTCAAAGATCTGAAATATAAACTTGGAAGAAAAATAATCACACAATTGAATCACTGTTCTTCAATGCCGTCAACATAATCCTTGTCCCACACTGTAAGCATCCTTGCATTTCCAGCACCCTTGGAAAGGATGGCTCTTTGAAGTATATATGCACTGAGCTGTTTCGAGGATCTGTAGGAAATATGAAGTGGAGGTTCAGAAGCCAAAGAGATTTGATTACAACCAGTCCCCAAGAAAGAGGGCTTGAGAGGAAGTCTGTGTTCTTCTTAAAAACATGAGAATTGTAATTACTTTCATTTCCCCAGCTCAGCAACTAGCATTTGATCTCTGATAAAACCTCTAGTTATTATTTACCACTCTGGGTTAAAGAAAATTGCTTGGATTTAATTCTATATATATTTGGTGTCTTCATATAATTGAGTGAAAAGTCTATAAAGGAATATTTATAATCTGTAAGCAGTACCTAATTAACAAATAAAGTTCTTGTCAAGATAACCACCAGGGGGTTATCAAACTGTTATGATACTCTTTAGAAACATAAATAAATCAGAGAAAATGGCAACAAACAAAAGCAAGTATGCTGTGCTTTGTCAATATTATTTGGGCTCCAAACATAATCATGTTTACTTTTAAGACTAAGACTGGGGAGAAAACCAAAACCAAACAGAAGCACAATAAAAGGCACACAGAGTATGTTGCACCAAGCCATTGCTCTGTTTAGTCTAACATCTTGACCCCAACAGGAGAAGCGGTAGTGGAAATGCCTATATGAATAATTTAAGGGATCTATTATTCACGAGAAAGATTTTCTGGAACTATTTCTGTATGAAACATTGCCCAACAGAAGATAAGATCGGTGAATTTAGAGGTACAGCTAGGAAAGTTCAGATGAAAATTTAAAGATACAGTGGGAGACAGGGAGTTACATCCAGGAAACTCGAGATTTTCTGGCCTCCTTGCATAAGTCAGGGCTCCCTGATGTGGGAGACAATACCCCAATGAGTGCAACTGGATGAAACAGAGGGAGAGGTTGCCTGCAGGAGAAAACATGAAACTGAGGAACAGTGTGCTCCATAAGGAAGCAAGTCGGAATAAAAGGTTGACAAAGGCAAAGGAAAGGAAAGCTGTTCCCGTCCACCGCAAGCGCTGGTGGAAGGAGTCAGGAGGCACAGTCTCAAGGGGTGGTGAGGCAGAGCAGGAGACAGATGTCTGTACACGGCTCTGCAGATTGCAGCAGACGAAATGGGAGATTCGTATCATTCCTGATTATCTGGCTACAAACATCTTAAAAATGATGTCTGGCAGACTAGAGTTATGAAACAAAAAGGTGAGTCATTTCCTGGCCACAAGGACAGAAGAAACGAGTATGGCACTTTCCCCAATCATAGCTGATGACAGCCACAGTGCCCACTTATAGAAATGCCTCTTTTTCCCAGCCCAGACAATGCTCAGTTCGAAACATGCACATGCAGTGCCAAAGGAGCCATCGTCCCTACTTCTCTCTCAGACGAATAGTGCTTATTGGTGCTGAAAGGGTTATATGTCCAGTACGGCAGGATATCCCACAGTATCAGGACTCCCAGGGAAAAAAGAAATATCTGGGACCTTCCTTGCCCTTGAGGATATTTTCTCTCCTCCCTTCTTCTTCATCTTTCTCAGGGAATTACCTCAATATCTCAGGAGCTGGAGTGGCTCACAAACTTTGGGAAGGGCTGGCAGCAGAGAGTGATGCTGACCCAGACCTGAAAAGAAATGGTGCAATCTGGGAAAAAGCTGTAGGATGGGGAGGGGAATAAAAGTTCAGTTCTACTTTGATGGTTGGTATGATTAATGGCTTTATTGGGCTGGCTGTGTGTCAGGATATTTTCTTCTCATTACCCTCTTTGCATGAAGAGCTAAAAGCACAAGAGAGATAGAAAAGTTGGAAGAGGGGTATTTTGCAAAGTGAAAACAATTTCCCAAAGGTGATTCAAGCCTTTACTTATCACATACAGCAAGAAATCCCCCCACTACTAGCTCTTCCCTCCAGCTCTAATAACATGGCAAAAAAAACCCCAAGAAAATGCTGCATTATTTGCTGTTGGCAGAGTAGTAACTGGGCTGTAAAACACCACTATCCTATATTCTATACACACCATTATTTTTGAACAGGAAAACAGTAAAAGGGACGTATAAAGGCAGAGTTGCAGTTAATACATTCCTTGTGGTTGTTGCAATGCATTCTGCTTCGGGGTGTGGAGAAGGCAGGTGCAGTATAACCACAGCACTTCCTGGATATCGTCATGTGAAGTCTTAATTGCCTGCATCACTTGAAAGGCTGTTTTGAGGCTGCATTTAAAAACGTCTCCCTCCTGTTCTCCTCTTGTCTCCTCTGAGTAGTGGAAGCTGTTTTCCTATCAGTATTGGTTTCATCAAAACTGAGCTGCTACTCTTGCTTTTGTGCAGATGAGCGTACATGGCTGGTAGCTGTAAACACTCTTCTGACATCCTTAATGTCTCTCTTTGTACTTTATTGCCTCTCCAGCCTGACAGGTGGCATCTCTACCAATATGATCGGCAGTGTGAGTGCAGGATTTGTGTGAGTTAATCAAAAGAGGATTTCTTCACTTCTGCTGTTAACTTTTCTGTTCCTTCTGTAAACAAATTCATGGTTTTTTTGTTTGGTGGGTTTTTTTTGTTGGTTTTTTTGTTGTTTTGGGTTTTTTTTAGCTTTTAGACATAGTCTTATTATTTAGGAGAAAGTGACATCTGCTAGATCCACGTTTCCTTTTTAATTATATCTTCAGGAAAGAAAACAAAATTATGGTGGCCAACCTATGTGGACATAAAACATCATCAAGGTCACTGTACCGAAGGGCTTTGTAATCTAAATCTAAGCTGCCAGACAGTGACAATGGCAGCCTTTCTGTCTGTAGGAATCAGCTTGCTTTCCGGCTCCAAGTGCCTTATGTCACTGTAAAAATGCTGAGGGGCATTCAAAAATCATCTTAAGGATACCTAAAAGATAATCCTGCCTCAAAAGAGGTTAATATATAACAACATTCAATTTATGTTTTTCCTTCTTTGTTATTGATATACAAGAGAAAGAAATGACCTCAGTAGAGGCATAGCTATTTTCCCCCATAATGGTTTTTTTCCCCTTATTCTGTAGCTAGGTGGGTGTGCTACAGTAACAGGAAATGCTTAGCAGGTATTCTGGCTGCTTATTTCTACCAGTTTATGTCTCTTTCTATGAGACTCTCATATCCTAATGAAGTTAAGAAGCATCTTTTGCTGTGATTCAGCCTCTCCCTCCAACCCAAAAACCCCAATAATAGTAGGTTTAAAAAAGTGAAAAACCTGCCCAACAATAAGAACTGAAAAAGACTGGTTTGGTATCCCCCGCGACCCCCTGTTACACCTTTGCATTATATCTTATATTAGGGATTTTTTCTGAGTATTTTTTTCTCCTAAAGCTGCACTGCTATCCTTCTCCTTTTCTTTTCTTTTACCTTTTATACTCTAAAATTCAATTTTCTAGGTAGAAAAGCATGAAGAAATTATTTCTCTGGTTTAAGGTACTGGGCATATCAGAAATGAAGTGGTAACAGAGAAGATGCTCATTAACATGTATGCTGTTTCTGTAAATTCCTAATTGCAATGGGACATCCCTGGGTTAGATTATCTCCCCCTGGTTTCCCTCGGGCCCTTTCTGTGCCTAATTATTTCTCATAAAGAACCTATATTGTAACAGAAAGTTCTCTTCATATATACCCACAGGAAAAACAAAACAAAACACTTTCCAGATCTCTGCCAATGTGGTTGTGTGTAATAGAGCAAAAACTTCCTTTCACGCTGAATGAAAACTTTCCCCTGGTTGCACTGCCCTAACTTGGGAGCCCACCTGGCACCCAGCCCTGATTTTTGGAGTGGGCTGGTGAGTTGTTGGCGCTGCTCACACTGCCAGGTAAGTCTCCGAGGAGAGCAGAAAGTGACTGCAAGAAGCCATGGTGGTTGGACAGGAGGTTTGCCTTCCCCACAAGAAGCTACCAGAAACCTCTTTACAAGAGATTAAAACAAAGCCTCTTTCTCAGGGAGGCCTTATGTTTTGAGGCAGAGAATCAGAAAGGGTCAATACCTTCTTGTTCTTTCTTCTTTGATTGCAAAACCCAAGCAAATAATGCATATGATAAAGCAAGCTGTTTTCACTGTGTTCATGGATGCGCTATGCATGCTCTTGAGTCTCCCATAGAAACGCGTACAACTGCCCTCAACCGCCGCTTGAGAAGTCCCTGTACTAATAACACAGCGTAGCTGCCTCTTTTACAGGCATCCCTCTCAATTTGCCTGAGCTACAA
Source organism: Limnodromus scolopaceus (assembly GCA_028565335.1). Classification (NCBI taxonomy): domain Eukaryota; kingdom Metazoa; phylum Chordata; class Aves; order Charadriiformes; family Scolopacidae; genus Limnodromus; species Limnodromus scolopaceus. The sequence goes on from JAOXNO010000001.1 coordinate 134,105,359, forward strand.
AAAAGCAGAAACAAAGCTAAAAGAGAAAATCAGAATGAAGCAAATGCTGGTGGTGATTCCCATTTCTCTGTCAGGGACAGCAGAAAAGGCAATCTCACACTCGCACTAGCAATCTGGTTTCCCAGTTCAAATGCCCATTTGCATGGTGGCTAATACCCAGCTGATGAACTGTGACCACAAGTGGTCCAAACTCGTACCTCGCTGTACCACTGTCAGAAACGGGTTCTCTCAACCTTAGGATTCATCTCAGAATTCCATGAATAGAACTAGGGAGTAGGGAGGATACCAAATATATCATTTTTAGAACACTACAAGTTCTGTGTGTTCCTTGCAGTATTAATATCCTAAATACTATGATTTTTTCAAATTAATATGCTTGGTAAGAAAATTCTCAGGATTTCAGTCTTTTTTTTTTTGTTGTTGTGGTGCTCCACAGAAAGTGCTCAATAAATACAAACAATCACCCAAAGTTTGAGAGCAAAGATAATCACCAATAATTTCTCCTGATGGAGCTCTCTTCAGGTAAGAGAAGAGAGCTCTCTCTTCAACCTGACGAGAGAAAGGACTGTCTCCAATTGGAGTCCTAGAGGCTATGAAATGACTTCCATAGGATACCAGCACCTACCCATGCTGATTTTTGGCTGGGATAAACTTAATTTGCTTCATAGTATCTAGTATGGGGCTATGTTTTGGATTTGTGCTGAAAACAGTGTTGATAACACAGGGATGCTTTCATTGTTTCTGAGCAGCACTTACACAGAGTCAAGGTGTTTTCTGCTTATCACATCACCCCACCAGCGAGTAGGTTGGGGATGTGCAAGAAGTTGTGAGGGGACACTGCTGGGACAGCCAGCCCAAACTGGCCAAAGGGCTATTCTATACCACATGACGTCATGCTCAGTATATAAAGCTGAGGGAAGAAGAAGGAAGTGGGGGACGTTTGAAGTTACGGCATTTGTCTTACCAGGTAACCATTATGTGTGGTGGAGCCTTGCTTTCCTGGGGATGGCTGAACACCTGCCTGTTGACGGGAATTAGTGAATGAAATCTTTATTTTGCTTTGCTTGTGGGCATGGCTTTTGCTTTACCGACTAAACTGCCTTTATCTCATCCTGTGAGTTTTTTCACTTTTACTCTTTCCATTCTCTCCTCCATCCGATCATTGAGACAGTGAGCGGCTACATGGGGCTTAATTGCCGGCTGGGGTTAGACCATGACACCACCCCATGTCATTCATGCATGAGTTGCCTATACTGGTCTTAAAGCGATGTATATTTATTAACAGAAAACATTTGTGTATAAGTATTGAAATATGAAACCAAATACCCTCCCTCAAGAAACACCTCTCAGAAAAAATAAGGAGGAAGACAAAGCTGACAGCTGTCACTCAAGTTGCTCAATGCACTGTTTGAAGGGACTCAAGTAATAATGCCATGACCATGCTACAAGGAACTATGAGTAAAAGACATAGGTATGCAAATCATGAAAAATGAATGCATTTGATTTTCTCATCTTCAAATGAAGCATAAATAATCAGAATACAGCTTGAATTAAAAAAAAAAAAAACAAAAAAAAAAAAAGAAAGCCCCCGCTGTATCTATATACCCTAAGAATACTGTAGAAAAATACTTGCTGTTATATACATGAAAGTCCAGGACTATGCTCAGACTACCCCGATAAATTCATGCAATGAAGGCTTTTCTTGTCTAAAAGCAAAAGCTGGAGTAAAACCACCCACCTCTGTAAATTGCTTAGACAGATTTAGTTTTTAATTTCTGATCTGATATGCTATTTTCTGTCACAGTGGATGCTGTTGTTTATGTTTCATGTGATACAGCCACCCTGAAGGCCCAGCCGATACCCAGTAATGCAGCATTCAGTTTGCAGCCTGAGGGTGAGCACAGATTTCACTTCTCCAGCTCTCACCCTCCATATTACAGTGGCAGCTTTGACTGTGGGCATTAAGAGGGTAAATTTGTCCCCCATTCCAGCTTATTTGGTAAATCATGCAAGACGCAAATCCGAGCCGAGATCACAAGGACCTGATGGTTGGGAGGGAGGCAGCAAGAGGGAGAGAAGGGTACAGGGTAGAAATTCAGTTCTCCTATTTCTGGTCCTATTCATCATACGTGTGGAGCACAGATTATTCCTTTTGACTCTGCAGCAGCCTTTTATGCTTTTACTGTGCCTTCTCTTGTTATTTTTTTTTCTGTTTTTTCTTTTCTTTCTGAAAAAAAAAAAAATCCCTAGTTCTTACAGTCTTTGTAGATGATTTTTAAATTCTAACTGCTCTTATGACTCTGCTATGCTGAAGGAGAGCAAGCCTCCCGATCGGTCCTCTGCGCCTAACCCAAAGAACAGCAATGGAGAGCTGCTTGACAGCATATTGGTATATAAAATTACTGCAGGAAGGCCAAAATATAAATGTGCTTGCTGCTGTAGGAACAGTGTCTTCTATCGGAGTGGTCTGACTAATTTGGTAATATGAATTAACAATTTTTTGGTGCCTTTTTCAGCTAAAATACGTAAGGTAAAAGTAGTCAGTGTATGATGTGATAATGTGCTTTAATAAGTGCATTTCCCAGGTCTGCACTAAAATTTCTGAAGCAGAAGCTGAGCCTCCATATTATTTCCTTATTCTTTTAGGGGCAAAGTGAACTTTTAATAAGTAATTAGTAATAACACTAGTAATATATAAAAAGAGAAAGAGATTTGGGTGAAGCATGCTGAAATAATTCAGTGAATTATTAGAATAATAACGTAAGTACCTGCCTCTGTTGTGTAACTGCCCTCTGTTCCTTACTTTGCTTGTTTATTCACCCTGCGTATCATGAAGTGAGCTCTCAGGAAAGGAGCTTCTTTTCTGCTGCTGTTCACAGAGCCTCTGATGCAATGAAACAGGTATTGATCCCTGTTTGATAGCCTAAGTACCACCACAGGTGAAGTAAAAAACAACAGCCACTCTGTTGAATGGATTTCTATTTCCTATCTTATGACAGAAAGACATACTCTGTATGATATTGTTGAAAATGTCAGTGCTGAAAGAATGGTGAGTAAAGTAGAGCTGGATGAAGACAAAAAGATGATAAATGACAGTTTTGAAAGTTTAGATATTTAATGAAAGAATAAAAATTTCCATGAGATATGGTCTTAATTTTTATTATTCTCTCCTACACCAGTGCAGATCCTCAGTATTCTACTGTTGTTCTGGCATAGTCAGAATGTAGCATTCATTGTACAAATATTAGTGGATATTCTTGGCATTTGATTCCACTTTCAGGTTTTGAAAAAAATGTATTGTACCAAAGTCCTTAGAGAAAAAGATTTGCAATTAATAGAGATTTCTATATTTAGAAATATTAGCATAGGAGCAGCTCCTTAAGGTGGCTATGGGCTGATATTTTCCGGGAACTTTCAGTAAAAATTTGCTGAGTGCTTGAGCTATCAATTTCCCATGAGTAAAACCTATAGTATTCTACTTCCCTTTTTTACTGTAATAAGTGAATTTAACAAGGTGGCAGAAGACCACACGAAATCCTAAGAGTTGGTGTATGGCAGGTCTTCTGAAATGCTGATTCTGTCTTCTGGTGTCGCAGAAACCTGTGTTATAGGGTTCAGCCATGAAACCGTGCTCAGACTTCACACAGTGCTTTACCTGCCCACCGCTGCTCCTGTTAGCAGGAGTCTGGGAGCTCTGCATGCTAAACACGCTGGCAGTGTTCAGTCTAAACTAATATATGGGCACATATTTGCTCTTGTGCTCATGTTGTCCATATTCCTCCCTACATTTGTTTCTGTCTTAATTAATCTTTCCCTGGTGATCATAACCAGAACTTCACATGGTTTCCTAGATGACATCTCACTATGAGCTATACTCGTATATGAGTACTATTCATCTTTCCCTGTCTGCACTGAAAATGTTTTCCCACCATAAGCTAGGATGTAGTTTATCCTGATCATTGCCACATCCCACTAACGGTGATACACAACCTGTGACCAACAGATGCGCACAGTTATTTTCCCCTCATCATTGCTCTTAACTGGCAAGTTCTCTATTCATAATAGTCAATCCTGAGGTTCAAATCCTATATTTTATGTTATTATTTCATTACTGAGTCATTCTTACTCTGAGTATTCTAGTCCACTTCTCCCCAAATGATATCCCAGTCACCCTTTCTAATAATGACAAAACTTTTCCTAATTTTATGTTATCCATTAATTTCACTAGCATTTTCTGCTAATGCCATTATGGAAGCAGTTGACTCTTTTCCAAGATACTTCCTTGAGGAACTCCACTAATAAACTGGCTTCAGCTCAACAGTTCCCCTGTTAGCATAATGTGTTGTCTCTGTCTAAGTAAGTTCCACAACTGTTTCAGACTTGTTCAAATAAACTCCAGCTTTTCTAGTAAAACATACAATATACTCTGGTTATCATATCAAATATTTCATCTAAGCCTAGTGATGGAATAACCTATAACAGCATTTATTTTACTGAAGGTTAAACTGGCACAAATGAACATTGTCAGACCCATCATGCATTCTTTTTCTTTTTCCATTCATATTGCAGATTTCACATTTCCTCCAAATCATTGCTTATCATTGAGATAAAACTAATGGACTGTAGTTTCGTAGATGGTTTTGTTACACAAATATAAGCATGATTTTTGTGATTTTTCCATTTATTTGGTTCTTCCTGTCTGACTTTTATTTGCAAACTTTGCTCAAGAATCAGCAGACTGTATTCTGAAATTATTTCACAGTTCTGGAAGAAGGTTTAGCTAAACTAACTGAATGCACTTTGAGTACTATAATCTATTTCCATTATTTATGCATTCTTCCCCAATACATACTTGACTATCTTCTCACTTAAGCACCTAATGCGTGCAAGTGTGTTTCTGGCACTCTTTCCTAGGTAATGGAACGGATTCTATAGTTTTAAATTTTTTTTAATACAGTTTTTTCAGAACTATACTGAAGCTGTTTTTTTCCAGTGTATGAGGATGTGCAACATTGCTGTGTTACAAAACTCTTCTCAATTCACTGCTCATGCACTGAGTGTGTTAGTTGGATGCCATGTATCTCCTCCACCGTATGGAAGCAGGCTTCAGCTCTCATCAAGATGATGAATGAACCAAGGTTTTGTTCCTCTACTTAAAAAGCCAAAGCTACCTTTGTGCCTCATTCTGAATAGTAACCCACTTTATTCTAAATTTCCGCTATTTCTAATTACCTGTCTAAAATTTTGTTTGCTTAATTTTTTTTTGCAGGAACTAATTCAAATGGATTTTTTGGCAATTATTCACTTTCTCCTTACACTTGTTGGCTTTTAAGATAGAGCTTTCAGTGTTGACTAGTCATTTTAGAACCAGAACTCCCTCGCTAAACACTACACAGGCTGAAAGGACTCTCTAGTGCTCATATAACAGCATGAAAACAAGGGGGAGAACCCTTGTAATGAGAAATAGGGGTCTCCATGGAAATGAGGTCATGGAAACAGGATGAAAAATAATTCCCTGGAGTCAGGAGACTGCTAATATTCCTCAGATGTATCTCATGACTAATGACAAATGCTACAAGTGTTGTAAGAGCTGAGCTGCAGTATTAGATCATCTGTGGGAATACCCTCTTTTCAGAAAACAAACAAAACAAAGAGTCAGCCTCGTGCCAAGAGAGTCTAGAGTTATATGAATCACCTCCACAGCAGACTTCACAGCACAAACCAGAAGACATAAACTGTTATGCAGTTAACTAGAAACTAGATAATTATAAATAGTTGTTCTTGACAACACTAGTGATATGAAGAAACCTTTCTTTTCCTTAAAAAGATACCATTAACAAACTTTTATAGAATTCACAAAATTTCAGATTTTTTTATTAGCTTAAATGAACTATGCCATTATAAATATTGCAATTCTTTGTGAACCATATTCAGATTTTATAACATGACTGTTGTCTAAGTTCTGGTGCATATATAGTATATCTAAATATCAGTCTAGGTCAAATAGCCTTTATCTTATGAGTCTCTGTGTTATTGGAATCTTCTGCCCAATAGGAAGGGTACTGGAGAGGAGCTAAATCTGGCAAAGCATCATGTGTACCTACAGCGTGCTGCAATAGGTGATTCACCAAGGTCTATTTCCAAGGGGATGCAAGGCACTGCATATTACAGGATATTGTATATTAAGTAGGTCTTTTGGGAGACACTTCAGATTTTAGAAATTTGGTTGTTTATGCATTTTATCACGACAGAAAAAAAGAAAAAATAAGGATGAGAAAGAAAACATATGGTAGAATTGGAAAGTTAGAGCTATGTCCAAATTTGGAGCTCCTCTGAGAATAACATATCACAACCTTGTTTTTAAGAAGAACTTGAACCCTTTGACGTATAGATAATTCAACTGTAGATTAATACATACTAAATAGATGAACATTTTAATGAACATTTTGTTGTGCTGTGGGTATACATATGAATGAAAGTGTTTTAAGTAGTCGCCAGAAAAGTGCTCCTTATGACGCACTGCATAATGCAGTCTGTCTATAACTAGAGACACATAATCTGTCTATGTGTCTCTAGTTAAATCATGGGGAAGGCTGTACCCTGACAGCTCTGCGGGACTTGAAAATGTCTGACTGATACATATATTAGTAAAATCATCATCAAACTAGTCTCTGCTTTGCATAGGCAAAGGCTTGACCTTCTGGCAACGATCCTTTCAGTTAGGCGGACAGGTCCCCCCTTCACAAGAAGCTGGTCAAAGCACCCTTGAGGGATTCCTGTGCAGTGGCTTGAGCTTCCTTGCTTACAGTTTGTCAGCTAGCATTTAGTCCACAAATTCTCACTCTCAGTCTTTTGGGACTGTATTTGTAACTTGTTTTCACTATGTCCCCACTTTTGCTTACTAAGCTCTTCCTCCTACTTCTCTTGTACCAATGACTTCCAACCAGACAATGCCTTACCATGGACTTGGTAGACTCTTTGGCATTCATGGCCTAGCACGTGTTCAGTGTTGCCTTACTAAACAGATCATCGTTTATCTGCTTTCTTGGACAGTTCAAGTTGTTATCAGTGGAATTGCTAGGCCCAGCAGTTTCAGTGAGTTTTGCCCCCTGTGACAGCTCAAAGGACCACTGGGAGCAAAGACAGGCATAAAATGAGCCTATTTTGCATGGTAAAGCAGGATGCCAGACTTTAGTCTGACTTTAGAGATTCCCTTTAGTCCTAGGCTATGTGGTACTATTTTTACCAGCTTTGCAGATGACAGCTGTTAGGAAGAAGGGATGAGACCTGATCAGCCATGCATTTTCTTCTTAACTCTTCCATCTCTGCCTCTTTTGCTTCCCAAGTCCTTGAGATGCAGGGAACAGTCAGAGCTACAGACAAAAGAACATATCATCCAGAGCCACAACCTGCGTTTTCCTGGGGAAAAAAGTTTTTCAGGTCAGTGCAGAAAACCACGATCTATGTGCTTGTAACGCTAATATGGATACAAGTTCTCATTTTTCCAGGTTTATAAACTTAAATGGTTTTCATGAATTCAGAAAACAATTTCATATTTACTATGCACAGAGTAACACCTTTGTTTCTTCTGCAGAAATTAAGGGAAAATGGCTCTCTGCTGCATCTTGCCTGAAGCCCAGACATATATCACTGGAGATCTGGGGAACAGATGACACACACTAGCATCAGGCAGGATTTACAGACAGCTGCTCCTGCGACAGTCATCTCCTTCATGACCTCTAGCAGTCCCTTCTAAGGCTGCTTTCTATTATTCTCTGTAAAGATTTCTGGTGCAGAGGTGTTGCCTACATTACAAGAAAAAAATGTATACTCATAAGGCAGATGGATGTGCTAATTTCTCCACAAGGAGGTAATTAAAAGTGCTCTCTTCTCTCCCAGAGGTGATGACATGAAGCAAATTATATCATTTGTTATCTAAAATCAGATTTTTATAATAACCAATTTTTATTTAAATAAAACACCTATTTCCTATGCATATGCTGCATAGTATTTTAAAAATAACTTTGCAACAAATGCATAGACAGCAATGAAATATTGTTGATACATTGTTTTTAGAAGGTACCTGTGTTCATTTTACAGGTGGGAAAACTTAGCAGCTCTGACTGAGAGAATAATTTTTATAAATCATAAAAAGAGCCAAATACACACCCACACTCCTCCCATCTTATACTGGATGAAAGCATGACATTTTATGGAAGAAAAAATGAAGACATAATTTATCGGCGCTATTTGTGCAATAGATGTTAATGATATTCTGGCTTTAAAAAGATGAAACTAAGAAATCCATTTGTATTTTTTTAAAGGCTAATCCTTTATTGTTATGATTTGGGGTTGTTAGTACATTTGATACGCTGCAACTATTAGACTAAACCGATTTCTTCTCAACATAGTAATCTGGGATCAGCACAATTTTTCAGTAAAAACTTGGTGGTCAGAAATAAAGTTACTTTGGCGTTAGTGTAAGATCAAAGTACCGTGTCTTTTTGGGTAAAACCAGACAAATCAGACTTGTGAGGAACTGCTTGGACTGTAAAAGAGGCATGCTGCACCAGCAGTCCAACCCCGAATTTCTTCTTTACAAATACCTCACTCAGCCAAGAAGGAACACTTGCCTGCCATATCCCCAGCTAAATAAAAGTTCTTTACCTCAAAATGAATTTTATGTAGAAAGTTCTATACTCTTTGTTATATAGGAAATCAGATTAGTGTACCAGAATGGTTTTTTATGCCTTCAAAATCTCCGAATTATGCTCAAGAGAGGAGCCAGGATCAATAGCCCTAGATTACTCTACTGATTGCAAAGTACCATTGGTGGGGCTGTTCCCCTCATGCTCCCTGTCCATTAACCACACTTGCAGAGGCTTCCTCTCCAGCCAAAAAGCTGCCATCAGCAAGGCAAAATTGTTGCATCGAGAGGGAAACGCTCACGGGTTCCTGTGTAACTTCAGCCAGAGGAAATGCGCCAGAGCCAGCTGTTTTCTCAGGGAGAGGGGGCCACAGCTGGCTTGAGACAACGCTGCCTGTCAAGACGAAGGTGGGCAGGAGGAGGAGGTGTGAACCCCACCACCCCCCCTTTGCTGCCAGGAGGGATTTCTCCTGGAGATCCACATGACTAATCTCTGCGGGGCTTTTCTTGCAGTAGAGACCTCTCTTTTCATCCTATAAATATAACCGCAATAAATCTCTCTGAAAAGCCCGCAGCACAACTGCTCGCTATATCCCCTACAATAACTGCCATGAAACATTTCTACTGCCATGGCGCAATAAAGCTCCGATGGGGCACGGGGCCGGGGGGACCAGTAATTCCTGTAATACTTTAATCTAACACTTACATTTTCAGAGCTGTCCAAGACTGTAACTGCGCAGATTCATGTGACTTAACTTTTAGAGAAAATGAATGGCCAAATCACTTCACAATTCTGAACATATCTGAGCTACAAGGATCTCCAGGTTTTGCAGGTTTTGTTTTCTGTGGATTTATTAAAACAATTAAATACCTATCAGTGGGCTAACAATGAATATATTTTACAACGAACATTAAGGTGTCCTGATGTCCTAGCAATCCACAATCAATATTTCCCTGTGATCAATTGCTAAACAGTATCACTCCTATTACATACAAAAGATAAATGTCATCTAGAAGGCCACGATATGACCCTTTCAGACCCTTGCTCCACATAGCAAAGGCACGAAGAAGCACCCAGAAAGTTACCTTCACCTACAGGACTAGAGGTAAAGCCATGTAAAGGCTTTCTCAGGTGATGTTAAGTTATTGAGTATAGACAAAGGAAAAACCACACTGCTAGATCGGAGATGCTCTCCTGGCACTGCTCATCAGGTATTGCTCCAAGCAGAAGGATGTATTCCAACCCTGACGCTGCTCCGTCTGCATTGTGTGGGTATCTGGGTGTTAGGCTTTGGCCTAGCAGGTCTCATCATGGGGACAATCAGGGACATGTCTGCCTCCCAAAATGTTTACCTTACCACTTTCTCAACGCCTTTCTGCTTGGATGCAAGGATGTCAGGCAGGGTATCAGAGCCCCAGGGTAAGGCTTCAGCTGGTACACAATAATCTGTGAATGAGGACACAAAGCCAAGCTTGGGTAGCAATGACACATGCAGGGACTACGGTCCTTTTCATCTCAGACCCCTTGCCTGCTTCTTGGAAAAGCCCCAGTTTGAATGAATTTCTTAGGCCACCATGGAGCTCATGCTTTTGACAGGGACAGATTTTGCCCAGGAGCTGCTTCAAGTCACCATCCCGTTGTGGTGAGACCCTCTGGACAAAAACCTCATTCCAGTAGGCTAAACACATGCCACTTGATTCTGCACATCCAGCATCTAATAAGCAGTTTATATATACTCATTTTTAAGCCTGACTGAATGTGCTGATTTAAAAAATGAAGTTAGATTTAAATTAGTCTTCTGCACAATAAACTGTTTTAAAAGGCTTTAAATTATGTATATTTATATTGCTATTAATTTGTGGTTCTACTAGTATTTTTCTTTAATGGTTAATTATCACAACTAATGTGTTTGAATTATTCTAGAAATCTTTCTATTATTGTTTTCTGTAAATATTCATTCCTGCACTTGCACCTTCTTATTTGATGCTGAAGCTGAAATGAAACATGATTAAAGCCTTTTAAAGAAAAAATACCTCAAACCCAACATTCTATCTCTCTAAGCACCAACTTTTTTTTTTTTTTTTTTTAATCAGCTTAACACTAAATGATACTTAGGTTTTTCACCCTGTAAGTAGATTTTGGTATGGGTCATGCATTCAAAGATCTGCTGGCAGATAACAAAAAGAGCCAGACTGTGTGCTAGAAAATTCCATAAGGCATAAAAAGAGAAGCAATGCTTTCCACAAACTGTTTCTTAGCAGCTATTCCAGCTTCAAGGACGTTACTGGACAGCTACCACTGCTACCACTAAGGGTTTGCGCTTAGTTCATTCAGTTGAAGACAGAGCATGAGTTTAAAATATAACTAATCCTAAAAACAAACAAACAAACAAACAAACATAAATACCCCTCCCATGGAAACACTCTTATTCCCAAAATACAAATACTTTCAAACTTCTCTTTCTGGTAGGATTAAACCTCAATGAAATTGATGGCTGCAACCACCATTTTTTAAAGTACATGTAAAAAATTATTGTGTTCTCTTCCCAGCACTTGAATTATCATTTTCCATCCTTGGCCTTTCCACCTGTGTGTGGAATCTCAAACTTTTAGATAACCATTTTATGTCAAATGGGGGGCCATAATACTCAACAAATGATAGGAAGATAACATCATTATACTCTAGTCATATTTGAAGTTAAGAACGTCACATGTACCAGTTCCAAATTACAGTACAGGAAAATGAACGGAAATGAATGTATGATTGAGATGGCAGGAAAAAATCCTTCTGTCAAAACCAGAGTCCCTTGGGATGTTTAACATTCACAAAATGCAGACTAGACTTGATATGTCAAAGAGACAAAAATCTCTCTTGTGCTAGAACCATCCAAAACCTCAATATATGGTGATAACTATTAGTTTTTGAATAACAAAGCTAGGCTAGTGCCAGCAGTTTACACAGTCTTGCACATCAGAACACTTTCAGGAAAAAAGGTATGAGATTTTATTCATGCCCTTGTACTTTTCTTGCTTCCC
>JAOXNO010000001.1:134117141-134131985 GCA_028565335.1 Limnodromus scolopaceus
CAGTCTTGCACATCAGAACACTTTCAGGAAAAAAGGTATGAGATTTTATTCATGCCCTTGTACTTTTCTTGCTTCCCCCAGTCTGGATGCTCTCTTACCTGCATTTCTCACTGAGGACCAGTTCTGGACTAGCATCCCAATACAGGTTGTCACTTTCCTTGCTTGTGGGTAAAAGACTAGAAAGTTTCTTTGCGTAAGAAGCTGTAAGCAAGCAAGGTTTGCCACATATGTCTCCCTGTCTTATTGGCAGTTAACTAAATCTGGAAAAAAACCTAATACTGTGATGTGATATATGTTACTGTATGTTACTGTGATACTTCCAAAAAACATGATCCATGAGCAAAAAAAAATAAAAAAATAAAAAAATAAAAGAGTGTATTGTGAGAAGTGATTTTGGAAAGAGAGCCAGGCTAGTGTGTACAGGAAGGAATAAAGTATTTTGGAAAATAAAGTAAGGGGTATAAGTTGCAGTAAGGGAGATACTAATTAGACATTAGGAAAACTTTCCAGTCATAAAATTAGAGATGAGCACTAGAATAGGCTGCCTGAGTATGTTATTAAAATATAATTGATCTTACTTTAAGTGGAAGGTTGAGTTAGCTGTCTCATGAGGTGTGTTTAAAATACAAGACTCAGGCATGCATCCCTGTCTGAGGCTCAGTGATGCTGCGTGAGCCCTGCAGTCGAGGACAGGGAAGCAGAGGTCTCCATCAGCATCCCTACTCCAGAAGAGCAGGAGATGGGGACTGTGGGACCCTGACATTTAAATGCCAGTCATGATCCTATCTTTTCAGTATTGCTTTCTGTAAACCTATACCACTGAAAGGCAGAACCACAAAGAAAAGTAATTTGCAAGGCTTTGAAAGGAGAATTGACTAGAAGGAAAGCAATAAGAAATTCATTGTTCAAATCAACAACAGTGTTGGATCATTTCTAACAGACCTAATGATCCTTAGCTAAATATTCATCAGAATATTAAGCTTAATTTCAAAGTGGTCTGAAACATATCTGAGTCTTGATCTCCAGTTCAGATTTCAGTGTGATTTTAATATCCCGGGGGGAAAATAAAATACTTGCACATAAAACTGTGTCAAAAAGCTTTTCCCCACTCTGATAAAGTTGTCAAGATTGAAAAAAAAAAATAATCCTATCTCACACTCTCTCTAAAAGCTTTTGGTAAGAAAAAAATAAAAAAAAAGACAAAGGCAGAGGGACTGATTCTTATATCATTTCAGAATCGCCAGCTGAGACCAAAGCTCACTGCAGGGTCTCACACATCACAGACAAGAGCACAGGCATAAGAGTTTGACTGATTTGGCCTGCCCTTCCCAGGCTCCCCTTTATACAGAGGAAGACTGATTGAGTACAACCAACTAACGTGGGAAATCCAAGTTCAAACCTATTTGAACCAAAAGACCAAAGACTTGAACCTTGGTCTGCCATGCCTCTGATGAGTGTCTCTTCCATTAGGCTCTTGTGGATTCGGGGTTCAGTTGAATGCCCACCCCGGCACTCATCATTTTTCCTTTCCCCTCGTCTTACCCACGTGTGCCTACCTTTTATCTACACTGTCCTCCTGAAACTGGTGCCCACCTTCTGCAGCAGGTTTTATTTATAACAAGATCATTTTTCTTATGGGGGAAAAAAAAAGTTTTTCAGAATTCCGGTTACCTGTATTTGCATCCTAGCAATATGATGACTTTGGCTGTTCAGATGTATTTAAATAGATGGACAGATAGCCCTGCAGTGTGTGATACCCACATTCACTCTGCATGACTTCTGTTGTTACAAGACGGTGATCGCTGCTAGGTAGACCTAGTTCAAAGTCATCTCATCAATCACCTTAAAAGCCATGAAAGCTAATTTCTAAACTAAAGCACCTTCAATTCATCTTTCATGTGTCATCAAGATACTCTGAGTTGAAATTTCTTATTATCTGTCTCTTACCTCCCACCTCTGCAATCATAGCACTCGTCACTCAGAGAGAGAGAGCTGCAGAAGGCTACATTTTCATAAAGCTATTTGGGGTTTTTTTTCAAGGTAGCTCTCATTAAGAAGTCAATAGAAGAGACATAGCAGAAGCTATGGCAAAACAGTATCAAAATCCAGCCCTGTGTGTGAATTTTACCACGTAAATGAAAACACTAAGGAAATAGTGCTGGAAAAGCAATTGGATGAAGACAAAGTTAAAAAACTATATCTTGTTTTCAGTTGTGTATTTCCATAATATCTTAATAAGCAATATATGCCTTATAATAAGCAGACTTTCTAACTACCTATCAACATCTTCACATTATACTGTAGAAGACACCTTTTGTCTTTTGCATGACCATAAAAAGCTTCAAAATACTTGGAAGTGAATATTTTGCGAAAGAAGGATAATCTTTTAACGCTGAAAGCACATTAGCTAAAACTATTCAGAGGCTATTCATTCTTTTAATTTTACTTAGCTAACGAAATAAAAGACAAGAAGTCTGGTTGTTGATTGTCCAGGTCTACAAAAGTGACACATTGAAGTTTTTAGCTGTTGGAAGACTAGATCTTACAGCTCTGCAAGGTGTCCCTGTTTTTTGAGAAACTACCCATGCTTTCACATTACCCCTGAGTTTTACACAGCATGTAAAGAAGGCCAAGATGGTAAAATAAGAGATTTTTTTGTTTGTTTGTCAATGTTATGAGGTATTTTGAAGTGTGGGGATTCTTTCATGCCTTGCAATTTTGTTATCCTTCCTGCTTGCACTAAATTATTGTTTTCAGTTCTCTCATGCCATGGTACATCAAAGCACTCCAACTTCTTGGTAATTCAGACCAAATAGCATCTATTTCATATCTAACAAGAATGCGATATGGTTGTTAACACAAAGTTTGATAACATTTCAGTAAGAAATCAAGAGCAAACGACTGCCAGGATAATCCTGACTACAGAGAAGTCTGAACTACAGAATTTTAAAGCTGACCTAGTTTTGCAAAATGATACTATTTTATAAGAATTGTTAATAAGTAAAATAATTCAAATATGCTTAAAAGTTAAAAAGACACACTGGTTTCTTTTTGCACTTTATGTGTCACCCTCTGGTAGGCTGAAAGTAGTTATCCTCTCTTTTAAGGCATATACCTTTAATTCAGAGATTCTCATGTTCTTCATAGATAAACCCAATCCCCTGCAGATGCAATTATTTCAACTAATAGTTCAACTGAACAGCCTGTGCTGATTCTCAGCATTGACCTGTCCTTTGTCTGGTAGAAAATCTTGCTTCTTTCTTCACAGACAGAGCTAAAGCAATTTTTCACATGGATCAATATTTAATTTTTGGTTTCAGGTTTATTTTGCTTTTTTTTTTTTTTTTCCTCCATAAGTTGAGCTGAACAGCAAGAAACAGGGAAAACCAGGAAGAGATGATCTATAAGATTTCAGCTGAACATTAGTGCGTTATCTACCACAGTTTTCGAAGTCTTCCTTTCCATTTTCTGACAAATATTTACTTTTGCAATTGCAAAAATATGGAGCTGAACATGACTGAAAAGTACTCTTGGGCAAAATGCATGTGGTATGAGTGTATGTTATTAGGAGCAATAACTAAAATTTGTTAAACTTTCTGGTGATGCTCCATAAAATAAGTTGCCTATCAAAAAAGAATGATTTTTGAAGATGGCTTTCCCAGATTCCCCTAAATAAGAAAAACCTAATCCCCAGCATAAACTAGAAAATCCTTTATTCTGAAGTGGAGACTGTGAGAAGAAATATAACATAACATAATGTAATGCAACATAATGCAACATAACTTAATATAATATATTATAATTTAATATACATTTTTGACATCCATACTTACAAGAAAAACAGTACAAAAACAAAGGCCAAAACAAAAGAACATCAGAAACCATTTATTTGCTAAAGATATTCCTAAAGTTTCCTATATTAACTTTACATTTATCTTCCCCATTAACTTGATTTTAAAATTGTATTTAATCATTTAATTTTGGACTAGATTTTTAAGAAGGCTAAATTTTATTATTTTGTGTGCATTTTCTCTCTTGCACTATGCAGGAAGATAGAAAAGAATACCTACTTTTGATTTATTAAACAGTACAACCCATATAGTGGATAGTATCTGACACTGAAAAAAAATCCTGCAAGACATCTGATATAACCCAGTGTGATACAGGCACTTCTGTAAAACAGAGCGAGAAGTATTACTCATCCATTAATGGACCTATGTGTTTTATTCTGAAATAGATGTCAATACATCTTTCTGCTCAAGAGATAGTGCAGCTCTTGGGGAATAAAAAGGACTTCAGTGTCCTTCCTGCCACGTCCCCTAAAATCCAGCATGAACTATTAAGCGACAAGCGCTCCTGACTGCCATCGAGGGAGCAGTTCCTGCTCTTTGGACAACCGCAGGCTGCACTGCAGTTCGCCAGGATGAAAGCTGATGCTGTGGGACACTGGCAGTGAAGACACCCAACTCCACGATGCACCTATCACGATTACACCTGCGGTGTAAGGAGACAAAACGTCTGGCAGCTCGGCTTGAGGGTCTCCTGCCTCCCGCCTTGGCAAGGCTGTGGCTGCCAATGGATCAGGCAGGCCATGAGCCACCCTGGGGAAGTGCCGGAGGAGAAAGAAAAAGGCAAGTTCGGGGATATTATTTTAAATCAGCTCAAGTCACACAGTGGCATTTTGTGGCTCGGCTGTGCAAGTGGCTGTGCCACCCCAGAGGAAGGGGTGGTGCAAAGCAGCATGGGGAGGGATGAGAGGGGGGAGACGGGAAGGCTTTCAGGCAGCATCTCTTCAGATATTTGGGTGTTTTTCTCTTTGGGCAGTGGACCCATGGCCTAAGTGAAACTGGACATGTCTGATCTGAAGAATTTTTGTTGAATTAGACCGCAGTGAGTACAGGGACTGTCTGACATCAGCCCCTGTGAGCCTGGTCTTGGAAACTACAAGTTAACTCACTTTTTAATTCTGGTGGTTTCTACTAGGTCCAAGAAAACAAGATTTGTAAACAGCTTTCAAACAAGCAGGGTGTTCACAGATGTGGTACTTTCGTTCAGGATATGTCCAATTGCTCCGCAGCAGCACCTGAGGTCTCCTGGCCCTGCAGGAAGCCCAGCCAACTCTTCCCAACCCAAGTGCAGCTCTTTCTTAGGTGGCCACAAAAGGTGGGTATTGAGCTCTTTCCAATCTCATTACTTCCAGAGATGAGATGTGTTTAATACTGCCTAGCAGCATAATTTACCTCATCGCTGTCTCATTTTTACCCAGGTTGTTTCTATTCAGGGCAGCGTCATGACTGACAACCATAATGCACACAGTAGGGTCTAACTACTTAAATTGAGCTATGTGCCACTGCTTTATGGGAGTGCAATCAGTGCCATATACAGTATGCTATGTGTTCTCTATTGGCTATCATCTTTTATCATGCACATTTTAACTTGGTAATTACCCTATCCGTATGTTACACATGCTCCTGAGCTTCAATTAGTAGCAGCACCTGTTTGGTTCCCGCTGTATGCTTTTTAATATTATATTTGGACATTCCTGGGTGGGGGTGGGATTCAGCTCCAGACTAAGACACATTTGGGGTCTACTTGTGTCTGGGTTCATGCTATATTAAGAAAAGATCTGGGCAATGAAAATTAATGAATCAATTCAATTCACCATAAAATAGACATTCAGAGAGAAATTCTGTTGACTAAACAAAGGTGTCTAGTTCCATTTGAGCTGCCCTGAAATGTCCAAGCACCAGCATTTTAATTTGGATATACTTTTGAGGATAATTTTCCCTTTTTTTTCCCCTTTCCAACATTTGGTTCACATCCTGGAGCAGTCTTGGAGCACCAGGAACCAGGTTTCTTTCAAATAAGACTCAGCCAGACCATGAGCCCCAGGAGCACTCCTACTGAGCTTTGATCATTAATGGATGAAGTCCTCATGTCCACACTAGAGCTCATCAGAGCTTTACTCCTGAGAAATGTACAGTTTATATAGCTGGGTTGCCAGCACAACTCTTTCAACCCATAGGTCTGTTATGTTACACGGCGCTACTTGCCTTAGCTGGAGACAGCTCTCTGTTGGGACTGGCAGGTATGATACTGGAGCTAAAGGTGCTTCAGAGCCTTCTGGGGTGACACCAGGTGGCATTCCCCGGGGTGCAGATAAGGGTGCTCGGCATCTGCATTGCGAAAGCTGAGTCCTGTTGCTGCTGAATATTGTCTGAGGAATGACAAGTGCCACTCTGCAGCCTAAACTGTGAACTTAGATGCCAACACATAAACCCTTTAAGTTCAGAGTCTTGGTTATGAACTAAATTTCTCCCTTTCCAGTTTGAATTTGTCTTTTATGCAACAGCACCTGAATCTTATGTGGATGTTTGCTGGGCCTCTGACGGGTCATAATGTGATGCTCTTTTATTTATTTCTATTTGCTTTTCAGTTATGATCTCGCTCAGCTGCACTGCTTCCGTATTTTGATTATGTGGTTTAGACCTTCATAGCATTGCTTCAGACGGTGAGAGTAATGTATTTCCAGTTTACTTCACTTAGTAGAAAAACATCACCTTTCAGCGTCCTAAGTAAGGTCTGAAAGGTCCTGACTAAATGGGTACAAATAAGAAAATATGATTATTTTTTTTTCCATTTAGTTTTCATATGGTCCCTTGACTAAGAGGCAGATTTTGAATGGTATCCCGCATACTGGAAAATCATGTTCCTGTGCAGTTTAATTATGTGTTTTCAATTTATTTTCTCTGACTCTCCAAAGGCAATTGCATGATTGTGTGTTGTTACATAATACCCAGCCATGTGGAAAAGCCACAGACACACCTTTGGCAAGTGCCTGCCTAAGTCTCCAAGGTTTTCACCCATGTTTTCACAGATGTCCTCTTAGAACCCGTCTAATCCCCCACATCAAGGTTTTATAGATTATTTGCACTCATTGGGACTGGTGTAGTATAGAGCCAAGTATGCAAAGGCTGCCAGCTGGCCAGAATATTTGATAAATGTGAGAACAAAAAAAATCCCACTCATAGCAGCGAAGTGATCTATTCCTGGAACACCAGCTGGATTGCTGTAATAAGCTATTAAACCAGTGTAGTAAAATGAAACCCAGATTCACTATGCAGATTATATAGCAGATCTATTTCCTTGTACAGTGTGGTTTCAATGCTTTAATTTTAGATTATTGGTCACTTGCAATGACTAAAAAGACATGCAATAAATTGACCTTTTCATTCACAGGTTTTGAACTAGCATGCTCTAAATTAAAGTTGTACAGGACTGTGCCCTTGGCACCCTCAAATATTTGCTTCCATTTCAAATGCCTTGGTGAGACAGACTCTGGCAGACTTATTTTACTAAGAAACTGTATCTCAGACCTGAAACTGAGATAAGTGGTTACAAAAGACCATCTGAGAAAAACAAAATCTCAAATGCACACTGATGTAACACAGTATTTCTTCTAGCAGTAAAGGAGAATTTGAATGTCTAAAAAGAGATGAGAATTGATCTTCATGGCCATGTGTAATAGCACCATCTTGTGATCCCTGCCAAAAAAAAAATAAAAAGAAATTTTTCAACTGGAAACTGTGCTCTCTGATAACTCAGTCTTTTCATTTGTGACTCTAAGTGCCTTGGGAGTGATATATGACAATAAACTAAACATTCAATCATAGAGAATACAGTTATTGAACTTTGCATTAAAGAACTGATAAGGTTGAGATGCATGATTTTTATTATCATTATCTTTCTCGCTGGTGACAAAAGAAGAAAAACACCAAAGAGGCCCTAGTCCTACTGTCATACAAGAAAAACCAAGTAGTGTTTCTAGTTAGACATACTATTGCTTTTCATAAAATAACATTGCAAAGGATATCTCAGGAATTGTAACTGAACAGGAATCACCATCAGTAAAATTATAGCAATCATCTGGCCTGTTAGCTCTTGCTTTTAGTGTTGCACAATGTGAACTTTGATGTCTTGGTACTCTGGGGGCTGAGAAACTGTAGGAGTGGCAAACAGAAGAACGCCGTCCGGTCTGTTGATTATTACGGCTGTCTGAACTCCAGATGAAATAGGGGGAGAACAGACATCTGAGGGTAATGATAGAAAACAAAAACCACATCAGGCTGACAAAGCACTACATTTCCCAAAGAGAAATGAATTAGCGTAACAAGGGTCATTTGCAGGTATATCTGTTGCAAGGAACTTGGGAATACACACTCACATGTCTCAGATGACACAACCTATGCTAAATTTAAACTATGGTTTAAATATGTAACTGTTTAAACCTGTAACTATGGTTACAGGTAATGAGTGTCACCAATGGGAAAAGCAAACAGGATACAGATGATTTTGTTACCACATCCAAATACCTTTCAGAGTGTGGGGATTGGCAACAAGGCAGTGGCCAGCAGAATCTTCCTTTAAGGCTGGATATAGCCAGGGGTTATCCGTCTGGTACCTCTGCTTTGTAACGCTGTCAGCCTTTAACGCTGTGATAGGCAGCATTTCATATATGAGCCTTAACCTGGCAATAAAGGCAATTTTTAGTTGAATTCAACAGATTTGAGAATTCTCAATATTTGGCAAAACCCAGCTGGTAAGAAGCTGTAAGAACTAAAGAACACCTCTCCAGCTTTCATCTCCCATGTGAGATTTTGGTGAGACTAACTAGAGATAAGGAAGGCTGAATTTTGAGTCGAATTTTTCTGCTTGGCGTTTCAAACATAGCTGATATTCAAACAAATACTGTCAGGGATTTAGTTACTGTGTTCTCTGGCTCCCTCAATGAGTGACACATGACACCTTTACTAACAGACACAGAAACTAGCCATCATTTTTCGTGGGGCCAGCCACAGGTCCTCTGCTTTATGGATCTGCTACTGAGTTCACATAAGCCTTGCTAAGCCATGTAAGTTGCAGTGGCAAGGAAAGAATTTATTTTTTGTTAAAAAAATGCTGATTTTCTGGCTTGGTAAATTAAAGCCATTCATCTGTTACAGCTGCCTATAATATAAATCAAAATCATTATTTATATGTATTAACCTAGGACCTTACCAGCCAGGGGAGAGTGTTTTGTGAAGATGGCATTTATCCCTGTAGAAGCTTTTCCTCCAGTTAAAACAGGCTATGTTTAGCACAGGTTAACAAGATTTCAGTTTTTCCTGATGCAAAGAGATTTGGGGAGGGGTGGGGGGAAGTTTGCTGAAGCTGCCTCATTATGAACTTCTGAAGAGACGCAAATCAGGTCTTTGAGAAATATAGGGTTCACCATACGTTTCTTTGTGTTGCAAGACTTCAATTAAGCTGCCAGGCACTTCTTTAATTTCCCTTTTTGTTGTTGTTGTTGTTGAGGTGTTTGCTGCAATTGCAGCCACTAAATATGTCTTTCTGCTCTGGCCTTCAGAGCAGGCAGCCTCTGTTTTGTTAGTGCTTACAAATAATTGAATAAGTGTTTACAAATGTTTTTGAAAATAAGGTTTTGTAACTAACAAACCAAGAAAAGAAGCAGGTTGTTACATCACCAGGGTTAATGTGTGTATTAATAAGGTCAGTGTTCACATATGCAAGACAAACATTAATATACAGCAATTTTTTTTTCTAGCTACCTCTCATTCCCACAGATAGTTTATTTTAAGTCCTGAGGTTATTAAATTAGGTTTTAGTACACTTATCTGTGCATAAATAGGTATGTAAAACCTGAAAACAGCAAGACAAAACACATCAGAAAACAAAACCATAAATTTCTTGTGCCCTGGGTTATGATTATCGGCACCATCACGGCAGCGTGTACCTCAACCAGTCGCCTGGCACGGTGTTCTTCATGACTCTCAGCAGCCGTTACTGAGATGAACGAAGGTACTGAAAAGGTAAACCATGCTCACACTTATGTTTAGAATTTATTGACAGCTACTGTGGCTCACTGGTGCTTGACATCCTTTCTGGTTTTGATCTGGTGTGGCCTGAGCTAGCTCAAGTCCCAAAGCCCTACTGCCACGGGTTAGCCCTGGCTCTACGCTTACAAGCTCTGCTGCTTAGCTCTGCTGTTTCTTGACCAGAGGACAGTGCCTTGTGGAAATACTAGCTGGGATTGATGCTAATTTGAGAATCTCTCCACTTTTGCCTCATTATAGACCATGGGTAAGCTTGGAAAATTGTGGAAACTGTGGGAGCAGATGAAACCGATGTAAAACTCAATAGCAAATTATAGGAGCAGTCATGCTAGCTGAGGCTCATGGCAGCAAAATCCACAAAGCTCAAATAAGAATTTGTGGTGCCCCTTGAAGAATGAAAAAAGAAAGTGCTTACAAATAGGCACAGGCATGTGATACCCTCTAGCAACTTGCAAAGATTCAATCCAGATAACTGACTTAACCTAAAGGTTACAAATATGCAGATTAAATTCTGGTTTTGTCATTTTTCAAGGCTTATGAGTTTAAAAACCAAGTTGGCCAGCATTACTTGGCATGTTTTAAATTCCTTGGCTGATTTAAGATCAGCCAGTACTAGCAAATGCTGTTTTCCTTTCCTGGATACATCCCCTTCAGGGAAATCTCTCATTTTTCTGGCTTTTTGTGTTTCCTTGAAACAGAGGTCCACAGAAAGCCTGTCTGAAGAGTTAGCGAATATGTTTCAGTGTACAAATGTCTCAAAGTTATCTTATCTACTCATCAGACTGGCATCGATGCCTGGCAGTGGCTTATGGCACATATGGCAGTTCAGTTTACAGCTTCTAGATTCCTACTGTGGGCAAATTGAAGGTGAATGAATTTTATGACAACACGTAAAACAACCACATTATTTTACAATTTTGTTTGAAGATGTAGAGTAGACGAGTCAGTCACCTTCATAAAGAATCTTACAGACTGTCACTTTCTATTTTTATAGTCATTCCTATACTGCAAGGCAATAAGGAAAGAAAAGCCTGCAAAATGATCGTTATCTCTATTAGCAATAGAAGGTAATTGCCCAGGGAGGTTATCATAAGCCTGCATTTGAACTTCAGACAGAAATATGCAGAAAAGAGAATAAAAACCAATAAAAAAATGCCACACAACCCCTGAGACAGAAATTGGTTGAAAGGCATCTGGTAATAAACATTTAAAATTTTACTTGATCTGACCTATTTACTGTGCACTTGCACTTCTACGATTATTTCAGTTGATTACTGCAATTATTCACTGAAAAACAGATTCATTAACTATGCTCCATAAATAAAATCATGTTAAGCTTATTTTCTAATCACTGATCATTGTTTTTAGACTTGCAGGGTGGAGATGAATACATTAAATATCAGTACACTATGTTTATCAGGCTATACTTATCACTTATCATTTGAGCTTGGTATTACATTATAAAATTAAATCACCCTCTATCACAAGCCTAGAAAAGAACCAAGAATTGGAAATATGTAAAACAGTTCGGCAGGATGGAGACAAATGAATATTTTCTGGCTAGATAGGGATAGCTGTTAAAACACTTACTCTACAGGGCTACACAAAGAGATTTTAATAGCAGAGTTGGGAAAGAGGCTGAAAGTTGGGCTCCCCTTGAACAGAACTACCTCTGACCTAATGGCCAAAGCCACCAGATCTGTGTCTTCTCTAACACTATTTATTACTGGCAGTAGCCAAACCAGAAAAACATGAGATAGCTTGTTACTTGTCTGTTCATACCATCACTCATATGGAGCACAATTAATGCAAGTCTACGCTTTCTGACTACGTAGATTTTATGGTTTGAGGAACCCACAGCAATTTATTGTCATCCAGGCAATTATTCTATCACCCAATGACCCTTCTCCACCCAGGAAGGGGAATTAGGAAAAACAAGGAAACCCGAGGCTTGAAGTTTAAACAGATTTAATTGAATAAGACTAGATTATTACCATTAATAACACTAAAGAACCAATTGATCCCAATACCAATATAAAATATACAAGGATTATACTCAGCCAAATCTATCAGTAGGAAGCTGTGCATTCCCTCAGTAGACGGCAAATGTCAGAAACTGTGAGCACTATGGCTTTGGGAGGAAAGGAAGGGCTCAGGGGTCCAGCACTGGGGCAAGAGGTTCCCAGGATCCCAGACATCAGAGGAGAGAGAGAACTCCTCAGCAAATTTCTTAATTCATATGATGTTCATGGTATGGAATAATCCTGTTGGCCAGTTTGGGTCAAGTGCCCAGGTCTCGCTCCTCGTAATCCCTGCACCTGGCTAACTTGAAAACACGGAGACCTTGAAACCCACATACCATAGGTGGCTATAATGTAAATATTTTCACAAATTCAGGGACTAGAGTCTTCTAAAAAAGTGCAGTTTTCCCAGGGATTAGAAGATAAATGAGTCCTGTGTTGCTCAAACCAGGGCAGTAGTTTTTTCTCTTTGTTGCTAGAACTGATGATAAGCAAAGCTAACGTTCACTAAGAGATGGTGTGTATAAATAGATTCTATAGGAAGGGAATTACCTGTCCTGAGCATAAAAATGTTTAGAAGGCAGGCATCCTAGAAGCTCTTGTTCTTCTGGAGAATAGCATCCTACTTATTTTTTTTCAAGTGCTGAAAATAAAGTCTTAGCAAAATCATTCAACACTGTATAGTGGACAGCTGAGATGCCTCTATATTGTCACATTCTTAGAACTCATTTGACCAAAACTGGGGCTATTGCAGGCTACTGCAGTAAAAAACGACAGTGGAGTGGCATGTTCCTGATAGTCTTCTGTTTCATTTAGAAGAATATATAAGGTCCTACCATTTCACAGAAAAAATCAAGCTACCAGCAGCAGTTCCAGCTGCAAATCTGTAGCTGACATCATGAGCTAAAAGCTGACTCCCTAGGCCCCTCCTTTCATTGTGTCACACAGGTGTTGGGTTGAATTTTCTCTGTTTCCTCTGTATTTTCAAACATCCTTTCTCAGATCCCACCCAAAAAACCACCCCTGCCTCTGCCTGGAGAGCATTTAAAATGCTGAGCAATGTTATACACACATGTAGGGAGGTGGGGAGAAAGGCAGAGGAAAAGGAGCAGAAATATATGTTGAGCAGCCTTAGAAAATGATCTTAAATGGCAGACAGCAGTTAAGTTCCATCTCAGAGAGGCTCAATACAAGGCAGATGAGTTCTCTACTTCAGCAGA
Source organism: Limnodromus scolopaceus (assembly GCA_028565335.1). Taxonomy (NCBI): domain Eukaryota; kingdom Metazoa; phylum Chordata; class Aves; order Charadriiformes; family Scolopacidae; genus Limnodromus; species Limnodromus scolopaceus. Next base: position 134,130,276 of record JAOXNO010000001.1, read on the forward strand.
GCATAGCATGGAAGGAGCTGTTCCATGCCAGCCCTGGTCCAAGTCCTCTCTCTTGTAGGACACAAACGGGTTGAGGTGCTACCAATGAAAGCTGTTTCACAGAATACTTTTCCCTGCATTATTGTCCCCCCTGTTTGGCAATTGACTGGCAATTCTGACGTGGTAAGTTTACATGATGCTAGACCAGGCATGAACTGTAGTCTGCTTAGAGTCTGTTTGTGCTGTTCTCTTTCTTCATGAGGTTTCAATCCCAAATTACCCTTATAGAGGCCTTTCTATTTCCCCTGCTCAGTTAGTTCATTGTTCAGGGTTACATTTAGAAGCAAATGCCATGTTTTTGTGACAGTACAGGTGAAAGGGACATTGCTGTATTGATTGAAAGTCCATCTAAAGAAGTACTATAAATGGTGATGGGCATTTAATCAATCGTTTAGATCCAAAGAATACATTCTACTTACCAAAGAAAGCGGGAAAAGCCTCTAACCATAGCTTTTCCTTATTCCAGATGAAATTACTCTGGTGATTAAAAGAAGCTGCTATTAAATTCTCTGCAGTTCACAGATTAAAGCAGGTCTTGGTGAAGAAGGATTGAGTTCAGAGCATGGTTGTACAGATTGATTGAATATGATAAAGGAATACCTTAGTGTAATAAGGAACAGTTTTGTACTTACTAAGAATTCATGTGATCCTTACTTGCAACTTGCTATCTGTATGTGTGTACATGCACAGTACCGTAGGTAGGCATTTTAGATTAATGTACCTTTCACAAATGCATGTAGAAATTCTAAAAGTGCTAGTCAGGCTCAGCGTGCCTGAAGCATATGAAAACCATAAGTAAATGCTTTCTTCATCCCATCAGCTTTGATGTATAGTGTCCAGAGGAAGTGGCAGGAGGAATGTGATGGCCAGTTGCAGGAGAGATTTCTCAGACATTTTAATGACTATGTGCATATCTCAAGAGATACATTTTCACTTCATAAAGCAAATAGTACTTATCTGGACCTCCCATGGGCTAGAGTTTAGAGAAATAGCCACTACACAGAGATTGTAAATGTTACCACTGGAATCACTCAGTCTGTAACACAGATGATGAATTTTGAATTAATCAATATTCACAATGTAAAGAACATTAAAAATCCAGTATAGAGATAAGAAATACTGCTGCTGCAGTTTTCAAAAAGTTGAGAAGTCACTTTTGCTTTCACTATTAAAAATAAAAGACAGATGGGAACAAAGTTCCTTTCCCAGAGCAGGGAATGCTGTTACCCCTTAATCTTCTCTTTAAAGTGATTAAATAAAATAATGTGGTCTTTTTTCTAAGACGTGTTTCCCAGTTGTGTTTCTCCTCTGTGAACCCCCTTCACTCTTACAGCATCTTTTCTGAGCAGTAGGTATCATGACTGGGTACAGCAATTCAGTAGTAATACCACTGTCAACCAGGTATGGATTACGTCCAAAGTAGACTGGGTAATTATGACGGAAATGATATGGACTTTAAAAATCTATGGAATTTGCAGGATGCATGCTTAAGAAATTTGCAATATAAGTTAGAAAAGATGTACTTGTTTTTTTATTTTTTTTTATTTCTATCATCCGACACAAACTCGTGCTCATAAATCCATATTATGATGCCACTGCTGGTAAATTCTGCATATGGTGCATATGATGAGGATTGTGCTGCATATATGATCTTTTCCTTTTCTACATTCC
>JAOXNO010000001.1:134132085-134149743 GCA_028565335.1 Limnodromus scolopaceus
AGCCCTTATAAAATGTCAAATGCAGCTGATTCTCTGGGAGTACAAAGCAACACATTTTTGTTTAACACACACTGAGAGCATTTAAATAACTTATGAAGTGTACCTGTTAGTCATATTTTAAATTTATGTAAATCCCTTTAATTCTTTCCAGGTTTCCTTTTTTAAATCAGTGAAAGAATAAAATTTGGCATTTGAAAGAAGCTATTATAATGAATAAGGCAGAAAATTCAACTATTCAAATCTAATGATACTTTTATCCTCATTTTTTCTTTTGTAATTTCATGGAAACATAAAATTTCATAATAAGTGACCTTACTGATGTAGTTTCCTCTGGTGGAGGGTAGATAATATTCATAGATAATTTGCAAAGTAATTACGGACCTCTTGGGTTGGCTGTCAAAAGAGAGTAACTCTTTTCTTTCGCCTTCAGTTCCTTAGTATTTCTTATTCTGTATGAACTTCATACAGGTAAAAAGCATACAGGGCAATCAACAGAGATACCACTAGGAGATATTTACTTTGCTAGCCAAAATAGGCCACCAGCTTTCCACCCCATTACGTTAGTAAATACCTCTACAACAATCTACTCCTACCCAGAGAAAAATGGGAAGAACATAGAGTAAGAGCTAACAGCGGTAGATAACAGTGGAAACTTATTTCAGCAGGTGTGAGTCAGAAATTTTAAGTGTATGTCATTTTTGTAGCCATTTTTTCAGATAAATTAGAACATAATGCTTAAAAGAAGCTTTGTGATATTTACCGCTATTCACCCTGGGGCAGCTTTGCAAGAATGAGTCAGACTCTACTTCTTCTTATGCACTAAGCAAAATTATTTCCTGAAGGTACTTTGATTGGCTCTAGACCTGAAAGGCTTTGCAAAGAAAAGCTGGTGGAGTGGACGTGATTTTGAGTTAGCAGTAGGATGCAGAAGGAAATCACCTAACTTGATTTTCAGATTGCTGATTTTTTTAGAATACTGCAACAAATACATATTTTTAGATATGAATTGCCAAGACAGAAAAAACACCCCACAAAACATATTATGTGGTGCTGTTTTTTTCCACAGAACAGAATTTTTGAATAGTGACATGAGGTATAAACCAAGCAGGATGACACTTCCAGAAATTAATTCAGGTAAACCAAATCTAATATAGACATTAGCAAATAAATATGAATCCAGCAAGGCTCTACTCAACAAATTAATAACTTGACAGCTAGTGCAAAATTCTAGAAAGCAAGAAATACTACATAGTATACACTGATCATGTCACAAAAGAGGATTTCTTTCAGGCTAAAATACTAAATACATCATCAGCTAAACTGAACTCTAGTATCATCTCATCCGCTAAATTACAATCACTAGATAGGGATAAATTTCTTTAATATTTGCATTTGAATAATGATGATCACATTCAAAATAATCTGTGAGCCAATGGAAGGACCTAGTCCCTTTGGAGTTAATGTTACTAACTTCAACAGATACAGAATATTATCCTCCCTTTTAAGAAAATGGATCTTAATTTATGGCAAGGCTTCCTTATCAGAAAATAGTAAGCTGAATAAGTTTTTTATCACTGGGTATTTCAATACAATCCACAAACCTCATGTGTCAACTTCCACCCCACTTCTCCAGCCCTTCTTCTGGACATCTATAGCTTCATTTATCCTTTTCTTATTTTTACTTCCTTTCCCTCTATTTTTTTAAATCTCTCTGACCCACTCTGTTTCCTTATATTAATCATTCACTTAGGCTTCAGATAACTACACAAACTAACCACAAAGAGCCCCAACATGACTAATTCCTAGGATGGACTACATCATGGTATAAAACTGGTGGATTAATTTGCAATTTTTCCACCATTCTTCCTAAGTCATGTTTTCTTTTCCCCTTATGTTCTTTTCTAACCTGAGGTACTGTGATATTTACTACTTATTTTTCAGAGAAAACTCTGCTATTCATTTTTTCTCTCCTCCGGTCCTTAGCATTAATATTGGTAATTCACTTTCAATTGTATGTATGATGACTTTTCCTGGCCTGAAAGTTTTTAGGTGGAGACATTTCTTATTCACAAAATGAAAAAATGCAGAATAACCAGAGCTCTCAGATCAGTAGAAATCTTTAAAGCTTCTGCTTGTATCTATGCCTTAAGTATTCTTTAGTAGCCTTTGCAAGTGCTTATGTTTTTGGCTATAACGCAGCAAGGACAGAATAAAGATTGAATGGGAAAATACGGGAAAAAGAAATCCTTTTGAAAAATGCATTTGATCTGGATGTTATATATATATATATATAACCGTCAGCATTGAACAGTATGCAACAGGATGCAGGGATGTTGACTTTAAGATTCATCCAAATCAGTAGAACACCTTTGTCTTTGCCAGCTTTGCACTTTCTGAAGTGTCTGAAGTAGATGATTGATCTACACCGCAGACACTTGAGAGCGAAGAAGCTGAACACCCGTTTAGATACTGTGGTGAATAGCGAGGGGTATCCAAGAATTCCATTGACTCTTCTGAATGAGTTTCATGCCAATCTGACAAGGTATTTCAAATTTTATTAGAAGATAAAAATGAAAGCTTGATGTTGACACAAGAAATAATTTACTTAGAACAGGGTTCTCTTAGCATCTGAAGAGGATTAAATGTGAACTTGATTTTTAAAGCGGAACCTATAAAAGTTCAGGAGTCTACAAAAAATAGTCATTGTCACCTCAAATATGAAGTCTTAGAAAATGCAAACAACTTGATGACAGGGTGGAATGTTTTTTTGGTGCAAGCTCAACAAGCCACCTATTTGTTCCACCTTCCTGCAGCTAGAGTCTCTGACACACACATTTTGTTAACAATCTTTTGTATAAACCATATGGGAACAGTGTATCTGAAATGAAAATATCAGTCATAATTATGTGCATTTCATCCTTTAAAATGATGCAGGAAGTCCATTAAAATCTATTCTCTTTCACTAACATAATAGATTCATTGCCTGTGACAGTCAATTACATTGTTTTTGAGCCATCATTCAAGATGTTCCTTGTGAGGGGCTGCACTCTGTTATTTCTACTCCATATCTGTCTCTGAAATTTATAAAAGTGAAAGAACTCAGGAACTTATACAAATTTTTATTTTCTTGAAGAGAAAGTAGGACATGTAACACAGATATTTCACACCCACTATCTATTTGGTGGTCTAGCCAGTAAGTCTTTCCATGAAACAAGGCCTTATTCAATACAAATAAGAGAACTTGTTCCTAAGATGGCTTCATTCTTCATATTAAGTACGATGTCATCCAATAACCATGGACACTCAAACAAAATTGTCGTTAAGACTTGTAAGAAAGACACTTTGGTCAAAACTTCCTGAATGCAAATATTAGTATGGAAAAAGATAAAACCCAGGTCTTAATTATGATTTTTGTTGTGGTTTTTTTTTGGTTTTGTAATTTGATTTTTCAATTTATTTTTTTTTTAAACAGAAGACTTAAAAAGTTATTGAAAGCCAATGCGTGATTCCTTCTATCTGTAGTTAAGTCCATTCATCAGCTCTTGTTGCAAAGAGAATCACAGATGCACGCCTATGAGAGAAAAGGCAATTTTGTCCTTTTGGCAATATTCTGTGGAGAGAGAAAATAAATGTAAAGAAAAATCACTGTACTTCATGTACTCCATTTCAGGTACTTACAGTTCTATTTCTCTTATATTTAATGCCAGCTTACATAATTTTTTTTCTGGCCAAAGTTTAAATCCCACAGGCCGTCATATTTCTTTTGAGACAGAGACAACACATAAATAAAATCCCATGGTACAGCCTTGTAACTCAATTCTTTCTTTCTCTACTCTGTTACCTTATTGGCTGTTATAGTAATCCATAAACTTATATACCATTGTTTTAATAATGCAAAAGATTTACTTTGTAGCTAACCTATTAATATACATCATCAGTTGGTTTTCAAGAACATGACTAATACATCAACAATAGTGGGTTTTATAACCTTGTCATTCACAGTGAGCCAATATTCAAAGAAACTTGACTTGCCAGAGGCCCACCTCTACAGTAATGATTAAGGGCTTTCAAAATCCTGAGTGGCTGTCAGTATATAGAAATTACTGCTGCAGAAGATCAGAGGGAAAAAAAAAGCATACAGGCATGCTTTTTTTCAAATAACTGGATATCTCCATGATCAATTGTAATGCCACATTGTCAAAGTACAGGTAAACAAATATGCTCCAAGGTATAGATTAGTGAACAGAGAACCATAAAGGAATTCTTTACTCGTGGACTCCATTAAGTGCTTAGGTAGTTTCTTCTGAAGTGAGGTGTGTCTGAGTGTGTCCTTCTTTGCAACATCATGTGTTGGACAATCCCAGGGCACATGATACACAACACGCCAGAACATGATTGGGATGCAATACTTGTCATTCTTAGAGAAACAAGGTATTTTCTATGGTTTTCTTCAATGTTTGAAACTCATATTTGTTTTCTGCTAACGTCAAAAAGGTGCTCTGAAGTAAGGAAAGATGATTCTGAAGCAGGACCACAATATTGTTATTTCCTGTAGAATCTAGGATTTGTGAGCAAAGTTAGACCCTACTGTATTCCCATCCACCTGCAAACCTAGAGAGCCACCCTGCGTTAGATGTGTTACCGATGCTGAGATATGAGATAAAAACAAATATGAGTGGGAGTGACTGTACTTTTAGAAACACAATCTAGAAAGAGCTACTCCTTACAGGTGAAAAAAAATGAGCTTTTGCAGAATGTCATTCATCATTTTCATATGATAAGATTTCGCATTTTGTCAGGAATACAAGTGAGTAATGAGTATTTTGGTTCTCGTCCTGGTTTCAGCTGGGATAGAGTTAATTTTCTTTCTAGTGGCTGCTCTGTTTTGGATTGAGTATGAATATAATTTCAATAGCACATATTGTTTTAGTTGTTGCTAAGTAATGTTTACATTAGTCAAGGGCTTTTTCAGCTTCCCATAGAAGTTGAGAGGGAGCACAGACAGGAGAAGTTGACAAAAGGAATATTCCATACCATAGATGTCATGCTCAGTATATATATTGGAGTTGGCCGCATCATTTTGTATATTCTTCTATTATTATTATTTCCTTTTCATTACTGTTCCATTAAATTATCTTTATCTCAACCCATTGTTTTTTTTTTCCCTTTCCCCTCCTTTTCTCCCTCTTCTCTCTGCCCTGATGGGGAGGAAGGGGGAAGTGAGTGAGTGGCTGCATGGTCCTAGTTGCTGTCTGGGGTTGAATCATGACAGTTCTGTAACTAAATGGAGAAAATTGATTGGGAAGGGATGGAAAAAACAAATTGTTCAAAAAGAAGATTAAGTTTGATGAGATACAAAAGTTGTAAAACCATTATTACCGGGTTTGAACCCTCTCTCTTTATTTAACTTAAAATAATTATTTAACTTGAAATATCCTTAATTTAACTTAAAATAGACACTTTCAAAAGAAGAATGTCACTTTCAAATAGAAAATTGAAAGAAGACATTGTAGAATTTGGATTTGTTTTATATAAAGGCATCTTCCCAAGGAGAATTCCCTGCAACGTTTAACAACAGGCACACTATTAACAGATGACTAGTATATTCCATTTCCCTCCTGGGGTACCTACAGCCTTTTTCTCATCACATGACAAGAAGTGGTAAAATTAATCTTTTTATGTTCCTACAAATCAATCTTCAGTGGTGGAAAGAGAATTAAACACATCAAATCCACAAAATTTGTGGTGTTTTGCCCTGTGACTTGATTATCCTGCAGCAATGCCATTGTGATAGACACAAGCTGACGAGGCACAAAGACAGATTTCCATATGGGAATATACTGTTTCATTCGTTTGAAGGAAAGACATTACTTAAAGGCACAGTAAGCAAAGGGATTTTTCCACACTGCAGGTAGTCAGGAGAGGGAAAGGAAGGAGATGTAAGGTTTTTTGCAGAAGCAGTTTGTAACGATAATGACTTTCTAGAAGCCAATGTGCCGATACTGAGGCTGACTATTTAGGAAACCTAGCACTATAACCCATGGCTTTGAAAATATAAATTGCAATCTATCTCTCTGTACTCTCTAGAAATTGAAGGCAGTGGGAAATCTCAGCAACTGATGTGAAATAAATATCTTCTAGAGGATTGGAAGATATAGAAGAAAAGTGATGAAGCTACTTAAAATTTAAAACGTAGGTATTTTACTGTATTTTTAAAAGATAGCAGGAGAGGATAATCTTGTTCAAGGAGACAACTTGCTCGGAGCTGAATCTTCAAAATAACAGCTTTGTTTTTCTGCCTTATCATGCACCATCTCATCTCTAAGCAATACAAAATCTGAGATGGGCTTATAATATGTTAAAAGTAAAAAGGCATCATGAAAAGTTTCCCCTAGCAACAGGGATATAACATTTAAAAGCTGTCATACCTGAAAACACTGTGACAAAAACATGGGGTGTTGAATCTGAAGTTATTACATAAAACTTTGTTTTATCTCCAGGTGTAACCAGCTCATGAGCAGAAGGCAGCTGCTCAGTTATCTGCTGCCATGTCTTCGTTCCACCACCCCACTGCAGCAATGTGATAGCTGCTCATGCTTGAAAATTCCTACGATATAGTACTAAGCATGTGTATCATTGTAACCAGGACAACACTATGGTTGCTAGGGGAATTAAAAGAAAGCAAAAAAACAAACACCAAACTTGGAGTCAACAGAAAAGTTCCCTGCAAAATTAGATACAGAAAGGGGTGATGGACCGTGTTGTACATATTCTTTAATTCTTCATTATTTATCCTGCAGTGTTATTCACAGGACAAGGCAAAAATCAACAAAGCAAAAACCCCCACCAGCTCACCTCCGTTCAGTGTTTCACATGTGTCTTAGAAGTACACATATCACATAATTCATCATCCCAGCTGTTTCAAACCTCCTAGATTCACAACACAGTTTTGAGTCGTTAAAGTCTTATACTGAGTAAAATGACAGTATGAGAACACCATAGGAAATATTGCTTTGAGAGATCTTAGTCTCCCTTGGGTGCATTTCTGTTAATGTTTTCGGTTGGACCAGATGGGCTCTTCAGAAGAAAATCTCTCAGTTGTCTCCACTGACCATGCTTTAGTTCACATGATGGAGTAGTCTCCACAGACCTGAGTTCTTTCGGATGAATTTGGTTGGGAACATGCACCCCATACCTAACACTCTTCAGACACCAGCATGAGTTCAGTTCATGGGACCAAACGAAATCAAATGTGAAATAAAATCTCCTGACTTGCCTCCATTGTAGACGGGACATCCTCGGCAACAACTGCTTTTCTTTATAGATTTCTCCTCTTGGTGTCCTCTACTTGCTGATGTAGCTAAACTCTAGACAATTTTGACATCAGTAGTATTTCAGAGAGCATACTCTTTAATGCTGTTGTGATTTAACCCCAGACTAGGTTCGGTTAACCCAACTAGGACCATGCAGCCTACTTGCATTGTAGTAAAATCCTGCATCAACCAGCTTATTAAAAAAAAAGTTACTAAACCCGTATCTATCACCTCTCCCTTCTGTGGCCTATGATGAAGCTATGTGACAGTAACTATCAGCACCATAACATTAAAAATTTTGCAAAGGTGCAGCATTGCTTGAGCTTTAGTGTGACAGAGACAATCTCCAGATGGAAAAACCCATGATTTTTAAAATCAACCAAAAGAGAATGAAGATATCAAAGAGCAGAGACAATAAGGTACCCAGATAAATATATATTTTTTATTATTTCTTGTAGAAATGCTATGTAAAAGAATTATGACTTTTTGCCCTTTGTGATCTCACTTGAAATATATGTAATTAAACTTTAACCCGGTGGACTTTTACCTTAGAAAGTCCTCCTCCTATTCTTTTAATTCCACAAACGATCCCAAGACATAAAATCAAAGAAAATTTTGATAATATTTATTTTGAGAAGCAGAAAGTTCAAAATGAAAATGGCTACTTCCTATGTGGGTTTCCATTTCAATAGAAAGTACTTTCTATTATATGTTAGACAGAATTCTTTTGGATTGGCTGCTGTTGTAATGTGGATTTTTCATTAAATCTTAAGTTATTTACTCAGAGGGGAATGGCAATCTGGCTGCTGTCCAGTGATGGAGAAATAATATTCAAACAATCAAATACCACAGAGATGCATCTGGTCTAAGAATAAAACAGAGAGGCTGGGGAAAAAAAATAAAGCATCAGTCTCCTCACAAGACAGGGGCCTAAATTGAGGAAGTTCTAGCCTAAACAGGTGTGCATGACAGAGGTTATCACCACAGATGGGCGGATTTCTTACTGAGTAATTCAGTTCAAAAGCTCCAGATTTTTTTAACAATGGGAGGAGTGTGTGCGTGTACATAAGAAAAGAAATCTCAAAATCAAAGACTAAAAACTATTTTAGTTTTCTACTTAGCTAATGGGAGCACTTCAGGCCATTTGGAAAGGAAATTCAAATGAAATGTTTCTCTGTTAATGGTATGGGACCTCGTATGTCAGCTGCAATCGGTTTGAAAAGCTCTCTTAACTTCATGGGGGTTCGCTGAGCAACTGTCTAGGAATAACATATTTTTCTGGCTTCGTTCTTGTAGAAGTACACTTAGAGGTACAGGAAAGGAACAGGGGATGTCTGTCAAAATACTTTGTCTCAGAGATCCTATTTACACTTTTATATCTTTTATGATGGGATGTTCTTCAGTGCAGCGTGCAAGACATGAAAGGTCTCCTGCATTGGTAGGGTCAATGAAATAATTTTAGAATCCATTCAAAACTGAGTGCTTCATGAAAATTAACCCTGGGAAGTAATTGGTAATCAGCAGTAAAAATGCAGTATTGGAGCACAGCATAAAGACACTTGCTCACAGAAACTTGAAAGATTTTTTATTGTGAGGAATACAATTTACCCGTTACTGCAAGAGACTTATGGGTGAAAAAAAGCAGCATTTCACCCTTTCACCCTACAGTTTGCTTGGAAAGAGGACTGATGGGACAAAAATGTTGACTTACGTCATAGACATTGTAACATAGGTTCTTTTTGCCTTGCAGCTGAACTGAACGCAGGCTCACAAATCAGTCTGCTTCAGAACTGGCCAACAAGAAGAAACGCTAAACAAAGTGACTGTGGCCATCTCCTTCTCCTCGATTCAACCATGTGTTTCATTTGCTTACAAGATGGAGTCTGTTTCAATTTCATACAAGGCCAGTGAACCTCATTCATTTATGCAAAAGTGGAGCTGTCTGTGGATCTCATCATGATGTGGGAAAACTGAGCTGAAGAGAGACAGGGCTGCTACCTTGCCTGACATTTCATGTAATGAACATCCAATTATGGGTTTAGGGGATTAAATATGGGGAAGATGTGAAGGTGACTTTACAAGTGCTTACACTGAAAGGAGTGCAAACAGTGGTCAATTCTAAACCAGAGTTAATACTCTCCACTCTTCCCTGGTCCAGCCTTTTCCAACCTTGGGATGCCAATAGCATGTAGAGGTGCTGAGAAGCATCAAAGGATTTTATTTTTCAGTCAAGTTCAGGAATTGTGTCTCTGTTCACTTTGACTCGAGGATGATGCCATAAAATGTGAGCTGTTCTACTTTATTTTAAAAATACCTCACATGCTCAAGTAACGTAGAGTTCTTTTTTTATTGTTCAAGAGTAATGAGTTGTCAGCTTCCTCCCCATTCTGAAGAGAATGAGATACATACATCATCTTTCAAAAGAAGCAGTGCTGCTGTGACATTTAGAAAATGTTGTTCTAGCATATGTGTATGTATTTTCAAAGGGATTACAATTTATGAAGTAAGGTTGCTTAAGCAATATGAACAAAGCTCTTTTCTTTATGTGTGCTTTATACAGCAACTATGATGCATCTAAAGGCTGTACTTCATTTCACTATAATGGGCAGATCACAGAAAGGATAGTCTGTTTTCACCACCGGCGCTGGCTGGAGTTACTTTTCCCAGTCACACGGAGGAGCACTGTACCTCAGTGCTGAAAGGTTGTCTTAAAATGTTGGCATAGAGCCATGGCATGGAGAGCAGACTCGTTGCAGGGTGAGTGCATGGGGAGAGTATTTGGAAACTGCAAGGAGAGGACTGTGAACTTCTCACATACAGTGGGACAAAGTCTAAATGCCTTGTTGCACAGCAGTATGTAAGGCAGGGGGATATAAGGGACAGCAAGGGCCCAACAAAGAGACTGGAAGGACCCATTTTTGAGCAATGACTCTGATGGCCCCTGACCCACCCACCAGGGGCAATGGGGACAGCTGCAAGCCAGAGGAGCAGTGCTTTTGGTGGGGCAGCTCTGGAAGGAGACAATGACTTTAAGAGATAATTAACTTTCCTCCAGCTCGAGGATGATGAAAGAACACCTCTGTGCTTGCCAGGCTGATGCACTCACTGTAGGCTTGAATTTTGACCCAATTCGCTGTGCAGCAAATGACATTACATTTCAAGCAGTTGCTTTGCATCATGTGCTTAAATTCCTCTCTGCCAAACTCAGAACTGAAGGATAGGGCTGGAAATTGCTCTCCTCCCACACAGGGTCCAGTGCAGTGCCTGACACGCAGTTTTCTTCTCCTTGTACCTGCAGAACAAAGCTGCTTAAAAACGTAAAATGACACCCCCTGCACACGCTCTGTACACATATCTCACCATTAAATGATGCAAATAAACCTATATGTTTACATTGCAAATATAGCTGAACTGGTAGGGCAATAGGGAATTAATTGAAGAACTTACTCGACAATGAAGACCCTTATGAAAAGGAACTCAACCATTAAATTACTTGCAAAAGAGAACAGAAATGGTGATTGGAGCCCTACTGAAAATAAAGGCCAAATGAGATGGAGTAAATAATTCCCAGGATTTATGTACAGCACCTTATACTCCAGATTTTCTTGCGTAACTAAACCAACTTAAAGGGAAAAAGAATTACAAAAGGGAATAATGTGCTAAAAAAAAAAAAAAAAAAGAGAGAAAAAGATATAAATGTCTCTGAGGAAGATAAAAGCAGGAATGACAGCAGCAAACCAAACAGCATTTCTCATGGCTATTGCTACTTAAATACCTGACAGCTCGAATATATCACACCTTATCTCCAAACCTAAAATTTTTCCTCTCCTCCGTACAGATAAATTTTACTATCTGCCATTTCATGGGAGAAGAAACTAGGGTGAAGCTGTGTTGTCCAGTGTTTCCCACTTCTTTGGATGTGAGCCCTTAAGAAATTACGAGCATCTTGACTATCTAGAAAAGGTGCTTAGATCACACTACCCTGCTTTGAGAATGGAGAGGAGTGAATTAAGAATGGGAAAAATCCTTCTGCATTTACATACTCTTGTTTAGGAAGGACTATGGGACTGATGTGGTTGTCTGGTTCAGGGCTGATGCAGGATGCGGAGTCTGTGCTTCCACTGTCCTGCTTCTTTGCAGGGTACCACAATCTGCTCCTGGCTTGAAGGAGGGATGGCTGCATATAAATGTAGTTGGAATAGCCAAACATCCTTGCAGAGAAAGGGGAAAAGCTCCTCTGAAGTCGCAAAAAGAAGAGGTTTGCAGATTGTTGATCTTCATTCACCTTTTCTGGGCACTTGCAGTACAAACACCTGGAAACAGGGAAAGATGAGGAAAGAAATTTTGTCTATTCTGAATATCACAAAATAAGCTGCTTGGGGACAAAGACAAAAGAAAAACAGTTTTTGTCGCTCATGTTTGAACATTAGAAATATACAATACTTAGTAAGGTAGTCAGAATGTCGGGGTTTGCCTGGGGCTTTCATTAAAACATTGCTTGAGGGAAGGATGAACAAGACGAATAATTAACACGTCTACATGTTGCTTTGGTTTGAGAGCATTGCTCTACATAATAGATGTTTGACAGCATGAATCCAGTCAGATATTCAGAATGCAAGTATTGCCACTTGGCAGAAATGGGCTTATTTGCTGGAGCTGGCTTAGCTTACAAATACTAGGAATATTTGTTTGCAGAAAAAAAAATAGAAAAAAACCACATGAGGCTCAGTTGGTACTCCATGTGCTGGTGATTTATTACCTGGGACTAGACACACACATACATATACCTACATATCTTTCTGAATAATGTTATAGGAAAAGTTGTCAGAAACCCAATTCCTTGTACAGAGATTCTGGAGCTATTTTTTGACCATGTTTATGCTAAAGTTTGTTCTGTGCTAGACCTTTCCAACATACGGGGTTACTGCCTGATATTTCTTCTTAAGACAAAGGCTCTGACAGGAGGCTGGAGGCGCCCTGCCTATAGCAGGAGCATTGGAACTTGATGATCTTTAAGGTCTCTTCCAACCCAAACCATTCTATGATTCTATGATGAGAAATGAGATCAAAGAGGAGCATCTGAATCTCTATTCACTAAATAGGTGAGAAAATAAAACCTGGCATACTGAACCGGACTAACATATGTCTTTTCCCTGAAGGTTTCCAAAGATATGTTGGGAGTGACAGGTATAAGCCTTCCAGTCGGTGGTAGTTTAGGGACTTGGGACAAAGATTTTACCTCATGTTCAGTGGTACCTTGGTGACCCTATCTATCCCGAATTTGACCAATCCCTTTTAAAACTCACTTATTCTATTGGCTTCTCAAATATCCTGTGGCAATGATTTCCACAGATTTCTCTTTACACACTGTGAAAACACAATTCCTCTTTGTCATCTTACTGCCTAGTCAGTCACAAGCTCTCCACTGGTTTTTGTTTTATGACTTCTGCAAGTTTCTCATGTTATAGATTGCTGTCACTGTAAGTTTCATTCCATTCATCTTTTTTCCAAGCTAATGAGCTAGTCTTGCTTAGTTTGTCCTCCTAGTGGAAGCTGCCATGTTCCTCTCATCACACCTGTTGTACACAAGTTATCCTCTGTAGCTCCCAGGGCACTTCCCAGAAGTGAAGCAGAACTACACACGTGCCATTCAGGATGTGGGAGCACGATGCAGGTAGTGTATAATGATGTAATGATACTTTTCGCTTTTGCTATTATTTCTATCAAGCCCCAAAATCTGTCTTTTCGTCACTGACCATATATCAGTGCCCTGAAGGGACCACTAGCCCTGACTGTCCCTGCTCATCCCCTCCCCAGGTCTCCCCTCATGATGCCCACGGCCCAGGACCCCATTTCATCCTCTCTCCAGTCTTCCCTTGTCATTCCCACAGGGAACAGATCTGAAAGCTGATTCTTTTTGAGACTATCTGCAATTACTCCAAGAACTCTTTCCTAGAGTGCTAGTATCCAACTTAGTAACCATGATTGCACTTAGAGTTATTCCCTCTACCCTCTGTGCATTATTCTGCCTGGATCTTCAATAATTTGCCAGGTCTTAAATTGTTTTTTCCAAGTCTTTTTGGTCAAATCATAAACATTTGCCTTTTTTAGCAACCCAAGGCATTCACAACTTCATTGCTTCTCTTGCAGTTCTGCAGTCAGTTATAAACATAAACTGAATAATTTTGTACCAGCCACCATCTCCAACACCTCATTGGCTTTTCCCTTTCCTGATCCTGTCTTATTCTTTCTGAAAGAAAGGAGCTATACAGGTATGTCAACTGTCCTGTGGAGCAAGAAAAGTTTGTTAATATTAAGAAAAAGTATTAAAATTAGATCTGAGATGCTCCATTTTTTGACTGAGAATTACTTAAAAATAACTCAATACCAGAGCAACTTCATCTAAACCTTGGAAAACATTCCCCTCCCTCCAGCATTTAAAGGCTGTTACTCAAAGTTACTCCTCACCTTTCTGTGCACAAGACTTGTAGAAACTAAATTACTCCAGCTGAGTAAGAATGGACAATAATACCATATAAAAAGTCCATTGGAAACAAAACCCTTTTACGGCACACACAACAGGAAATTGGGTCTATGCATTCAAGAGGGAGATAACACCCTCTGATTGCTTATACAGAGGAGAAGTTATTCTAAATGAGCCACCATTTTCTATTTGAAGAAACCAAATTATGTCCAAGAGGAACTGTTACTCATTTTGTATATAAATACATATATATGTAGAAACACATGCATATAGATAAGTGGCCAAAAGCAGCTTGAAAGGGTTTTTCCAAGGGTTTTAAAGAGTTGAATTTGTATTCTTGCACCACCACTCCAGCTCTGAAGCATAGCATGGAGCAGAAACACTGAATGGAGCAGTGATTCAAGAAGCCAAAGATACAAACCATGGGAAAAAAAATATTTATGTCATACAAGCCGTTAGTTTTTAGGGTAGGAGATCTAGGAAAGCCTAAGATGAAAATAAGGCCTCTTCTTTTTGGTTTAGCTCCAAGATGTTAGGGTGGATGAACAAAACAAGTATCTTGCCTAACAGGTATGGAACCCAGCAACCTCATCTGACCATTTCTTGAAATATAAAGGTAAAAACAAAACCAAAGGTAATGACATTAGAGTAAGACTAAACTATGTTGAAAATCAAACAAAAAATGAAGCAGGAACAGAAGCCTAAGTGAAAGGAGTGGTAAAATGGAGAAGAGAGGGGGCAAAGGTCAGTTTTCAGGTGAAAATTTAGTCTATAACAGTAAGGCTAGGCTGGATCTTTGAATGATACATTTCCTTGTGTACAGACTGTCCTAAGTGCAGTGTAAAATTAAGACAGGAAGGGGAGAGTAGGGGTCATTTTGTTACTGGGTCCTCCTCTCTGGTGTCTGCTGGAGAAATAGCAAAAGGAAGAATTAGCTGAGTCCCCATAGTGACTCTTCAAACCCTGCCAATTGGCTAAAGAGACTGTATGGCACAAACTGAAAATCTGTGTTGGGATGGGTTAAATCAAAATGGCCAAAGTAGACCTGAAGGGTATTTTCACCTATCTTGTCCTTCACTGCTTGCAGTATTCCCATATCAACTTTGCTGATTCATCTCCTAATACAAAATAATATCCGTTCTAACCTAGAAAAGATGCAAATTATATACAAAACGATAAAGGAGTGAGAGGTTAACAGACATAAATATCATACCTTTTGGTTAGACTTTTGCCTCTAAAGTCACATCGATGCTTTAAACATGACTTTTTTTGTTTAAAAAATCCATGAAAACCTGCCACAAGAAAATATAGCTTGCAAGATTTTCTAGGTTTGCACAGATACTTGTGTCTGTATGCCCCTCTACCCGCCCAGCTGCCCTGCAATCCTTGTTGGGCTGGCTGCCCCTCAGAGTGACGAACAGCTGGCTGATGGCTTCTGTCACTTTGTAGGGCCACAACTCCAGGACCGTGTCCTCTGCTCAGCTGGGGATGCAACACCTTCCTCTTAATTTGGTTAAAATAGGCAGTGGCTTAATCATAGAATCATAGAATCATAGAATGGTTCGGGTTGGAAGGGACCTTAAAGATCTTCTAGTTCCAACCCCCCTGCCATGGGCAGGAATACCTCCCACTAGACCAGGTTGCTCAAAGCCCCATCCAGCCTGGCCTTGAACACTTCTAGAGATGGGCCATCCACAACTTCTCTGGGCAATTTGTTCCAGTGCCTCATCACCCTCACAGTAAAGAATTTCTTCCTGATATCTAATCTAAATCTTCCCTCTTTCAGTTCAAAACTGTTACCCCTTGTCCTATCACTACACTCCCTGATAAAGAGTCCCTCCCCATCTCTCCTGTAGGCCCCCTTCAGGTACTGGAAGGTCGTTATAAGGTCTTCCTGGAGCCTTCGCTTTTCCAGTCTGAACAACCCCAACTCTCTCAGCCTGTCTTCATAGGAGAGGTGCTCCAGTCTTCTGATCGTTTTCGTGGCCCTCCGCTGGACTAGTTCCAACAGGTCCATGTCCTTCCTGTGCTGAGGGCTCCAAAGCTGTATGCAGTACTCCAGGTGAGGTCTCAGAAGAACAGAGTAGAGGGGCAGAATCACCTCCCTCAACCTGCTGGCCATGCTTCTTTTGATGCAGTCCAGGATGTGGTTGGCTTTCTGGGCTGCCAGTGCACATTGCCAGCTCATGTTGAGCTTCTCATCCACCAACACCCCCAGGTCCTTCTCCTTAGGGCTGCTCTCAATCCATTCTCCGTGTCTAATGTCACTGGATAGAAGAGGCCAACCGGAAGGCATCCTAAATGACTAGAAAACGGGTGTTTTGGGCCATTCAGCTTTGCAAGCTCTGTAGCCCTGGAGTAGCTGGGTGCAGGTAAATTAGTGTTTTAGTTCAAATCAGTCAAAGTGAATTCATTGTTTTTCCCCCTGTCCTGGCCACTAATTTGCACTGTAGCATCATCTTGGTGCAAGCAGAGTAGTGGTTTCATTTTTGGATGAAACAAAACGGGAAGATGCACTCAGGAGGTCATCCATTGCACTACCTGCTGAAGAGAGGTACATCAGATCACAGGGGAGACTAGAGCTCACCCAAAGTAAAAGACCCCCAAACCTTTACAGTGGCAACTTCAGGTCCTTAACACCAAAGCACCTTCTGGCTTTCCTGATGGGTTTCTGCTGGGCCACACTACTTGCTAGTGAAAACACAGTTACTGCAGTTCAAACCACCCAGGGACTAAGCTGCCCAGCTGCCAGTCCAGTTAGCCTAGAATATGGAGAAAAATAAGGTTAAAATGCAATACTTTTCTTCTCAGTTGGGCCTCCAGGCAACAGAGAAAAATTAGGATAGGAAAGCTTGAAAACAGATGTTCTTCAGCCCCTCATTTATACCATTTATAGAGTCCTGTTTACTCCTAATAGCACTGCTCATGCACGTCAACTTACTGTAAGCAATTAAATCATAATATGTATTTTAAATTAAATCGAGCCATGACAATCATTCCTTTCGGTATCCAGTGCTAATCACCTCTTAGAGACTTTACACTGCCAATGGATGGAAAATATGTGTGTAATTTTGATAACAGTTTTGCTGACGAAGTCATTTAACTGATGGCAGTGAAATCTAAGATTGGAAGCAAACCATGCCAGACAAAATAATTATTGCATGCTATATTTCCCCCAAAGGCCACCTGCATTATTTATATGATCTATTAAACCATGCATATTTTTAAAGAGCTTAGTTACATTTTCAGAGTGACCTATTCAAATCAAACCAGTATTTTTCTAACTCTGGATTATAAATGTCATATAAAATGTATTTTTATAATTTAAAATGAAAACTATGAATGGCAGTCACCTGAATTGAAAGAAGGGAAACAGAAACACACTGGGACTTAAAGGGCTCTGTTCTGACTTGTCTTGATTAGTCCTGTGTTTGATTTGGATGGTCTGCCTCATTTAAGGTGTACATTTCAGCAGGTTTTTTAGCTTAGTTTTCCTTGATGGCCTTTTAGGCAGTGCGGTTTTGCCACACAATTTTATAGACTCTCATGTGAGAAGTGTTGCTTTGCATTGATATACAGTCCTGCTCACTTAACCCAAGTTTAATTTTACAGCGATGTAGAGTTATTCAATGTAGGGTACTCTGCAGAGGCTTCCTCTGCAAAGACAGTTACTAAGCGGACCGTAATAAAAAGAGAAAGTGAGTATTTAAATCCTGCCACAAGCTTTCACTGGCATTCCTCACAATATTTAAAATGTCTGTCTTCTATTCTCCTTAGAGCATATTCACAGAATCACAGAATCACAGTAGTGGTTGGAAGGGACCTCAGAGATCATCGAGTCCAACCAACAAAAAAAAAAAA
>JAOXNO010000001.1:134149843-134186637 GCA_028565335.1 Limnodromus scolopaceus
TCCATGACCTTCCCAGGCACCGAGGTCAGACTGACAGGCCTGTAGTTGCCTGGATCATCCTTCCGACCCTTCTTGTGCATGGGCGTCACATTTGCGAGGTGCCAGTCTGACTCGACCAATTCTTCCTAGAGTTGCTTCAAATTGGGCTTCTGTTTTTGATCTAAGACAGATTGTTCATGCCATTTCTTTGTCCTGCTGGTGTCTCAGATGTTATTCCCATAGAAACTTCAGCAATAATTCTTCTGTATGCAATAGGTGTAATACTAAATTTTAGTTGCAGCAGATACAGTAACTGCATATGAAAGAGACCTTTTTTGATGATAGTACTTATGTGTCTGCTGTATAGAACTATTAAAATTTGTGGCTGCCATTTTCAAACATCTTTCTCAAACTGATGCATCTAAATCTCATCAATACTATTCTCAGTCTAAATATTTTTTGTTACAGTGGCTTTAATGCAACCCAGAGGTGCTCAGCACTTTCGGAACAAAAGCCCACAGCTAAAGGTGTATTTAAGAATCTTCTGTAAGCATCAGAGACCCTCACTTCCCTTATAGGTTATTTTATACATTATATAGTTAAATAAAAGGAAGGCCTTGAAATACAAGTACAATTCAGTGAATATTGCAGCCAAGCCCAATCTGTCAATATATATAAGAGAATATTTCCATTTTCATGATTTAGATCATCGGACACCGGAAAATTGATATGAGAAAGCAAGCAGAAAATTGTCTGATTAAAAGTGTATGGATCAGGAAAAACAAAGCAAAAAACACTGATCTTCTTAATTTATTTAATTCAACAGAGATTTTTTTTGTAAGGGTGTATGACTCTCTGAAACAGTGTGAGTTTTAAAGAGTTAAATCCAAACAAAATTATTTCAAAACTGAAATAAGCTACGTTGGTACCCTACCTACCACTGAAATCCTGGAACAGACTTACAGGTATTTGTGAACTGAACACGTGGAGGACAACGTTCTCTATGTGGCTGGGGAAACTCAGCACAGCAGTAGTGAACAATGAAGCAGAACCACAGCACTCATGAGTCACTACTGTAAAAATTAAGACATAAAAGTATTTTTTTTTTTAACCAGAGACATTTGCCCTCTACCTCTGAAATTCAAGTGTTTTTGTAGTCTTACACGTTGTCCACATCCAGGCTCATGCCCACTGGAGAGCTCTAAATCTTTCTGTATGGGTTACGATGCCTCTTTGTGATAAAACTGTAACTAAAATTCAAATAACTTTTTGGCTTTGGACCTCTACTTCATGGAAAAAATCAAAACATGTGACAGAGCTGTCCAGGGATATTTTATATTTTACTTTTCCTGTTCAGTCTATTTTATGGATCATTCAGCTTAGCCATACAGTACTCTACCTCATCATCTTTTTAATGGGAATTGGCCGTTAATGTCTTCTTTTAATTTCCTTACTCTTGGGCTAGCTTTTGTTTCATAATAGAAATTATCTGTGACCTGACGGTTATCAACTTTCCCTGATATTTTTGAAGAATTGTAAAAAAAGGTGCAACAGCTTCAAAAGTTTAAAGAAGGACTAGTTTGTCCTTGTACACTATTTGGTTAGCTTTAAAAAGAATTTTAAGGGAAGTTGGAGAATACATTCAGTTTTGCATAATTCATGCAGCAAGATGACATGAATTCAGGATGGAAGTCTTCCTCTTAACTTTCTTGTCTTCTTGAGTTCAGACCTTTAACATGACTTTTTGGGCTTTTTTTTTTTTTTTGGTGTGCAGAAAACTGCAGCTCATTGTATTACTGCAATTTATATCATTGAAAAAAATAGGTTTGTCCTTGACCCAAAAGCAGTTTAACATATCGGAAGAAATGGACAGTTATCACCATTTCCAATCCTTCCTTAGAACTATATAAGTATTTTTAGACACTCAGGTTCATTCATAGTGTAAATGAATTTGGATCACTGAGGCTGTGCCTGAAGACTTGAAAAATAGCATTACTGTAGTCTTCATTTTCAATAAAACTAGCCAGACAAGAGGATGATTACCATTTGCAAACAGTAATGAAGCGGTGAATTAATTTTATGAAGGTACAATGGACTATGCTGTTTGAAAATTATAATTATCAACATTGTGCATGGTTGTTCTTAATCTATATTTTGAATATATTTTTATTTTACCAGGATAAAAAAGTTGCTTAAAATTCCTTTTGACATAGAACATAATGAGATAACAATCTCGGCAAAACTCATAATTCTCAGGGAAATTGTTAACCAATTATAAACATAACACAAAATATCAATGGCTATGATGTATTTTAAACACAATTATGATAATAAAGTATAATCAAATATGTGCAAGCAGTAGCAATTACCAGTGCATATCATTAAGCCATCTGCTAATTAATCCAAAGCAATAATATGGTTTATTTAATAAGTTCCAGCATTTCTCTTTGAAGATGTGTACAGAAAAATAAGTGTTTTATGTCTGATGAAGCAGGAAATGATTCTATGAGACTAGAGCGTTGTGTAATAACTTGGAAGCTCTCTGATATTTTTATTTAATTGTTGTCACTACTGCAATAATTTTAAATATCACTAGGCTGCTGAGACCAAAACCTTCAAGGGGAGAATAAGAATGCAGGAGCTGCCTTTGAGTAGCAAACTGTTCATAACAGCCAACAAATTGATCACAGAAGAGAAGAGGTGATCTCCAAAGTCTGAAATGATAGGAGAAACTTCTATTGATTTCAGAGGACTGCATATGGAATGGGAACACTCAGTACCAACAGATCTAAACTTGTTTAGCTTTACTACAGAATTCAGTAGATTTATGTAACTGCTCCATCTGCCTAAATACCTGGTTGATAGTGTCTGGTATTTTAAGTATGTATCAAACATTTTTCCCTGTCATCTTAAAGTTTGCTACTGCACATACAGAATGTGTTTTGCTCTAATCCTTTCATGTGAATCTCTTATCAGTTTCCTTATTTCCTCTGTGAAAAAGTCCATTCCTCCAAGTACAAAGTCCTGTCCTGCTGTAATGAAATAAAATATTTAAAGTATATTAAACGGTAAATGTAACATTCCCTAAAGATTTAGAAAACATCCTTCAAACTGCACTTTAATACACACCATGCCAAGTCTTTTGACACAGCTTCATTTTCCTCTTAAAGAAGGAAAGATGGTACCATTTAATGCTTTATGAATTTTGTAGTGTTTGACATAAATGCTAAATTAACAATATTTGTTTCAAAAGGGGACAGCTTGTTCAAACTTTAGAGAGAAGGAGGATTAAGTGATATCTCCACCAACAAAGATGACAGTGCTTTTCCAGAGAAGGAAAGGGGGGCTGTGGGAAGGTGAGGGGGGAGAAATACTCGAGGGATTTGTCAGTTGGCAAGACAAATGCAGAAAATATCTGATAAAAGGTTGTGGTCTGATCCACCAAATCCTCTGAAACTCTGCAGAAGAAAGGATGGTGCAAAGAGAATAATTTCACATTTAAACTGCTGTAAGGGTAGAAGCACTTCGTATGGATTTTATCTGACATTAAGGTTAAATCAACCAAGTTAAAAAAAGAAAAGGAGGGCTTGAGGTTTTATGGTCCTTAATTTTTCAATAAAGGAAAAACATGAACTTATATGTTTTCTTCATTTGGACAAGAGGGCCAGAACAGTCAGGGTTACAGGCTAAATTTAAAGGAAAGAGAGCATTTTTCAGTATAAAGGGAGCTGATTTTGCATTCCTCACAGTGGTGCATACTTCTGCTGCCTTTCAGGCGGGTTGTACAGTGGCCAGCTTGTTACTTACCACTGACAGCTTCTGCGAATTGTGTCACTCCTACTTGCTATATGAGTCCAGCTGTTGTTTTTAAACCCACTTGATCTGATCACAAGTGTAAAGCAACCTTGATGGTGGTAGGGTTGCTGTGGTCTCACTGCGGTGGCCTGGTCTGTCGTATCAAGCGTGAAGCAAAGCTAGGCTGAGCCAAGCCCCCAGCAACTGGCTCACAGACCTTGCTCAAAACAGGTAGGACTCCTGGATTCATCTTCTCATCTCTCTCAGAAACCTGGCTGCCATGTGAAACTTCTCTCAACAGTTAGTCAGGCACTGAGACCAAAATGTAGGTCTCCTCTGGATGCGCAAGACAACAATTAGGGTATGGGAGACATTGGCCAAACCAGATCCTTGGCGGGTGGCAATGCGGAGACAGCTCCTAGTTGGGTTTGCAAGAGTAGCCTCTCTGCACTTCCACTCAGCTCCCCTCTCTCCCCCTCCTTCCTCGACAGCTCACCTCCTGCAGCAGGCAGAATAACTACACAGCAGCATGCTCAGGTTAGTACAACAACCTCCTGCTAAATTTCCCTTTTTTTACCTCTTTGTGAGCGAATAATGTTAAACCACTTAATTTCTCTCATGTCCCACATGAGATGATGAAGTGCAATCAGAGGCAGAACATGTGCTGTTCATGCACATGACTTACACTTAGACACCATTATGTATGTTTATTCTTATTACTTGAACAAAATTTTCTGTCTGATCTTGAATCCTTCATAGTTACGTGAAGTCGTCTTTAACAAAAAGTAAGAGATAACACAAATAGCTTAGGGATGTCAAATAAGTTCCCCACAGAAGAGTCAATGTAAGCTAGCAATTAAAGCAGGAGAAAAGAATGCTTTATAAAAATATAAAGAAAAGCATTTGTCTTTGTGAGTAATAGAGGTCTAGGAACAATAATAATAATTAAAAATCTCAATCATTTGATGTCTCAGTCAACATAAATGACACCATTAAAAATGCGATTTTACTGCTGTCTGGGACTTAAAAAGACTTCAGCTTCCACAGTTCCTAGGGAAATCAAACAGGACATTTTAAAATTGCAGGTTACTAGATTAAAACAAAATATTGCCCTTGGCACTTTATGCAAATAAAAAAAAAAGAGCTTTTTTTCAGTAAATAAAGCTAAAACAGACAAATTATTAAACGCAGCTACAATATGTTCGTAACTCCTCATGGCAAAAATCTATAGACTCATATAATTAGTCTATACATGGGATCTTTGCCAAGAATTTAATGCAACAAAGATTTTTTGAGGGGGGTCAGGTGGAGAAAAATCTTTTATGTCATGAGCTATTATTCAGATTTGAAAACATACAAGCTTGACAATTTTTAAAGCCCAGAATATTACGCCTATCCAATGCTTCCAATCATCACCTAGGCCCCTCGCTTTTTTCTGCATCTACGTCTGTAATAACTAGATCAGGCAAGTCAGATACAATATGCTGTCAGCTAGTCTCCAAAATAAATATATGGATAAATAAGTGTTTGGGTTTATTAATTCCCTAATGGATGTAGGCCCGTGTAGGACTATGTTTTGTCTTCATTTCCCACAGTAGTTCAAAAGAAATCTCCTTGTGAACAGTGAAGACGTTTTTTGGGATCTGTTACTCTGCTGTAGACAAGCCAATGTTCAAATCTGGATTTAGAAGCTCAGACATTTGGGGCACATTTGGGGCTTGTGAGCAGGTTTTGCACATTCCAAAGCAAACTTGAGAATTTGAGTTTAAGTTTGGGCTCTGGTGCCAAGCTATGCTCAGAGGGGGAAGGGAGGTCTCTCTGCGTAGATGATTACACTGATTACAGTGATAGTATGGTTATCAAAGAAGCTTTCATGCCTTCCTTCAGCTTTTCTCTGCCCTCTTTCTCCTCTTTCTCTTTTATTTTTAAAACTTAACAGTGGACAAATACTTTTTTTTTTTTTCAAATTCTCCATAGAGTCCAATATGCAAGCAAACACATTTATATGCAAATCAGTTATATTAAAAATGCTGTGCGCTATCTCCAAGACTCTATCAGAAATGAAGCATTTATGCCTCAGCAGGTAATACTCAGTTAAATATTCCAGTGATTTTTGTATTGTGACTGAAGTGAATTATGGAGAATTGTTGAGGGTGAGAAATGACCTTTAAGCCCATTAAGTACATTAGAGGCTGATTGTTGCACAGCCTTCCAGGATAGTAACTAATTGCTTCCAAAGCAACCCTAGTGCTTCTGTATATTTTTTTATTAATCTTGTCATTTTACAAGTTCCTTCTTCTTTGATTAAAACTTTTGTTCCCTTTTTCAATTAACATTCTTTTTTCATGTTCCATGTTTCTGCTTTAGTACCATCATCCATGCTATGATTAAAGATGATGCATTATCAACATTAACTTATCATACATCATTTAACACACAAGACAGTTTTCTACCCTTTTTTATCTGTCTTTTCTCCCCTTTTTTTCCTTTTTGTTAAATGCTATGAATATATGAATTTTCAGTTTAACCTTATTTCTCTCTAAAAACCAAACAAATAAACAATTTTAGTCTATAATTTTTTTTCCTTTGAATGCCGCATTATCACTACTGGCAATGAAAAGATAGGAACAGAAATCAGCTTTAAAAAGATTTTATGCGTGGTTGGAAAAAAATCAGAGTGCATTATATGACAGGCATTTTACTTAATTTTGAAAGTAATGGTTTATTTCCTCATTTTTCCATGATTTTTTACTCAAAAAAAATTAAAGTAGAAATTCAAGTCTCTCAAACTTAATCATATTTATCTGCTTAGAGATATTTTGTAGCCCTCTGGTGTAACCCCGGGTGGAGAAGGCACTCTGGATTTCGGGTGAGCTGGAGGAGAAGGGAAAGTGTAAACTGTGCATAATTGGTAAGCTGTGATGGTGCCATCAAGTGCCTCTCAGAGCCCACTAGATGAAGGGCAAATCTGAGTTCATTTATCAGGGCTGATGGAAATAATTGTGTCGGCACCAGCCTGATCCACCAACGTTCACACAGAAGGAAGGAGCAAGCTATCTTTCCTTTCTCGCATGCTTGGACGTGACTGGCACAAGAATCCCTCTCCCGTGCTGAATATTACCATATTCTGCCTGTATCCACGAAAAAAAACTGTGGGTGCTATTTCAGCAGGAAAGCATTGCTTAGCATAAATGAATTTATAATTCCTCCTTGCCTGTGCTTGGTGAAACATGACAGGAGACAGCTCTGAAACAGCTTATAAAAGGTAATTCAAAAAGAGTCACCAGTATAGCACACTATTAACCGAATTTCAGATATGAAAACAATGGAAAAACAAAGGAATAAATATTTAAAGATGTCTAAATGAAGAGGAAGAAGTATACTCTGTGGGCCTTTAAAAAACATAAATCCTTACAATCTGCCCTGCAGAGAAAAAAAGATTTCCAAAAACACTTGTCATTAGAGCTGCAGGTTCTACAAGCCCCTGGAAATCCTGCAAATTTTATCTGGACTCATAAATAGAAATTTTGATGCTATTTCACTGGGAACCACTTAATCTGATTTTAGATCTCTAGGCCAGATCCTCGATTTAGAAATACTAATACATGAAAAAAAGAAGTTCTGGATGTAATTATGAGCCACTCTGTTTGCACCCTTTGCAATTGGGAATAACTGCTGTGATGAGCAGGTCTTGGAAATTCTTGATGTTTGTAGGAGATAACTTCTTGTCACAGGTACTCAGTGAGCCAACTAGGAAAGGTGTGCTCCTAGACTTGCTGTTTGTGAATAGAGAAGGACTCGTGGGGGATGTGATAATAGGTGGCTGTCTTGGCCACAGTGGTCATAAAATGCTTGAGTTTAAAATTTTCAGTGTAATAAGAAAAAAGGACATCAGAGTTGCTACCTTGGACTTCAGGAGAGCAAACTTTAAGCTATTCAGGGATCTATTCAGCAGAGCATGCTGGGAATCTGCTTATGATGGCTTAGGAGTCCACAAATGCTGGTGAGTCTTATAGAATCACCTTTTAGAAACACAGGAGCTGGCAATTCCACTGTGTTGAAAGTCCTGCAAGAAGACCAGTTTGGCTGAACAGGGAACTCCTTGTGGAGCTCATGAGGAAAAAGAAAAATGTCTGACCTCTGTAAGCAAGTTCAGGTTTTGCAGAAAGATTACAGAGCTGTGGTTCATACATGCAGGGAGAAAAAATGAAAGACCAAAGCTCAATTAGAGTTGAAATTGGCCAGTGTTGTGTCAGGTAACAAGAAGGGCTTTTTAAAGTATGTTAATAGCAATTAATTGAACAGATACTTGTTGAAGATGGTCATGTGATTAATAGGGATGAAAAAAAAGTGGAAGCATTCAATGCTTTTATTTGTCTCAGTCTTTAATAATACTGATAGACCCTGGGTTGCCTGGTCCCCTGAGTCAGAGAACCATGAGTGTTGGAAACAGTGACTTTTCATTTGTGAACACTGAAATTGTAAGTGACCAGTTGTATCAGCTGAATGTTCACAAGTCCATGGGGCCTGATGGGATTCATCCCAGGGTACTGGCGGATGTTATGGCAGTACCTCCCTCAACCATCTACCAAAGGTCTTGGGAGCATGGGAACATTTCTGCTGACTGGAAGCTAGCCAATGTTATTCCAATCTACAAAAATGGACATGAGGGAAGACCCAGAGAACTACAGACCTGCAAGTCTGACCTCAGCTCCTGGAAAAATTATGGAGAATATTATACTGGGTACTACTGAAAGGCATTTAAGGAATAATGCAATCATGAGGCACAGTTAGCATGGGTTCACAAAGGGAAAGTCCTGGTTAACTAATTTGATATCCTTCTATGGTAAGGTCACCCTCCTAGTGGATGAAGGGAAGGCGGTGGATGTAGTTTTTCTGCATTTTAGTAAGCCTTTTGAATCTGTCCTGCACAGCATCCTTCTGGACAAGTTGTCCAACTGTGAGATGAGCAGGTTCACAGCGCGCTGGGTGAAGCACTGGCTGAAGGGCAGAGCTCAAAGGGTTGTAGTGAATGGGGCTACATCTGACTGGTGATCCATCATCATCAGTGTTCCTGGGAGTTCAATTCTAGGGTCAGTTCTGTTCAATATATATCAACAATCTGGATGCGGGAGTTGAATGCACCATTAGCAGGTTTGCTGATGATACCAAACTGGGAGGTGCTGTTGACTCTCTTGAGGGATGGGATCCCCTACGGAGGGGTCTATATAGATTGGGGCATTGGGCAATGATTAATGGGATGAAATTTAACAGGTGCAAATGCTGGATTCTGCACCTAGGATGGACTAATGCTGGGCACAAGTATAAATTGAGAAAGGAGTGGCCAGAGAGCAGGAAGGGATCTGGAGGTGCTGGTTGACTGCAGGCTTGACAGGAGTCAATAGTGTGCCCTGGCAGCCAAGAGGGCAAACTGCATCTTGGGGTGCATTAAACACAGTATAACCAGCCAGTCAAAAGAGGCAATTATCCTGCTCTATTCAGCATTGGTGCAGGCTCACCTTGAGAACTGTTTGCAGTTCTGGGCCCCACAATTTAAGGAAGATGTGAAGGTCCTTGAATGCATCCAGAGGAGGGCAACAAAGCTGGTGGAAGAGCTGGAAGGAATGTCCTATGAGGAGCGGCTAAGGATTTTGGCCTTGTCTGGATTGGAGAGAAGGAGGCTGAGGGGTGACCTCATCACTCTCTACAGCTTCCTGAGGAGGGGTGGTGGGGAAGGAGGTGCTGAGCTCTTCTCCCTGGCATCCAGTGACAGGATGCAAGGGACTGGTTCAAAGTTGCACCAGGGGAAGGTTAGACTGGACAATAGGAATCATTTATTTACTGAGAATGTGGTCAAACACTGCAACAGGTTTCCTAGAGAGGTAGTCAATGCCCCATGCCTGTCAGTGTTTAAGATGTGTTTGGACAATGCTCTTAATAGGATGCTTCAATTTTTGGTCAGCCCTCAATTGTTCAGGCAGTTAGACTAGGTGATCATTGCAGGTTCCTTCTGAATGAAATATTCTATTCTATTCTGTTCATCCAGAAAGACTATAGCAAGCTCTGAAGAGATACCAGTTAAAAAACATTACTTCTGACTGAGAAAATATTTAAACTGAAGGATTTGCCATTGAATGTGAAGAAATTCACATCTGCCCTGTTCTCAAATGCTCTGCTGGTTCACTGCAAGTTAAATCATGATTCTGATTCTGGTGCTTGGTCTGGTCCTGTACAACACTTCTTATGTTACATTCTAAGTTTTGGAATTCAACTCATCCTAATTTCAATCTTTATTTTTGACGGTTCAAACAAAGGGTTGACCAGGGACAGGATTTGATAACTAATAAGCTTTGTAACAGGACTTAATTGTTTTCTTAAGAGTCACAATCAAAATGGCCAAGTGTCCTCGAGAACCCCATGGTTTGGGCACCATGTGTTATAAGAGGTTAAATTTTATGAAGTGCCTTTGATTAAATTTTATTCTTGGGAACATAAGCCACCCTATTCAGCTTTCCTAGGTGTTTTATACAGGGACACATAATTATTCAAAAGCAAGCAAACTCTGCAGTTTCCTGGGATGCCTAGCTGCCATGCCTAGCTTCCCCCTAAAACAACACTTCATTGTAAAAATAGAGCTAATATATATCCTACAAAATCTACTTTCAATTAGTAAAAATGAGAATGTCTTTTCCTCATTGGAGTGAGAGCAAAGTCAATAGTTTTCTTCTACAGAATCTTCTATTATCCCTCTCTATGTCCTCACCCTCTAAAAAGAAAGCATTTAAAACAGATAGTATTTTATGATATTTTCTAGGTACATGTTTGGACATAGTAGGTGTGAGTGCTTAAAAAGTATGATTCATATTAAAATTACATTCCTCGTATGACATTCAGCAATAACATAAGACTGAGATGAGAATGAAAATAATCACCTAAAGAAACGCTGCAGAAGGGTGTTGAAGAGAATATTTACCACCATGCAGGGAACTTTAGCAAGACTAAAATAAGTTACAAATGGCTCAGGAACCCTCCTGTGTATTCTGTTTTTCTCAAATGACACTTTTCAAGGTACAAAACTGAAGGAATATTTAAGTCTCTCTGAGCATACCTTTTCTATTCACCAATATTAAATTCCACATGCCGGCCTTGTTTTTGCATCCTCATTAAATTCTTTTGTAATCCATTCATGTCCTCCAAGTATCAGCTTTAGAAATCCTCACGCCTTTGTCATCTGTAAATTTTGATGCACTCCATATCAAATCAATTTCTAAATCACTAATATAAATGTTAAATAGAAAATAGCTCCAGGCAAACTCGTCTGTCATATTCTGCCAGGAGGATCCTTTATCATTTATTATGATCCTTCAGGGGCCTGCTTACTACCCAGTATTAATCCATTTTCCCTGACCAGTCTTCATATCTGCCTCATGACTTTTCTGACTAGTTTCTTATGATCTATGTTTGGAAAAGCGCTGCTAATATATATGCAAATCCACTTCATACTGTTAACCTGTTCACCAAATCAGATAAAGTTCATATTAGTCTCCATGATATGTTTCCAGTTTCATGCTGACACCAGCTAACAACTCTTAGCCTTCAAATACCTTACTATATTCTTTAAATATGAAAATGCTATCCCAACTCAGGCAATATTAAACGTTGGCAACATCTGCTTTCTTAGCCTTTGCCAAAACGACAGGGCTGGTCCTCTAGGTTTTGATAATGGGATGGTTTCTTGTTGTTCAAAATGGAAGATCACAGGCTTCTCCCAGGCAGCTCAAGTAATTCCTTCTCTAAACCAAAGCAATTTCACCTTCTGTGTTTCTCAGCTGCATCATACTTTCTAACCTGCTATGGATGCTGCTTATACCATCATGTTCCAGGAAACAATAAAGATCAGCTGTTCTCCCTCTCTCAACAGCTGCAGAGATCAGGCATGTGAAGTAGGTGTTTAATTATCCTGCCATTATCCCATCAGCACAAGATGACTGCTTTATCATTTTAGCAGGGAATTGTAGTCCTCACCTCTTATAAATACTTGTTACTCTTACATCTCCTCCTTAACTTTCAACATCTTCAAAAGCACTGTATAGAGGGTAAAAAGAACAGATATATCAACAGCTTTGGGATGTTCAGGAATTCAAATTCCAGTTCTAAATTAATGCAGAATAAAGATTTAACTCATATTATTGAAGCAATGGCTAACACTCCGTAGCTAAGATTAAGGTACAGTTGCAGAGCTAGAGCTGCTTGGTGGGTGTGGGATTTTGCAGTGAGGAAAGGGAGGCAGGCAGCAGCTGGAAGAGGTTGGCCCTACAGGATGTGCAAAGGCAGGTTTCCCACTGGGACCGGTAAACAACAGTCAGCTGCACTGTGACAAGTGTCACACAGCCAGACAGCCCAGGGTACGATGCTGCACTAGCTCTAGGGAGGAGGAAGAGGAGGGAGAGGCTATGTGCGTGTGCAAGAACGGGACGTCTTTTCAAGGAGTGAAGAAAAGGTATATAACTTCTTTCAAGCCCCAATCTTCAGATTAAAGTAGCTCAAGATTCAAGGGGCAACCGAGCAGCAGACTGACTCTTGGGGTGATGTGGTCCCTGGAAGAGGGAAGGGAATGGTTAAATGCACAATTCTTCTTTGTCCAAAGCCGATAAGGATGTGAAGAATTTTCTACAGTGAATGAATGTACGTATGATCTGCTCCCACTCCCTCTTCCTATATATAGTTACAGTACCCCTTTCTGGTACTATAACATATGCCTATTTGAAGTATAGTACAGCTGTTATTTTAAGAAGAAAAGCTGTTTAACTGAGTAATTAAACAGAATATTTTTTCTACCACTTATAGAAGCTTTTTTAATATTTGAGGGAAATGAAGGCAAGTCACAATACATGTAATCTCCAGCCAAAGTGGTGCATCCTTATTCCCTAGTAAGAAAAGCAGGCTGCTTTTTCAAGAACTTACTGAAATCTCAGGAGTTAACCATCTTGTTGTGCAGGGAGGCTGGGAATTTTAGCAGAAGCTCTTGCTTGGCTAAGCAGGCAGCATCTTACTGAACTACAACACAAAAAGAAAACATACAAGAGGTAGAAAAAGGTACAGGCAACAACAACAACAATAACAAGACTAAAAAAGCATTGCCTGGGTACTTAGGGATGAAACGAAGAAGACCAGAGCCTATAGGGAGCCAAGATGGGTGAGGGACATTTAACACCGCTATAAGGGACTTTACAATCATACTATTAACAAAAGGAAACTCAGGAAAATATACAGATTCATTGATGGCTAGAGGGGACAATCATGAACAATATGGAAAATATTGAAGCACTGAATGCCTACTTACACAGGTAAGCAAAGCCTCCTCCCAGACCTCTGTGTTTACTGGGAGAGTCTGAGAAGGGGGAGTGCAGAAAGCAGTAGGGGAACAACAGGTTAGGGAGTCCTTAAAGCAGCTGAACTCAACTGCAATCCATGGAGATAATGAGATTCACATAAGGATGCTGGCAGAGCTTGTGGATGTGATGGTGACAGTATTACCTGTGAAAAACAGTGGCAAACAGGGCAGGTCTTTTTTAAGTGGGAAAAACGCTAACATTATGCTTGTTTCCAAAAAAGGCAGGATGGAGGACCCAAGGAGCTATAGGCCAGTCAGCCTCGCTTCGGTCCCTGGAAAAATCTCTTGAAAATCCATTTCCAAGCATGTGAAGGACAAGAAAGTAATTAGGAACAGTCAACACAGATTTACAAGGGCAAGTCTTGTTTAACCAACCTAATGGCCTTCTGTAGAAAAATAATTGGCAATGTGGATAAGGAGAGAGTGATGACTTTAATAAACGATTTCAATGAGGCTTTTGACACTGTCTCTCGCAGTATATTAGTTTGTAAGCACATGAGACATGAACAGGATAAACGGACTGCTAGAAACCTGGCTGAACTGGCAGGTGTGGAGGATAGTGATCAGTGCCTTGATGTCTGGCTGGCAGCAGGTGATGAGGAGAGTAGTCTTGTAATCTATACATCAACACTGGGATCCATGTTCATTGTCCTTATCACTTACCCAGACGGTGACACAAAAAGTGTTCTCAGCAAATCCACAGATTAGGAACAGTGACTGTCACAATAAATGGCAGAGGTTCAACCTACAAAACTTGAAGGGTAGTTACAAAGATAATGGAGCCAATTTATTTTTGGTAGTGCAAGATGGTACAGTGAGGTTCTGTGGTCACAAACTGTGGCTTGATAGGTTCAGCCTGAACATTAGGAAAACCTGCTTGACTGGGAAGGTGGTGCAACACTGGAATGGGGCCCCAGAGAGATCGTGGTATCTTCTTGCAAGTTTTTAAGACTTGTCTGGACAAAGCCAGGGCTTACTGATGTTAGGAATAGCCACTAGTTTGAGTAGGAAGTTGGACTGGAAGACCTCCAGAGATATCTTTCAGCTAATGTTTCCATGATGAAAATTGCTTATGGCTATGACTTTTATGTAAGTATATTACAGGAAACTGAAATATATTGACAACAGGGATCTCCAGATCAGGCAGATATACAACTTATGCTCTCTCCTCATGTTGCACTGTAGTCTTGGGGGCCTGAAAATCTGAAAAGGTCGTAGCAGATGGGTCCTGTCTGTAGTATGGCCTCATTTTAAAAGAAACAGGTTGGAAGTCCTGGCCTCATTCGAACAAATGGCAAAACTCCCTTTTAAAGATATGTTTATACAAACATATGAAAATAAATCTAACAGAAAAAGGGGGAATTAAAAGGTAACAGTATGTGATAAGACAGACTCCCTGTTAGTACACAGAAAAGGTAGCATAAAATATTGTCTGCATTTTTCAGAATATGAAAGATACAGAATATATACCCCATGTAACAATCCTAGAAAGGTCTTGGCCATCTGTATAGTATATGAATGGAAAATGGCAGGCAGTAGATAGAAACTCTTTCCTGGCAGATGTTGATTTAGCTTGAGTTGTTCACTCTTCCATCGTTACTGCCGATGATGACAATGACCCTCTATGGATGCAAAGCCATTGATGTTCAGGGAACTGCAGTCACATGCAAAGATGTATTCTAGAGTGACCATGGTTTACATGTATCATGACAATTCACCTGTCCTCTGCACTTCCCCATAAGGCAGTCTCAAAATTATTTGTCTTTGTTCTGAGTACGGTCAGCACTTTGAGTGGGTGGGTGGGCAAATATACATCTACAGTGTGTGTGTATGAAATTTATAGACACACTATATAGCAGTTAGCAACCAAACTAGATGAGAAAAGGGAATATCAGCTCATGTGGAGATTTGTGATATGGCAGCTGGAGTAATTCAACTTCCTAAACTGCCTCAAGAACTGCTACATTATACCAGAGTTTTGACCTGCAACACAGCCCCTGAGTGTCCACAATTCCAGTGGAGATCTCTGAGACCAGGTAACCAAAGACAAACTTGTGATAAGGCCTCAGCCTGAGGATGAAATAATCAATGTGAATACACAATGAGGACCCCATCAGATCAAAAAGTACAATACGCCAGTGATCAAATCTCACTGCAGCTGCATTCAGATGGCATGACTCATCGCAAGGCATACTGTTGGGAAGACAAGGTCATTGGGAGTTTGTCAAGCTTCAACTGGATTCAAACATTCTCCTGGGAAAGACAGGTTGCTATAGTCCTGAATTTATAATGTTGCCATCAACAACAGTGTGACAACCATTATTGTAACATCACCTCTGGGGAATAAAAATGTAAACATATCTCAATCATGCTGTTTAGATTTAAAAAGGGAGTAAGGATATGAAATATTGAAATATCTAGGTGTCTCTG
Organism: Limnodromus scolopaceus; assembly: GCA_028565335.1. Lineage (NCBI taxonomy): Eukaryota > Metazoa > Chordata > Aves > Charadriiformes > Scolopacidae > Limnodromus > Limnodromus scolopaceus. Next base: position 134,165,442 of record JAOXNO010000001.1, read on the forward strand.
ACTATAGCGCAACTGGCATTCAATGAGTAATATTAATCTAATGGCCAAATTCAGATAAAGAAAAAAACTATCTTCAAAATGGTACTCAAATAGATGCATAGCTATGTCCTGAATCAGGTGTTATTTATAGGGAGATTGACTGTCTTAGCCTTGGCAAGTGCATTTGCTTTCTTTGTCTGTGGGACTCCCAGGAGGGAGACCAGAAGAAAATCAGAAGTCTCACTTCAGGCTTCTGGTCTGCCTCAACTGTCATTCCCTGGAATGACTTCCAAAACAGTTGCCAAACTCAAAAGGATACTCAAGATATGTGGACTAAAAACTGTTGTAAGACCAGAAGCCTCCAGTACAGTTACGTCAGTATAATGCACACTGGTGATACAGTTGGCTAATAATCCATGTTCTATACAAGGATTTCCCTCTCTGTAGGGTTTGTTTTGGACCTAATGATAAATGAAGCTCTAATGCCTCCTACTGGCTTTGTTTGTATCAATCTTATCTGCTGTGTCTCAGGACCTTTGAAATCTTAGTGCTGACATAGTAATGGTAAAACCTGACTCGGATAAGGTCTCTGATATGAAGACTAGGAGCTATTTAAATTTAAAAGAAACTGAAAGAGGTGAAAGCAGCAAGTGACTTACTTACAAATACACGTCCAACAGGAGCCACGCATGCGTTTTATCTTACAATTCTGCTTACCAAATGGATATGGATGTTTTTTGACAGGTTATTTCATTTGATGTTATAACAAACCAGGATATGTTTTTTACATTGATATTACCCTACCACCCAAAAAGGTCTTTTGATTCAAATGTTGATCTGATTGAAAACTAACAAAGCACGATCACAAGAATAATTCATTTTCCTCTTTTCCACAGACTGTAAATTGTACCAGACATAATTTTAAATTGCTCTTGGGACGAAGAGCCTGATAAGTCATTATGTTTGTAGCAAGAATTTATGTCTCAGTACTACAGCATATATCCAGCTTTCTCATGCAATCTGGAGAGGAGACTATAAATCAACATGTTCAAAATATTTAACAAAATATATCTCTTATTATTTAGGAAAAACAGCCAGTGTTAGCTCGGTTGTTAAAATTATAGCTTTTAAGAAAAGGATTGGTCTAGTCAGTGCAACATTGCACTGTTTTTTTTGCCAAATACTGGCTGTTGGTGGAACTCCCCCTTCAGCCCCTGTGTTGGACTGGACTGTCCCTGAATATGTACCACACAATTTTTTTGAGTTTTCTGAAAAATTCAGGCATGATCACTGATTTGGGATTATTGGGGATATTCTTGAACATTCTCAGCACAAGTGATCCTTCAGTCTGTCCTGTAATTTAAACATACTCTCTTCAACATCTCCAAATGCTCCTCTCTTTGCAAAGTCTCTCATCAAAGATAATTTTAATTCAGATAGACTTACTTATTTAAGACAGGTCAACACATGACTGTTAAATTCATCCTTGGACTATTTGTCACCAAGGAAAGCACAAGAAAATCATTGTGGGCAATACTAGATTCACATTTCGATAAATATGTAACATGAAATAGAAACTATATAGCAAACATACTGACGGGTATAAGAGCTTTCATATCATTGCAGCCTTAAAAAGCAGAATTAGTATGTAATGATTTCTGCTGGTAATTCAAATGAAGCATAATCAGTAGGACTGGATAGGAAGATTCAGGACACACAGCAAGCAGCTTTCACGCCTAACAGCTGCCACGCAAAAGGAAAGAACTTGCATTGAGGACTTGAAATGCACAAAAAAAAAAAAAAAAAGGCAGGAACTAATAAGGGAAATAACAGCACAGATGTACAAGAAATCACAACACTCCTTGTCTGAGCTGAAAAGATGAAAGAAAAAACTACTAATTCACAATCTATCTACTTGACCTCATTCAAACTTTGGTGAACACAAATAAACACAGCTTAACAAAAGTCACAAGTGCTAGGCAGAACCTGAACAAGGTTCTAGCCCAGAAAGGAAAAGGATAAAGCTCAAACAAGTATAAAATGTCCATGTTTTTTGTACTGAACTTTATCCAAAGTTCCTCTCAGGCTCTGGTTCCAACTTTTGTGAAGACCTGACTTTTACTATAGCTAAGATTCTTTCAGGAACATGATAAATTACTTGATAGGTCAAAGGTTCTAGGCAAGTAAAAGTGAAGTGACTCCTAGGCTAACTAAAGCTCATCTATCCAAAACAAGAAGGATATTTTTTGCATGGAACACCCCTGCTTGCAGTTGCACAGATATCCTGCATTTACAGTTGTTATTCACACCCGTGTTGTCTGAGGACAGCATCAATATTGGATACTACCACAAATAAAAAATTACTTCACAGAAGTGTGAAAAGCCAGGTCTCTTATTTAGGAAAATAAACAAAAATATTTTAAAATGTGCATGTGAAATAATGTTTGAAGATGTTCTTGATTGGACTGATGAAGTCATTCCTCTTTTTTCAACCATGGTTTTGTCACAGTAACTACTTGTGTCATTCTCAGCCCTCCTCTTAGCCTGTCAGGTCAACTCAGTTGATAAGGTATTCTGAACAGAAGTTACTGCAAATGAACATTTTACAGCACCTGTTAAAATGGTTACTTGATTTTAACAGCAGATTCTGGGCACTCTGTCAACAAAAATAACTTATACCACTATTAAACACAGCCCAGAAAATTACTCCAGTTTCTTCTGGTCTGAGTTTAGTTTTACATAGAGCAAACTTTATATTGCAAATGGGTAAAATTTCTGGCTAGCTGCTGTCTTGAATGGACTGTATTAATAAGTGTATTATGTTACACCACACATATTGTGTCAATAACTGCATAGAATGAGCATTGTCTTTTAGGTGTTTTCTATAGTATTATATTGAACTGGTTAGTGTAGTTCTCATACCACCAGTACAATTAAGATATATAAGTTATTGATGCCATTTGTTTCTCATCTTTTGACAAAACCCACATAATTCTATATTTTATAAAAAACTCATGAAAAATATTAGTGACATGTTTAAGGGCATGTGGTTTTGGAAGCATTACTTTAATCCTCAGGAAGTTATTTAATAAAAATGGATTTTTCTATCTAAAATAGATATGTGAAAAGAGACCTTCTCATAAATATCTGGTATAGAAATGTCCTTACAGTAACATCGGCCAAAGCTCTATCTTAAGTAATAAAATACTTAATAAAGTTCACCTTTGGTTAATGGTGTTTTTCTCCCTCTAATTTTTTGCTAAATACCATATGTTAATAGCATAATCAAGTGTGTCCCTACTTCACATCTATAAATATCCATGTTCTTCCCTGTAGAATGCCACCAGAATTGCACCAGATGTGAGTTTGACATGGTGCCCTTTAGATGCAACTCTTACAGTTTAAGGTAAAGTAAGTCTGATCCTCCAAAGACCTACCCACTCCCTTCACTCCAGCTAATGCCACTGAAGTCAATGGAACATAAACACACACACATCTTTAGAGGGTCAAATGTAATATTAACCAAATATCACGATCAATAACTGATGCTGAGAAAAGTGAAATCGGGCCAGTAGAGCTGGTTTGCTGGAAAAGTTAAATTGCCCATTGTCCAGACACACCTGGTAAATATAAAAATACCAAAAGCCTAATGCACTACTGTGTTACGCTAGGTTTATGTCAGGGAAACCCAATATGCCTAAGCAGGGGCCTTTATAGGCCCAAGGGGCTAAGGGTCAAATTCCAACCCTCTGAGGCCCCTCCCCTCTTAAACTCAACTCTTTTTAAACATTTTTAGTGATTTATTTCCTATTTTAGTGTCCAGCCACCTTTGAAGTCATCCCAAACACCTAAAAGGAATTCAAATCTCATTTATTCAAGAAGAGACTTGAACCTTAAACTTCTAATTCCTAGTGCTCAGATGATCTTTAGTAGGTGCTGGGAAGCAGGAGTAGGAGAGAGAGATCAGTTCCTCCTTCCTGAAGGGCAGAAGAAGTCCTGCCACTCTCTTAAAAGCAAAGGTTTAGGCAGCTATCTTAGGGAAGATGTGTTTTCATCGGTGAACCCTTTGTAAACAGAAATGCTTCATGCAGAAAATGTGGGATTTAAAAGATAAACCTTTATTTCAGTTTTTCCTACTGATACCTGTGTGCCACCCTAAAGACGCTCTTCTTTCAGCCTCTCAGTTGCTGCGTGCCCTGCTCCTGCAGTGCTCACCCCTTTGGACTTCACCTGTAGTGTGTGAGTGTTATCTAGCTATAGTCATCGTGGTATCGAATTTGTTAAACACATTTTAAATGATCTGATATTGGTGAATTCCTGAATTCTTTACAGATATTTTCACTTTTAGAAATTGCATTGTTCCCCAGAACTGTTACTCCCTTTCATAGGCAGTGATTTTCTAGGATAGCTCAAAGCTCTATATTTTCTAGGAAAGGAAAGAAGTCACATAGTTTTATGGCATTAATTGCATCAAATATACCATCACAGTGACAAATATACAGCTTTTTCCCTTCTTTCTTCTTCATTTTTATATCCAGATATTCCTTCTTCTCCCTTTGGGCAATTCCTATCACAAACAAAATTATTGTTCTATAGTGATATAGCCACAGTCTGCCAATGTGTAGTGAAATGTCACTGACTGCAGTTGCTGTTTTGTGGAGCCTTTCCCAAGGCTACAGATCTGGCAAGCCTAACTAATGTAAATCTTATTCACAGTCATTGCCCCACTGCAATTAACAGAGGCATTGTTTGCCCGTCTGAGCTCACAATTTTATGTTTTATTCCCCTCTGAGCAGCATTTCCAGGCTTTCCTCAAGTATATTCCTCCGAAGTGTGTATGCCCCTTCAGGAACCATTTCCCTGACACGTACTCTTACCCCAGATATTGTGTAGTCCCATAATGAAAAAGAACATGGAAAGAGACCTAGCACTGAGTTTGCCTAGCTAACACACAGAAGTAATTTGGCAGCTGGGGCTCCACGGGGAAGGATGTAGGCAGGAAAAAACACTAGTTCATAATGAATGTTTTTGAAATCCTCACGAGCCTAGGTACTTACTGACAAGCCCAGCAACCAATGTATCTTATTATGAAAATGTTTTCTTTCCTCCCCAGTACTTGTTTTTAAGCATCCATGGGTAATATTGCAAATAATCAATGGCAGTTAGTCTTATCAGGTCACAACAGAATAAGTTATATTTTGCAATATAAATTATTATTTAAATGTTATTAAGTAGCATTAGCTCTATGGTAACAAGCAATGGCACATTCTGTACAAACAGATAAGCCTGCTCTTCCTACGCCTGTGTCTGGGGTGCTGGGCTGAGTTTGTTCTCAGAGGGAGAAGGATATGATTACTGAGATAAAACAAAATCACACATTACAGTCATTATGGAGAAGAGGGAGGGAGAACGTTAAATGTATTTAAACTGCAGGAGGTTAAAGCAGTGTGTGCCAAAAATCTCTGAACATGTCAGGATTAATAACAGCTGGAAGCACAAGCAGAGCTGACTCTCCATTCCTCATGCACAGTTCAGCATTTAAGGTGTCAGGATGCTGAGCTTATCTCTGATTTATCAAGCTTTTTCTTTCTACCCAACACCCCTCCCACATAATGGGTATCACTGATGATAAAAATGGTATACAAACGCTAAACAATAAATTCATTTCTTACCTCAGGTGTAGCTGAGGAAAAAATGCTTCAATACACTGGATTGTGCCTTAACATTCTTGAGAAATAACTAAGGGATAGCCATTAAGAAGAAATCAATTAAAAAAATTCCAGTCCAGGGGCACACTCTTAATGAAAAAATGTGAGAGAACAGGAAATTCAGAAAAAGCACGTGGCTTTCAAGTAAAAAAATAGTGCTTTTGAATGAAACCTCCTGCAATAAGATCAGAGAGGAAGTCCTTTAGATCCATGAGGTGTAAAATCTGAGGGAGGTGGCAAGTGAGCGACACTGACTGATTGCATTTCAAGCTGCATTTGAAGTCAGGACCTTCAACACTAAAACGTATGTGTATCCTACTCCAAATAGTCAAATTCTGCTAATCAGCATGATGGTATGTTTTCATCTTTTGACAGCCAGTAGGGCCACTTCTTTGATGGTGTTTATATACCTCTTATATGGGTAAGGCAGCCTATTCTAAGCATTTAAAAGCCTCCAATGTTATGTTAATGAGCAAAGTTTTATGATAAATGCTTGCTTGGGTTATGAATTCTAAAAGCATGAACTAAAAGGGATACCAGCCATAGCTGGTATGCATTAATATCTTTTAATGGATATATGCTAGAAGAGGATGAAACCTTCCGCTTTATGGCAGGCTTCTTAGATCTTCCTTGCCTCAATTGCACTAACTATTAGTCAACGTTAGTGCAACAGCTACTCGCATGATCAGTGTCCAGAGGTAGGAAACAAAGCTATTCGTTTCTGGTAATAAAATATAATATTAGTGCCTGTAATTAATAGTATTTTCTACACAAAAATACCAATTACTTCAATATTATATCTATTCTGCAAAAGAAAGACTGAGTCACAGCTTGATGAAACATCTTGCCCTGATATTAGGTGGAGGTTCTAGAGCAAATGCAGGAAAGCACCCTAACGTCCGACCCATTCCCTGGTCCCTGTAGGGACTTAAACTGACACCATGCTGGAGTCAGCCTTAACCAGATCCTAAGCCTACAATTTAGTAATGAAAATAGAACCAGACAAATCTCCAAATTCTGCCCCACCACATGCATGAATAAATGCCATAAAAATAGCAAGGATGGAAAATGCAATAGTGGATTTTGTAAGCGAAATGCTATGTTTTCTTTTACGAGGAATGACACAGAGTTAATTTGCTAATTGGGCATCAGCCAAGCAGTCATCAGCCTTTAATTTGTATGACGTAGTTATGTAAGACTTTCTATCTTTTCTGCAGCCAATCAGTCATGTTAGATGTAATGGGAGCTATATATGGGTACCCTAGTTAGAATAAATCCTGAAAATTATTCTGGAATAAAAACAGTAAAAGAATGATGAGTTTTTTCCCACAAGAAAAGCCAGATACTTAAGAGTTTTCCTTGAAGCCAAATCACATTTTGTAATGAAGCACAACTCAAAGCCAGAGCCAGCACAAAATCAGTCACAAAACTGGGACCGAAACCGTGACTAATTAACAGCTGAATGGAGGGCAGCTCATCATATGAGTTTGCCATCAGGATGCCCCTGTCTCAGTGGAAACTGGGTGGTCAGGGGAGACTGATAGGGCACTACTGGAGATGCTTGTCAGTTCAGAAGGAAGCCAGCACACTGCAATATTTGTTTTAAGGATGGACTGTCACTTCAAAACCAGTGGGGAGGGGTCTTTGACTGATGGTGGGCTTGGGCTGCTCTGAGTGGGAAGGTTTGACAGGGAGCTGCTGCAGACCAGGGACTATGTTTTGTGCACTCAAAGTGCTCTGGAGGCTGGGGGTGAGGAGTCTGGAAGACCTGCTGACTGGTGGAAAGTTTAGACTGGTCTCAGTTTCTGGCACACCATGGTTCCTGACACAGATGGGATATACAGGGGAAGAGGCAACAACACTCTAAACCCAGCTCACGGTGAGCACAGCAGTGCCTACAGAGGATCAGATCCTGCCTTGCACAGGACACTGGGAGGCTGGATTCATTAGAGCCTCTAATGAAATTCTTCATATGGATCACATGCACACCTCTCCAGAGGGTGTGCATGTGGATGCTCAGGATGCTGTGAGAAATGTAATGTCACTTCAGTGTAACTTCTTGTAGGTGTCTTCTGTTTTGCCTTGCATGATCTGAGAGCTTTCTTGGATTTATTTTTTTACAACTTAAAAGAAGTTGGCTATGCTACTTTAGAGGGTGGGTTGGGCGGCTGGCATTTCCTTGGTAAGTCCTATCCCACATTGTCCCAACATGACATAAACGAGAAAAGGTCAAGAAAAAATCCGATTATAGAACTGCAAGCTACACTCAGGAGGGGAAAGAAGGAAAAGAGGAGAGACCCAATAGCATTTGCTGTCATTGTATCATTTCTAGCCAGGTCAAGGCAAAAAATCTTGCTTCCTACCTTGATAAACCATTAGTAATAGGTCAGGAGTCAGCTGCTTCCCTTATCAGCACCAGGAGCTTAAATGTCAACGATTAAATGTTTCCATGGAGATCTCCTGAGCTTCACTAATGTGGGCACATTATTTACACCCACTCTCTGCCAGAGAAATGGTAATGACAGCACGTTTTGTTGTGCCACAGCATATCTGAAGCAAGTGGTGCAGCTGGACTCTGAAACGGCATCGCGGAGCCCAGAGACAGATCTCAAGGATGTGAGAGACACCTGTTCTTCTGATTTTCAGAAACAGCTCTTGCTGGAAAGAAGCAGCCAGCCTTGTTAGCGTTACATTCTGGATGGATGACTCCAGTGCAGGGTGACTGTCACAGCTGCTCAGTATTAACAAATGAATTCTTGCAGGAGGCTGCAGTAGGTAGTACATCAACTGTGTGACCTACATAGACTGTGCACAGTTTAGTTGTTAATTTATTTTTGGCTGGGAAAAGAGCAGATAAATCCACGGTCAGAGGAGTGGGGGAATATCTTGTTTGTTCCAAATTGGTTCAGCCTGCTTCAAGCCGATTATCTCACAGGGGAGTCACTCCAGAGTGACTTTCTCCATTAGTATTAACCATTGAAATGTGAAAATTGTTGGTACTATTTTGATGAATACTTCACTTGCCATTTAAATAAACTCAATTGCACTCCTTTCCACAAGCATGGAAATCACCAAGTTATGATGATATAGTTGTAAGTGAATTTTGACGTCACGTACACAACCTTTGTATAACATGTCCTCAAATATTTACTTTTCATCTGTGGCAATGTGGTAAGGAGACATTTTTAGGCAAAGCAGAAAGAATTGTCGTGGGATTTGTTACAGCACCTTCTGCAGCCTGTGCAACTGCGTACAAAAGGCTGCCAAAATATTTTGTTAGGTAATCTAATCAAATAATTTGATGTATGATAACCTGATAGAATACACAACCGCATATTTTAAAACAGTACAGACATTTTTACTGGTAATCAAGAATAAACTAGACACTTTTCCCACTAAAGAGATCTTCATAGTGAAATCACCCTTAGACACTGACTGTTGTGCAGATAAGGTAGGTTCTTCCACGGGCTGTCTTTTTTTCCTCCTGAGATGCAAGAACCACTGGAGGATACAATTAGCAAATGTATATGACAGAAATGTCTGAAGTTTATATCAAGTCAGATGAGATTACCATGAGCAGTTTAGCTCCTCCGCTAGCACTGGCTTTCACATAAAGTGGCTCAGCCCCAGAGCCACCCAGTCTTCTCCTGGACTTGTTGGCTGATACCATGGAAAATATTCCTGGCTTTGCTGTGGATGCAATGGGGACTAGATAAAAAGCTTTTCCACTCCTTCCCAGACACCATTCCCAAGCCCTAGAGGAAGCAGGTGTTTGGTTCTGGGAAGAGAGAATAGGGATTTCTAGCTCAGTGTAGACAGGGCTGGAGAACAGAGTGGGACCTGTTGGAGCACTGGAAGCTGGCAGATGGGTGTCCTAAGTGCTGGATGCTCAGCAAGGCTCCACTGTGCTGAGACTTTTTCCTTGATTAGAGAAGAGGCTGAATCTAGACCTGGCTCTTCAATGAACATCTGGGTTGTAGCCATGCTTTTGCAATATTATTCCTGGAAGTACCGCTTTGTATGATGGCATTTCTGGGAAGGTAGCACAGCACCACTAACTGATTTAGCATACAGCTTAAATTAAATCCTTCCTGGAAATGTGGCTGATCCGTAGGAAGATGCAAAAATCTTCTTTTTACCAAATGTGCTAAAACAATTTTTTATCATTTTGGAAAAGAGAACTGCTGAGAGTGAGGACAGTCATTTGGATGTATTAAGGGCTGTACGGTCAAATTCATTAAAAAACAGATTTGGATTGATTGTTGCTGATTTTGCTTCAAACATGCTATGCTTTGAACAAACGCAAGATACAAAAAAATTAATGAGGTTCACATTGAACTTAAGAAGAGAATTCTTCTGTTATCAGTGATGCTAATGAACTTACCAGCTACAAAGTGGATTTTTGATGTGTGCACCCTTTTCAATGCCGAACTTAAAAAAGGTCTGGCTTATTAAACATTGAAAAAAAATAATGTAGCAATGGGAGTCTCTGAGTATTTTAAATAGGAAATAGGAAGTTGGGCTTTTTTTTTGTTGGTCACTAGCCTTATACCGGTTCAGGCTAGGAAAAAGAGGAACTCATGCCAGTTTCATGGCTGTAGGTGGAGGTAGCACTCTCAGCTTAGATGTTAGTGGGCAATTTTTCACAAGTATAAAAGGGATTTTGGTAGTTCTTATCAACTACCACATAAAGCTGAAGCCTCAGCAGAGAAGTGCCTAGCTGAATGGGTAAGAATCCAGTGTATCTATGAGACACAAGCTTAGGTCATAGAAATCTTGTTTAGTACATTGGGGAAAACTATAGTGTTGTTTCCTAGGTTATTCTTCTTCAGAGGACCTTGACCCTTTTCACCTCAGTTGAATCTGATCCAGTGGACCAGGCGGTTCACATATGCTTTGTAATGGGATCTGCAGAAACCCAGAGGTGGAGCAAGGAAACACTTTAACTGCAGTCAACTCACCTTTGATGTATCCTGGTTGGAGGTCAGTCATGCTGGATAAGCAAAGACCACACGCAGGCTCCATTCAGGACTAGTTTAGTTCCAGCTGGGTAATTAGCTTATGGTTGATAAGCAATGCTACTTGATGTACTCTGATGTACCTGACAGACGTACCACATCTCCAGAATCAGGAGTGTGTAAAGGGCATCTCTTTCTACAGGTGCCCTGCTTGTCTCCCCTACTCCTGCGCTCACACTTGCGCCTTTATTTTTTAGTCATTACCACCAGTGGTGTGAAGGACATATCTTATCTAACCGGTATAAAGATTAAAGACAAAGCATTAAGTACAGCAGGAAACAGAAAGAAAGAGATGTGGATAAGAAAGCTGAGGCTTAGGGACCAAATTCCAAGGTCCCGACTGCATCCCTGGGTGCAAGGACCTGGCCAGGACACAGACTGTGGCTTTGCACAGAGCACAGGAGGCAACGTTGCTTCATCCTCCCTGCAGGCCAATGGCTAAACACTCTTCCAGGGAGACCTGGAAAGACCTGGAGGTCTCATTTGCTTGGAGAGCCTCAGCCCACTTCACTCATCTCTCAGATGAACATTCTAACTACCAAGCAGAAAGATTTCCTGGAGCTGATATGTCATTTGTCACTAGGGTCCAGGTCTGATACCATTATTTTGACTTCCTCCTCCCTTTAAAATGATAAATGTATATAACGAGTTAGAGAAGCATATCTGATACTCATTTTAAATCTAGACATCCAACAGCGAAAAACACTGCCATACGTGCCTTGCAAAAGAGCTCTCTGTTCATTTTTAAGAACATATAGAAGAATATAATGTAGACATTTGTATTTTTCACTTCTACAAAGAAAAACACAAAGAAAATATCTTGCACTGTGACTCAGGCTTTAACAGCTTTTTCGTTTATTCATGGCTTTTTACACCGCTGCTCGCTTTTTCTGTAAGTACTATGAACCCTTTTAGAGACCCATAGGAATTTCTCCAAATTTTCAGTGCAATATTTTATATCATATTTTGCTTTATATTGCACTTCTGTCAATATAGCAGGTTTTATTGTGGTGCTATGTTGCACCTTGAGCTGTGAAGCACAGCCTACTTGCATTAGATCTCTAACGTGGAAAGAAGGATTGTAACTATTGATCCTTGTCAGGAGGTACATGAAAATCTAACACTTCATATAAACCCACAACTTTTACAAAATGAACACTGAATTTGAACAAGTTTTGAGACCGAGAAAATCATTAGTATATCTAGTTCAATAATCTGACTGCAGCAGTAGCTAGTATCTGATAGCACAGATAAAGTAACTATTCTTTCCCACCATCTTCTCTTAGCTGTATCCTTCCTTGTTCTCACACTAAATGTAGTTTTGTTTAATTAAAGCTCTTTTTCTGTAATACTTTTTTTTTTTTTTAATATATATATATATATCTGTGAGGCAGCAGATTTTATCTGGGCCTGGGAAGGAAATAGGATAAGGATATGTTTAAAAAGTTACAGGACTTAACACAGTACAAACATTATTACAAACACATGCACACACAGAGAAAATCTTTTAAACTCTTTTCTACTGCTACCGAACACATTAATGAATTTTCAGTCTGTGTTCCACAGGAACAAAATAGTATTAACTCTGCGATTTAAAGCAAGTATTCCCTTTGATCTGAATCAGTGTTGGCGCTTCATTTCTGCATTAAAATAAAATCTGTCCTGACTTCTTCCCAGACAGGCGTGAAATAAACCAATGATGAGTAGCACTACCTTTAGGCTTTAGTCTGCTTTACACAGTAACTGGAAGAACACACAACGCAAGACCATTAATATGCAACTTCTGTTCTTCAGACTTCCCCAATTCAAGACCTTCCCTATTCAGTCTTTCACATTTACAGAAGAAGGAACTGGGCAGGTAATGCAAAAGAGAATAAATAGCTTCTCTGTGCTTCCCTTTTCCTCATGCCCATGCTATTTCTGCGTGTTCTTACGCTGCGCCCGATGCTGTGCTTTGCAGCAATCTGTGTAGGAGAGCTGTGCTGACTTTCAGAGTACTGTGAGCTAGGGCAGACACCCAGGGCTAGTCTGTGTCTTCTGAATTGCTCAGGAATACACGAGAGACAGTACGAGGCTGAAGCAGCCAGTCTGTAATGCCCCGTAGAAAGAAATTAACATGTCATAACAAGGTCCCTGGGTTTATTACTAATACTACACCTACTTTATAGTAGGAGGTAAAGAGGCAATTTGTTTGAATTATGGGAAAAATGCATAGTCCCTGTCCCTGGTTTGTTTTCCTTGGAGTGTGTCCATACAGAGGTGTGCAGATAGCCCCAAGTTCCTGGCTAGAAGTGGCACAGTCATGTCTGAGTGATGCTGAGCAAACTCGAACGGAACTTGTATCTCACAGAACATGCTTGGGCTTGTCTGCATACTGTATCTCTGTACGTGTGCCCTTTACTGACCCGGAATTTACTATAGATAAGTAGCACCAGGGTCACCAAAGTGTTCTGTAGAAACACTTACTCTTACCTCAGGAAGTTACTAAGTTTTGTTTATGACTGTGATGAACAGAATTTGACTCTGATATTTGCTGTCAGGAGAAGATAGAGCAAGAGTTATCTCAATGGGAATACATTTGTCAGCAAATTTCCACTGAAATTATGGGGATGTTGATTTTACCAGATTTTTTTCCAGTGGAAAGAAACTCAGAAAAAATATATATTGTCATAATGGAGGAGATATATATATATATATATATGTAGAGAAAGATAGATAGAGGTAAATTAGGTAGTCCCACTACAATGCAAAATAAAATTTTTGTAAGGAGACTTTTTCCTAGACGAATTTGTCGGTTTTGAATTTGTGATTGTTTCTAAAGGAGCTCAGATCTGAAACGCAGAATCCAGTGTGAATACAGAATGTTTGGTCTCCAAACCTCTCTAGCCTTAGTGAGCTACTGTGAATGCCACCAGTTCTCTGGACGGAGGTTTCCATCCCAGAGGGGATTCCAAGTATTCTTGAGGAGGTTTCTGTTCTCAGTGATCTGATATTATGAATGGACTGTTTTATATGCACATCTCTCAGATCTCAGAAACTAAGTGAAGCTTCACCTTTGGTGTTCAACTCCTCTGAGAGAATAGCATGTATGGGAATGTGTAAGTTTTTACCTTAAGCTAGTTCTTGCCTTTTTTTTTTTTTTTAAGAAGTCCCTGTTTTGGAACTGGTACTTAGTTACTGGTTTGGGTTTTTTTCCCATCTATTTCTCTATTCTGGTCTGTTTGAGGATCTCCCTATTTAAAACCTCTACTTTATACTATTTCATACCACTTCATGCAGGAAAGTGGTGGTCTCACGTGCTGCATTCTTCTTTCATGAGCATGTTTTAAAGATGTTTGGGAGTACCCTTTAAAATGCCTTTTGATATTTCATTCTTTTCTTCCAAAATGTTTTCTTCCCCTTGAATACATGTATGAATTTCAGTTGCCTGATGTTTTTTTTCAATTTGTATGTGTTTCTGTTCAGATGGCCATAGGGATGTTGAAGTGAAAGCTACCAGCTGTTCCTTTCATTATAACAAAGCCCCCAGCATTGACTCATTGGCATCACACTGCAAATTTGCCTATTTATTTGCATCATGGCATGGGACGGGGGAGTTGGTGACCAGCAGCTAACCTCACAGTCTGGCTCTAAAATGAGGTAACCACAGCCCTTGCTTATTTGTCTGCTACATGCCTCAGAGCATTTGCACACGTCTGAGAACAAGTAATATTGCTGAATTAGTTCACATATTTAGGCACAGGTACCTGTTGTATTGTGTTCACTGTTTTTCTTTAGATTCGTGTTACAGTGGGAGACTAAGTGTCTTGAATATAATACTGCAGTTAAATACAATTCCAGCTTTTTTTAAATTTTATTTTAGATTTATTTCCCCGATTCCTTCTAAAAGATTGGGGAGGTTGAAGTCCTTATCTGTAATGGTTTTGTCATGTCTATACATGGGTACTTCCTAAAGCCAGCAGGACACTGACTGACCTGTAATATAGATATCGGTTTATTTTGGTAGTGTTACTGTTAGTTTTCTCTCACAATGTTTTTTTTTCCTCCTCAACATCAGTGCTTACTTTTTAATTTTTAACATGTGGCAAATCAATTGGATTTCTCACACAATGTAACTTGTCAAAATCAGTCTTTTTGCACTGAAGTGCTGAAGTGTATTCTTCCTGCCTATTATAAACATTCGGTAGTAAGATTTAATCACTGTTTTGTTCAAAAATTTGTTTCTATGCCTCTGAGTAATTACTGTGCCCTTTATCCACCTTCTGGTTCCTCTGACTTCAGCAATGTCTTTTGCTTTTTTGGTTCCTTTCTTTCCTTTTCCTTCTGGATTTATACAAACATTATTAAGAACCAAGCCCTTGAAGCACCAAGAGGAGTCTCCTGCGACCAGACCGTTAACTGACAGAGCTGCCAGTCCCCACAAGCCACCAAACACCTCTGGCTCTCTGAGGCAGGGACTGCAGTACCCAACATGCTCAAAATGCTGTCATAAGACATTCTGGCAAAGACAGGCTGTTAGTTATTTGGCTTTTTAAAAATCTTAACTTAACTCTTGTACCTATTCATAGAAATTTTCTTGTCCCATGCCCAGTGTTGCTAAGTTCATATATTCCCTGTTAGTTGAGCTGAAGGTTATGGCACTTCTGAAGTTTAAGCCTGCCTAGTTTCGCTTGGTGTCTACTTGTAATTCATATTGTCCTAATTGTGTTTTGTCTATATGATTTAAATTTGTCTGGGTTTTAGTTTTGTTTTTTCCCTGTCAACAATGCTGTGGAAGTCTCTGCAGACTGGTGTATTCACTGATGTTCCGCAGTCTATTTGGCATGCCATTTTCTATTTGCGTGCTGCTTTGTCTTCGCATCTGGTGCTTCTCTGAGCTTTCCAAATCTTTTCATTTTTTGCCATTTTGCACAGCATTAATACCCTCATTGGATAGTCTCATTGTCTGATTTCCTGCTTTTTTCCTTGATATATTTCAATTTGATTGTTTTGATTTGTCTTTAAGTTTTGGCATAACGATAACTCTTGTCACAGTTATGGTTGGTAACTCAGGATACTTCATTTCAAGGCTAGATTTACCAGAAGCGATACAGAAGATAAAGGTACGTTTCTGCGACTACTGATTGGGCACTGAGATATAGCTCTATCTAACCTTGTTCTTTCATCAGGATTTTCCCGCCAAATGCCCACATAGGCCCTTTCAGTATCTTTTTCTGCTTCTTTGCAGTATACATGTGGTGTATTAACTTCTTTACTTGCTTTTTTGTGCTCTTTATCTTCTTTGATTCACATTCTGGACTGAACTTGGCATCTTCTTTAACTTTACAATTAACAAAAGCATTTAGTTATTAGCATGAAAGCTAAAAATATTCTCAGCTGTGCTCCTGAACCTTTGATCACTGTTGCTAGTCACAAATTACTGCACCTTTTAAGAACTGTTATTTGCATGCATCAGCTACTTTTTGCAATGTAGCAGTATCCCAACTGATTGCTTATTCAGTGGTGGCTGTTGAAAAGGTACCTTTTTATTACCTCCTTTGGGAAACAAAATGCTTCTGGAGTAGTTCTTGTACTGCACTTGGGTCCTCCTGTTTAGATGCTGACATATCTAGCTGATAAGATAATATGTGGCAACCTGTGTTCATAATATGAATATTGCGTTGTTATGTATGTTTTCTTTTTCCTTTTATCTAAACTGATTCTTGATGATTAGTTGTGTCGCTATAAATGGAGGAATGTCTATTTGCAGTGAGTATTGCCTCCTCTTTTTGTCTGTGAGTAATATCACTATGCCTTCAGGACCTGACTCACTTTGGCCGTCATGTTCAGGGCAAAACACCAAAGTAGGGAGAACCAAGACATCACAGTACTCAGGGTTTTCTTATTCCTCCATAGATACTGTTTTGTCTCCTCAAACATCTAAACAAATCCCTAAGTTAATGTGTCTCTCCTCTCCCTGTGTCACTCTCACTCTTTAGCTAATTATTTTTGAAGATTTCCACTCGGTGTCAGCAGGGGTTGCACTAGATGACAGCTCTCAATTAGCATTTCTGTAGGTACAAGCCAAACCAAAGAGGAGAAAAAAAAATGCGAATAAAAGAGAGAGAAATAAACTTTCCCACTTTCACAGAACATATGGGATAGGAGCTACATAATTATAAGGTGTATATGTGGGATTTTATTTTTCTAAAAATAGATAATTCTGTGTTTCAAGATATCCCTGTGCAGGGGCTGGGAATACGTGCCATATTTAAAGAAAAGTAGTATAGAAAATAGTGAATGTGAAATATGTTTTAGAAAGAAGGAAAAATTATTTTCTGTGCAATTACAAATATGAGTTAGCAGCAAAATCATCTGCTGGTTATATTCGTGACTTCCAATGGTATGAGTCCACAAAAAGCTTATCAATAAGGAATAACCTCATATTTTAAGGATAAAGGCCAGGGAAAAGACACAATTAGAGGCCCTTGTCTCAGCTTCTTTAAATTAACATTTAACATTGTCTGTAATTATTATTTACTTGTAATGAGTCAGTAAGCCATTAAAACTAAGCAAGAGGCTTATTTCTGCGATGCACACTCATGAAATAATGTTCAGTAGAATTGCTTCTGTTTTTACAGTTATACAAGCATGAAATCAATGATCAATGATTTTTTAACCTCTCAATAGAGCTTTATTTTCAAAATCACTCTTCCGGCCTAGTCTTCCTATTCATTTTCTAGCATGAGTAATGATTCCTTAAAAATAAAATATCATTAGTTGCACATCAATATAAATGTAGAAATGTGACTACATTCTGCCAGAGATAAGCATGAATTTTCCATTCAAACTGCTTTTGACATTTCCTTTAGTTCATGCCTCTAAACTTCACTCACCCTGAAAAGCTGAATTATGCAAAATTTCAAGCAGCTTTGGGGAAGCACGAATAAAGTCTAAAAGCTCCATTACAGTTGGGGAGTTCATGGTGAAAAGTCATGTGGCTTAGTGAAGTCCCTGACTTTTGCCTGGATGCCCTGAATTATTGAGGTCTATGACTGTCACAATATAAAAGATTCTGCAGCTTCTGCCTCTACTCTGATTTATAGAGACTGACTATTTCAACTGGACAGTCACCTTTTTTTTAATTCTCTGAAACATAACTGCCAACTGTGGTTATAAACTTTACAGTCAGCTGTGATATTTATGATGAACTCATTTTGCCACCTGCTTAGTGCTTAATTTAAAATCCTTCATAACACTTTCAGAGAACCCAGGGATGACGTAGGGTCATGAAAGCTGCATTTTGCTTTTGGCTTTCAGCTTGCCTGAGGTGCAGTGATTCCTTAAATTACATGGATTAGACAGATCATCTAACTCTTTTTGCAAAGTAATAGTTTACATTTAGACTACCTATTGTTTAGATATGTTGGATGTCCCATGGGACATATAGTTTCTAAGATCATTCAATTTAGGGCGTATTGAAATACATAGTGCCTCCTGTCTAACTTGCACAGTTGGGTTGTCATTCTATAGAGCCCTACTGTGAAGATGAGAAGTAGCAAAGGCAGGTGCCCGGAATTTATCCAAATTTAGCTGTTTCAACTCTTAAGTCATCATCTTGCAAACAGCCTTGCAGTAATGATGAGTTTAGAGAGGCTCATGGAAGATCTGCTTCAGATGTTACTGTCAAAAGTCCGTTTGCCACTAACATTTAATAAACTAAAGCCCTATAGTAAAAGACTGAAAGCTAGACAATGTGCCTTGAGAGGCAAAGCTGACAGCTTAGAGCCTAACGTCCCTGAAATAACATTTTTAGAGGGGACCATTCTGAAAGACAAATTCCCAAGCTGTCTCTTAGAAACTGTGGAATGGCTACATTAATGAACAAAAGAAATGTCTCAAAAGATAGCAACCTAAAAGTAGAAGTGAAAATAATAACAGTGGAAAAGAAGGCCTGAGAAATGTGACCTAGGAAAACCAAATCCCTCTCCTAAGGGTATATTTTGTAATAAACTTAAACCAGAGCAGGAGCAGGATAACCAAACCAGCCATTTGAGATTTGAATGCATCATGAAACTTCTCTATTGCCTGCTTGCATCTTATTCCCAGCTGCAGACAATATTTGAAGAAATTAAAGTCCCAACCCCAAAGGCCAAACTAAGTGCCAAATGCATCCCTGTTTAGATATCCAACTTTGGTCTTTACATTTGTGACAGGTTGCTTTATTCTTCTCTTCCCATAGTTATTATTGACTAAATCCATTCCTGTCATAAAAAAACCCTTGCACTTGATTACCCTGGCACACTCAGAGCTGCTCTTTAATTGCAGACTCCATCCCCCAAGCTGTCCTTATTTTTCCCACTTCCATGTCCTGTTGGAAATCACAGTTCTCTGCTGTCCTGGGGCAGGCACTCCCGTAGCTGTAGCTCAGTGTTTCTTGCCCTTGTTCTGTCTCTCTGTCCCCATTTCCCTTCCCTTTTAGCTGTGGGCAGACACTGACCCTCCTGCTGGCTATGGTAGTCAGCCAGACAGAAGAGGTCCACACTCTGTGGACAGATGCTCACAGAAATTGCCATTGAGGCCAAGACACAAGCCTGTTTATGTGTCCTAAGATCCCACCCGGGAGAGGCCTAGAAGGATGTACCAAGCATAAAACACAGAAATGCACATTTAGCTGGATTCAACTCTTGTATTTCAGTCCTCCCTCCTCATGGGGAACATGGCAGCTGGACAAATGAAACTTCTCTCTGGTTGCCCAGGAATAAGAGGATTTTGTGTGTCTTCCAGGGATAAGTTTTAGTGAATTCTCCCCTATGTTCTTTTCTCCTCCCTCCCAGAAGAACTAAGCTCTCAGGTTTGGAGTGATGATTTTTGTCTTAAACTAATGGATTAAAAAAAAAAATCATTTTTATTTACTGGTAATTGTTATACAGAGATGCTGTGAACTATAAACTGTCATGTCACACATGAAAGGAATGTTAACATTGAACTCAAATTCTAGCTGTGCTCATAAGCTCCATAAATCACAACTATAAATAGACCTGAGTTAGTGCCATGGGGAAAGCCTCTGAATATTCATAAGGCTCTCATTTCATATTTTGTCACCAGAATAAGCCTTGAAACTGTAAGCAGTTTGGATCCAGTGAATCAGTGGTAAGGTAATAGCATTATGATAACAAAATACATCAGTGTGATAAACAACTGATATCTGCAGATCATCTATATTGTCCTTGTGTGTAAAGTGAAAGCCATTTATTCGTATGTCATAAATAGCTACTTTGATTAATAGCAATAGTTGCCCTTGATAAGATGCTGTTTTCTTGAGGATATCTGCAGGCTAAATATATTATGATATTCAGAAAAGAAGAAAATATTTTTTCATGTTTCTTACACATTCTGTAATTATTATTCATTATTTTGATGGCATCATAGAGGTAAATGATGCATTATAAAAATAAAATCCTTTCTCTGAAGATTTTTAATTTAAAGAACCCCAAATTCTTCCCTCAGAAACATCTATTTATGTCTGAACAATTTTTTTTCAATACATGGAAAATCCCCTGAAAAAAGTGCTTTAGGACAATCACACTAATCATGTTTATAAAGTGGATGTAGTAATTATTTTAAGCAGAAAATCTGATGAAACAGATATAAAAATTTAATTAGCATTTTATTTCACCATTTCAAAGAATCTTTTTTTGTTGCCATTTGAAGAGGAGAAATCCCTTCAAAATGTGTTTCTTTTTAAAGATATAAAAGGAGGGAATAAATCTGAAAAGGGGCAAAGTAGCAAAGGAGAAACAAATTTTAGCTCAGGTTTAAGGAGATGGAGATGAAACTCCACATATGAAAAAGAGAGCAGATTTTGTCTCTAATTTGGGATATTAAAAAAACAGGCAGAGGTAATATGCAAGCAGTGAGAAGAACAATTATTGATAAGCAGTTTAGTCATATGAAAATCGAAAGGAAAACAAATGCCAATTGCCTGCAGTTATAAAAAGATTTGCTTGGAGACAAAATGCACTTTTGAGCCATTTTTGGTTACATTGCTTTATGCAACATAGTAAAGTGGTTGAATAGCTCAGGAGAACTCCTGAACATTTATTTGAATTTTGTAGTAGGAATTAATTCAACCTTATCAAAGCTGAGTTGAGGTGTATTAATGAGTAAGTGTGAGGAAATTTCTGTATCACTCCTTGGCTTGCAATGCTCTACAACCACATGGAAGATAAAGTTGATTCAAGAATGTTACTTGTCTGCATATACTGTTTTATTCCAAAAATTACTATAAAAAGATAACTTCTCACTAAATCCCTTTTTTGCATATTAGTTATTATGAACTTTATTTGCTTATTTCATGGCAAATTTTCTATTGATGATTATTTCTGGGACTTCTGAAGATCAAACGTAATGGATACTGACCTGAGATAGGGAGGTCGGGGGGGGGGGGGGGGGGGGGGGGGGGGGGGGGGGGGGGGGGGGGGGGGGGGGGGGGGGGGGGGGGGGGGGGGG